>CM034241.1:33613520-34046020 GCA_019916065.1 Vitellaria paradoxa | reverse complement strand
TGATAAAAAATAAAATAAGATGAGGTAAAAAATAATTTTTAAAAATTTTTAAAATTTTCAATGATTTTTACGAAATCAAACCCAACCTTAATTGGTTTTTTTTTTCCAATTCCTCAGATTTTTTTCCCAATCAAAATTTGTTTTTAATTTGAAAAAAATTAAATATCCTCTCTCTCCCCCCTCTCCCCCCCTCTCTCTCTCTCTATTCATGGACCAAGGTACGGCGGGCCCCAATTTTTACCAAACCATCCACGGAGTTGGACACTGTCCGACGCAAGCTCCCTAGGGACAAATTAAATATCCTTTTAAAAAAATAACTATTTTTTTAAATTAATTTTTAAATACCCTCAAAAAATAAAAATAAAGATTTAATTAAACTAAAAATGATAAAATAAGAATAAAGATATTTGAAAAAGAAAAAAAAAAGTTTTTGCCAAACAATGATAAAAATGGTTGATTCCAAAAATACCACTGGTGAAGAAAATTTTAAGTGACCAAAAAATTGTTTTTTTTTTTTAAGAGCAACAAAATGTTAAACATAAAACAGAGACAATTCATATTTTTGTTTTTCCTCATTTTTTATTTCTTTCGAATCGCGTTTTTGTGAGATGAACAGTGCCAAAACCGTTAGAACAGTTTTTCAAATTTGTTTTAGCAGATTCGAAAAAAATACCGCTCAATATTCTACACAATAAGTCTTCTCTTTCTCTTTTATACTAAACCGTTAAAACGGTTTTTCAAATCTGTTCTAATGGATTCGAAAAAAGTCACTACACTTTCTCACAGCGCCAAAATCGTTAGAACGGTTTTTCAAATCCGATCTAATGGATTCAAAAAATTTCGTATAAAATAGCGACAATGGTATTCGTTTAAAAATTTTCGACTTGAAGAATATAATCGTCAAAAAAAATTTTATCCTCAATTAGCCTCCTTCTAAATTTTTTTTTTTTTGTGAAATATTAAAATGCTTTAAAATTAGTAAAAGTAATAAAGTATAAATGTGTAATAGAAAGTTTTAGTAATTTATAGAAATTGTTGAAGATTTTTTTTTTTTTAACCCTCCAAATGGTGCCTAGTTGATCACCACCTAAGGAATACCAGCTAATTATAATACAAGATAATTATTTGAATAACAAAATTCAAAGTGTTAAGAGTGGTTACATACGAGATAAACTAATAAAGACTTATAATAACTGTAAGTAGAATTTGTCCAAATCAAATATAACCCAATTATATAATAAAACATTTTAAACATTAATTTATATTATGTTATGTTAATAGACAAATAATAATTATTAATAAAAAATAATAAATAAATACTATTAATATAACTCAACTTTAATTACTATTCTAAACTATTTAATTTTTTTCAATTATTCTAAAATACAATTATGTATGTTTGTCCCCGAATATTGCCAAATAATAATAATAATAATAATAATAAAGAATTTGATTTTAATTATTTATTGGGCTGCAAGTAGCTATTGTTAAACAACCACTTGAATCACATACACGAAAATTGGAAAATAAATAAATAAATAAATACAAATCTTTGTAACTATTTTTTATAGAAACCCCCTTTTTGGCCTCTTTACAAAGTGATTGAGTAGTTTAAACCCTTTTTTTGGCTAGAGATGGCCAATTTGTCAATTTATGTGGTGGAGAATGGGATAAGGTTTTTTTTTTTTTTTTTAATTCCAAATTAGATTCTGATATTTGGACAAAATAATAACTATTTTTGAAATTTAGTTAATGTCAATTTCAAATAAATTAATGTTGTGATATTTGATTGAAGTGGTCCTCGATTTTTACTAGATAATGAATTAATTTTTTATTTTTATTGACCAGTTAACTTAATTTTTAATTAATTCCTAATTTATATTGCTTTGATATATAGCTCCGTTTGGAACTTTTTAAAATAAAATAAAATTTTACAAATTTTTATAAATATAAATTACGAGACAATAAATTTTAAATTTCACTCACTGTATGAATTACGAGACATTTACTTTTATAATTTTATACTATTTTATACAATTTTATATAATTCTGAACACACCCATAATACCATAATAGAACACAAAAAGATGATTTGAATATAACAACACCAATCATTCAAACAAAACAGTTGCCCCTCTTACTTTATTGGGCTTATAAAAGACCCGGGAAGAGAAAAAGAAAAGAGGAAAAAAAAAGTAAAATTTTGTTCTCTTTCTCTTTCTATTTAATTTAATTTTATTTGCTTCATTTATTTATTTTTAGTTCCCTTTAAAAATTAAATAAAAGATTTCTTTTTATATTTATCTTTCCTTACAAATTAAAAAAAGAGTAAAATTAATTACTTTTTTAATGATTTATCCCAGTTTTACTTTTTTTTTTTATGAAATTATACTTATATCCCTATAATATTTGAAATTTACACTGACACCATTTATTTTGAAATGTCTATTACAAATAAATCTTTTTGCCAATTTAACTGTCAATATTAAATAAAAACAGCATGGTCACTTGTAAAAATTATACGAGATGTCTCTTTTACTCTTTTAGATTATATTAAATGTCTAAATGACCTTTAAAATCTTTAAAAGTTATAATAATAATAATAATAATAATAATAATAATAATAATAGTGTCAAAAGAATTATTTGTCATATTTTTATTTTATTTCATTGTTCTTCATTTTCAAACATTGGTTTCGACTTTAAAATTGAGCTAAACTATAAACCAAGACGACAAAGGGCTTTTTTTTAATGTTTAAATATTTCAATAATGTTTTAGACATTTTATTTAGTTCAAAGATGTAAAGAGAATTTTTCATATAATTTTTTTATTTTGGTCTTACTATTTTCATTTAACATTAACTGTCAAATCAATGAAAGAATTTTTAGTTGTGACAAATTAGATGCCCATGGTTAAATTTGATTCAGATTGTTACTAAAAAAACTAAATCACAAGTTATCAGTTTAAAAGATTTTGAATTCGCAACCAAACCGTTCAACTAAGAAGTCAAAGTAAATCGAACTACTAACTTTGGTTTTGTTAGATCATAGACGTATGTACCCACCATATAAATATATTCATCACTAAATTTAACTTGATTCATGACAATAGTTCCTAAATAGTATATCACACATATAAATTTCAATATTTGTTCTAATAAAATATAAAAAAAATACAATTTGAATGTAAAACATGAAATTAAAATGGCGTATTCTTTAAATAATAAATTCCTTATAATTGATTCAAATTAATTATTTTACAAGTTCAATTTCATAATTATAACATATCCCAAATGTTATAAATTTTATGTGTTATTTTTTAACAAACGTATATATTTAATGTATTATTTTATATAATATATTAATTATATAGTATTGATTTTGTTCAATTAACTAATCCCCCAAACCTCAAGCCAGAGCACACTACGTATTCAGTTTCAAACCCTTAGTGATAAAATATTTTAAAATAAAAGTTGTAAATTTTATTTTATTATTATTACCATTTATGTCATACAGGAGCTCCATAGGAGTTTAAATTAACGTTTGTTAGGAAGGACATCATAAGCGCTTTAAAAACATGAATTGGGTGGTTATAGATATAGTTATAGATACAGGGCCTATTTGGCATGATAAAAAAACTCTGAAAAGTACTAAAATTTTTTAAAATTCTTTAACACATTTTATATTTCTTATACTTTATAAAATTTCTATAAATTTATATATATCTAAATGTCTTGACAAATTTTTACAAGTCTCAATAAATTTTTTGTAAATTCTAATAATATTTTACAAACCTAAATAATTTTTTTATAAATCTCAAAATTTTTTTAACTATTTTCAATAAATTCTTATATAAACTATCTCGATAGGATTAAAAAAATCATTCAAACAGTTTCTTTCTAAAAAAATTTGACGTAAAAATTAAAAATTTTACTATTTATTTCTTACAAAATATGATTTAATTATTGCGCGTGAAATATCAAACAAAATTTCCTCACATCACATTTTTCACAACTTTTCGTTACCTTTTACCGCGCCAAACGAATGTATAAATTATTTAAGGGGTGAACGGTACTTTCACTCTTGAACGGAGCCTGCTCACGAATTTATTCTAAAGGTGTTGTCCTTATGCTCTCAGGGCTGGATGAGGTGGCCTAATATTCGGATAAGTCCGGGGGAATTATTTTAAAGCCAGATTCCGTGCCCTAGTTGGCTTTTGCTTTCTACATTTTCTCCACCCACTTTGCATCTCTCCAAGGTTAACCTTTAGTTTTGTTTGGACGAATAAAGTTACATTTTTTTATTCATTTCATGGTAAAATAATATTTTTAAATAGATTTAATATAAAATCTATAAACAATTTAGTATTATTTTTTTAAATAATTTTTTTGTGTAATTATATATCAGTTTTCATGACACGTAAAATACAAATTTAGTGAATCTAAAGATTTAATTAATTTGGTGTTTTAGTCTTGTGACAAAAGAGTCATATAAAAATAATTTAAAATTAAATGGTCCCAAAATTTAACCGCATAAAAATATTATTAGTCTAAATATTTTAAAATTTTAAACCTTTTATGGGCATTCTAATATTATATAATATTTAAAAAATTAAGAAGAATAAATAAAATAAAGAATAAAAAATAAAAGACACAAGGTCAGTTCATGCAAAATTAAAAAATACCATTTTTTATTGTAACTATAGAGCATACGTTTTTAACTATAAATGTTACTAAAATAAAATGTTAGAATTATTAACAAATTTTGTAACATGAAAAGTCAAATATTACTTTAATTGATAAAGTTCATAAATATATATATATATATATATGGAGTTAAATTTTGCTTATCAACATTTATATATAAAACTTAGGGTGCGTTTGGAATGACAAAAATGAAATAAAATGAGATAATTTATGAATTCGTAATTCATGTAATGAGATAAAAAATAAATAATTTTTAAAAATTCTTAGAAAGTTTCAAAAAATTTTAATAAACCAAACGCACTCTTAATTTTGGTGATGTATTGTTAATATATATTAATTAAGTATTATCTATTAAATTATTTTTTATTTACTAAATATAACTTATAATACTAATTACAAAATTTCTAAACCTAGATTTTACTCATTTGAGACAAAAAAAAAAAAAAAATCCTTAATTTGGTCCATATATCCGAGCGACCAAAATTGAGGATACAGCCCCAACCAACATTCATTCCCATTTCCCACAGACAACCAGTAGTTCTACGTTGTTTTCTCCTCCATTCCCATCACGGGGATTAAGACACCAAACCCATTAATACAAATCTATATATATATATATATATATATTTATATGTATAGACCAAGTACATATGTTTTTGTGGTCCAAAGCCAAGATTCTGGAAGTAATCCTTTTATCTGCTTTGAGGGTATCCAGCTCCACACAAACCCATATTCTTCTTCCTTTCTTATCTTCCTTTAATTCTTCTTCCTTTTTTAATTTTGGCACTGTTTAGAGTTAAACAAAAAAATATAAAATTTTATAAATTTTTATAAATACGAATTACGAGATTACAAATTTTAAATTGTTTACTCAATGTACAAAACACAAGACACTAACTTTTACAAACTTATATAAATTATACAACTCCAAACATACTTCTTTGTTTATGTGTCTTCTCCTAAAAACTTAGGTGGCATTTAGTTTACTTTTTTATTTTCTATTTTCTGTTTTCGTTTTATGTGTTAAAAACTTACAATAAGAAAACAAAAATTACTCTATTTTTCTTATTTTGAGATTTTTTTTGTTTTTTGTTAAAAATTCTCAAAACGATTTTTTATATTTTTCATTTCATGTGTAAACTCATTTTCAGTTTTCGAAAACAAATTTTGAAAACACAAGTAACCAAATGAATTTTGAGGTGTTTTTCTTATTTTCAAAGGTACAAAATAAAAAATAAATTCAAAACAGAAAATAGAAAAAAGAAAAATAAACCAAATAACCCCTTAACATTTTAAGCTCATTAGTGGTTGCTTGTTGCAGCTTATTTGCATGGATGGGTTGGATCTTCCTAGCTATTTTTACCGGTTTTATCTAGATTATTCCGGTTAAATCCAATAAAGTCTTAAAAATTTAAAAAGAAAATAAAACTTTTAGAAAACAGAATTAAATAATGTAAATGTAAAATATAATATCAAGAAAGAGATTACAGGTGAAAAAAAATATAAGGATGATATTTATATATCATTACAGAAATATGCTTTTTTTCTGAGAAAGTTATGCCATAATAATGTGAGAATAGTGTTTGCGTAAGAAAATTATATTTTGAGGGGTTATTTTTTTTTATTTTGAGTGATTGGTTCACCCAAAAAAAAAAAAAAAAAGAAGCATTATAAAATTATGATCTAATCTTCTAATAAAAAGTTTTAATTGCATAGTATTGTTTATTATTATAAAATAATAAAGATATGCAAAATATTTAATTATAAAATCAAAAAGAAAATTAAGTTTTGAGTGACTAAAATTGTTGTTACAAGCAGGATTAAGTTGGAATTGAGCGTGGCCTGTAACTCAGTGGTTAAGAGTCTCTCCTATCCACTCATGACTCGAGTTTGAGTTTTCCCTCTTTCCCTTATTAAAAAAAAAAAGACTAAGTTGGAACTTTTTGTTCCCAGATTTAAAAATGCACACTGGATAGATGTTGTAGACATTGACCTTTTTTTTGTTTTTTGCATGAATTAATCTTGTGTGTTTCGATTTCCTTCTTTATTTTTTTTCTCTCAATTTTTTTAAATATTATATAATATCGGATTATCCATAAAGAGTTTAGAATTTTAAAATATTTAGATTAAGAATATTTTTACATGATTGAATTTCTGGGATCATTTAAATTTTAAACTATATATATATATATATATATTTTGTGTCATTAATCAAAAGTAATGGGTTAGATTATGTATAAATAGTAAAATAAGTTGAACTTCCAAATTCTAGACTATATATTAACAAAAGAATATTTAAATTTTAGGTAGATTGGTAATGATTCATAACCTAAAGTTTTTTATCAAAAAAATTTATATGTATTAGCAACGTTTTCTTGAATAAACTACAACATCAAAAGTTTTAAACCTAAAAATTTATATATAGGTTGCGTTTGGCGTACAGTATTTTGCTGAAAATCTCTGAAAATCTCTATAAATCTTTGTTAACTTTTATCACATCAACTTTTTTCTCTCACTGCACGCATTACGAACTCTTCCCAAACTACAATTTATCTCAATTTATCTCATTTTTTCTTACTCCAAACAAACCCATAGTAGTGATATTTTCCTAAATTTAAGTTTACCTATTTTAAAATTTTAAGAGGGCCAAATCATAGTATAATATTTTTTTAATCCAAAAAATTATATATACGAGTAACAATTTTTTTTTGGGCAAACTCAGGCCTAACCTAACTTCGTTTCTAGTTACTTTAAAAAAAAAAAAAAAAAAAACACTTAGTTTCTAGTTACAAGCAATCTAATCCTCCAAACTGGGGCAACGAGTCATCTCTAATACTTAAATTTACGAATTCTGATCAAATCTGCAAATTTATGAAGCAACTTTTATTTTCGGGAATTATACGACCGTTGGGGAAATGGACATAGGGTCCAAACCTTTGATCATTTCACATTTGTAAACCATCTGTAGCAACCTTTACCCTTTGACAGTTGAAGGATTTAAGAGACGAGCTCTAGCTTCAGTTGCATAGGAAAAGTCGGATCGGAAGGATTGCACTTTTAATTAGGGTTGCAAAAATGAATTCAACTTTTAATTAGGATTACATTTGATTCGATTGTACCCTCGTTCAGACTTAACTTAAAATATAAATGAATCAAATTTAAACCACAATTTAAAACTCGTTAATACTATCAAATTGAGCTGTTCCCACTTCTTGATTGACAATTCCCAAAATAGAAGAGAAAATAATAAAAAAATTTAGATTAATTTGAGAGTAACTTTTCTCTTCCAAGAGAAAATAATTCTCAGAATAATACTTCTCATATCTCTCATGTTCCCTTTACAAAGATATTTATAGTGTATTACAAATAATTGGACTATTAACTACTTTTAATTAACTAACTACTTCTTAGTCTCAATTTTTGGTCACATAACAATTCCTACCCTTTTAAAACTCACCTTATCCTCAAGGTGAAAATATTATTATTATTATTATTATTATTATTTCTCGGCCATACAAAATATAATTGTGATTAAGACAATACAACCCAAAAACAAGCCTAACACATTCTTATTACAATTCACCAATTTAATTGTCATAACTTAACTTGGTTGGTTGACCTACTTGCCCATTTAATGATTCAACTTAGCACGATACTCAATATTAACCCTAGCTTCTTCTAAAAGCTTTTTCCCACCACAGTAGCAGACGGGCAGGTTGAGACTAGAGACGATGGCGGAAAAGATGAAGAAGCTTTCCTATCCTATTCATCGTCGTTTTTCTGACTGAAAACCTTAATCGTCATCCTCGCCCGAGACCAACCGTGAAGGTTCGATCCTCCCACTTCGAATTTCCGGCTTTCGCCATCGTAGTCAGCGAACTTGTTCCCGCTTATTGCGGGAAGGTCTTGAAGGTCCTGGCGATGACCTTTGACTCGGATGGAAGAGTATCATAGATTATTCTCCATTTGTTAACTGCCGTTTAAATTTAAATCAAAATTTGCAAAAGAAAAAAAAAATAACACCCAATCTCCATAGAAGGAATGGAAGGAAATTTATCAGATATTAACTGCAATTTCATTTTCCATTTCTAATTAATTTCTTAAGCAGAATATGAACTGAGAGGAATGCTTAAAATACTTTTCACATATTCACTACTAAAATGGCATCAACTTTACGGCCCTTTTCATAATAACAGTAGCATTGAAGCACCCTTACAGTCCTTGTTCTATAACATGATGAAGAAATCCAATGTTAAATCTCAACAATGACCATACACATGCCAGAAAGCCAGCCAATTCTAATGAGATAAAATGTTAGTCAGCTTCATATTGGCCAATTGTTGCATTGGAAATTCAACAATACATCCAATTTTCTATAAGATGTATACTGGAATTTCTAATTGTCATGCCAAGGTAGTCTGTAAATTTGCAAACCACCATGACTCAGTGGCGGATCCAGAAAATTTGGCCAGTGTAGGCGCAAATTAGGTAGCTCAAGTCAGCGTAACCTATATCTTCAAGCTCCGACACGTCGCAATGGTGGATGTGAAGGTGGGTAGTGGTGGATCTAAAAAAATATAATAAAATATAATTATATTTTATTATAATATAATAAATATTATTATTATATTATAGTGCCGGGTCAGGTCGGGTCGGGTCATCGGGTCAGGTCTAAATTTTCAGTATAGTCTTTCACCTACACTCGGCCGTTCTTGCGTCCGCGCCAGTGCCATGACTAGAGATTAATGCATATCTCATTATGGAGTTGAAAACTATGAACTCAACCAAAAGAACTAAAGATTACTCCATACAACTTTCTCATTATAGAGTTGAAAACTATGAACTCAACCAAAAGAACCATGACAAACTACCAGCCTATATATATTGCAGACAATTTTCTTTAAATCTTCTATTTTAGTCTTCAAATATTACAAACATAATTAACAATGACCACATCAGATGATCTTAGTCTTATATGCATAAGGTAGAAAAGATTCCAGAATTTACATCTGAATGTGAAAATTCATAATCATACACGCAGTCAGTTGAAAAGAAGGATTTTGCCTTTGAAAAAGTATTATCTAGTTATTAATTTTTTTTATTATTTATTTTCCTTTCCCTCTTTTGTTTAAAAAAGTCTAATCAGGTCTATAATGCCCCAAACGTCTGCATTATAATTTATAAACCTCAAATGTATGTAACACAAGTTCAGTAAGCGCACAAAAATACTTTGCCCCAAACATATATAATACAAGCTTGGCATGCCTCAGTGACATGAAACATCTAGATACAAAACAGCCTCCAACCAATAAAATTAGATTATGTAAGCATTTTTCAGCACATAAGGATTCCACTGATACAGTTAAAGTTATTAGATTGGAATACAGCAACATTCTTGTGCTTACTGTTGAAAATTTTACCCCCCCCCCCCAAAAAAAATGGCATCCCAAAAAAAAAAAAAATTACATCGCACCTCCATGCCAACAAATTCCAAAATACATGAATCACACATGCATGCGCGTGCATATATATAATATCCAAGAGAATACAATACAGCTACCTCAAATAACAGACGGTGTAGAATGAGATGCTTGTGATGAATTGAAATTAGAAGAATGTCTAAATAACATAGCTGCATGTCTCGTGGAGCCAGCAGGAATATAATTTGATGGGCCAAGTATTCGATATAATCTTTTACAACAATGAGTTTCAACTTGCATAGACGATTTTCTTTTTTTTTTTTTGGTGGGAAAATGTGTATAGATGGAAGATGCTTTAGAAGAAAACATCAAAATAACTCCGTGTATTAGCAGTGCATGCAAGCATAGATGCCATGCGATTAACTTCAAAGTTACCTATGTTGAAAATGGCTTCTCTTCTCTCCCCTACATGTGCTATTGCAACAACACCAGCAGGCTCCACAGTCACCAGGACATACATTCCACCCTACACAAAACTCTCGATCAAAATCCTTTTAAACGAAACGGGTAATTGATAGGCAGTCTGATATATTGTCACACCTGGTTGCTCAGTAAGTCCAGATTATCAATTTTTAAAATTAATTTTTCAGTATTGAGCAATTTTCTTTTCCACCTCTGCCCCGAACTAAAATTGCCTCTGGTCACCAGTAAAGAAAAGCTAGAAGGTATCTGTTAGTCAATGATAATGTGGTAAGTTTTCACAAGAAAACGTTGAAACAGAAAAGATAAGAAGATTCAACATACATACTGAAGCTGAATATGATATCTTCCCTTCATACCATGTATGTGACTTAAGCCCTTCCCATTGGTAAAGACAGGAAGCCACTTGCAATGGCAGAGTTTCCTTCCTTAGCTCCTCCCGACATTCAAAACTTTGCTATCAATCCTGTCATGTTGTACAACAATGTGATTATCTCTTAATGCAAATTAAGGAGAAGATGCCAATAAGACATCTGTGCGTCAAGAAGAATATACAGCAAATAAAATGCCCAACCTTCCACGTATACTTACATTTCCCCACTGCTATATGGTAGGCTACTCAAAATTAAGCTGAGAATGTTAAGCAGAACAAACAAAATGTGTGTGCACACAAGAGTCATTCTGTTAAAATGGAAAAAACCATCTGGCTGGAGTTTTTGACTAGAAACTCAAAACTGCATATCAGTTAATTGGCATTGATCCTTCCTTGGATAGAAATCTGTATCAGGGAAAGTTAATAGATCAATTTTAGTTAATCATAAATAAAGAAAGACCAACATATTTTGAAGGATCCATAAATGAAGAAAAACCAACATATTTTAAAGAAAACAAGTCAAAATATTTGCAAGCCCAAACATTTTACAATGTGATTTGGTACGTGTAACTGATGCAAAGATAGATAAATGATAAATCCCACAAAAACTAGCACATCAAGAACAAGCAAGGATTTTAAGTCAGTGACTATTAGCAAAATATAAGAAAAGAGATTTAAAAAAAAAAAAATATTCCAACCAGCCCATGAAATGGAGTATAAACATGACTCGCAATTAGGGTGTGTTTGGTAACTTAAAAAAAATTGCTTTTGCATCAAAAGTTGCTAAAAAGTTAAATTTTATGAGTTTGGTAAAACATTGGTATTTTTTTTACCAAATTAGTAACTTTTAATGCAAAAGTCAATTGTTTTTGTGCTTGGTGACTAAAAAATCTTGAATTTTGCATCAAAAGTTGTTATTTTGATAAAAGGTTAACTTCTTATGCGTTTGGCAAAATTAGCAACTTTTGGTTCAAAAATAAAAATTTTTTAGTTACCAAACACACTTGTAGTCTAAGAACTCAAAACTTAAAATGTAAACAAAACAAGCCACAATTGCCACCTAGGTTGGTTTGGGTAAGTAGATTTGGATTTGAGAAAGGATTTGAAATCTAAGGAAATTATACACTTAAAAGGATTTGACATATCAAACTAAGGTTCATTAATTGAACAATGTATTATAATTTTATTTGTGTATAATATACTTCCCTCATATATATTTCTTTGAAAAATAAAATATTTTACAACAATACTAGTTTTTGGCAAAATAGCATTAACCTAACATTTATCAGGAGTTTATAACAAACCAAACAGAGCCTAAAATGAATTAGTTTATTTAAATATTTTATCAAGTTAAAACTATTTTAATAAATAATATAATTTAACTTGGAGTGTCAAAAAAATCCAATGAGGTCCTTTGTTGACGTGTCCAATTAGATGAAAAGGTATTACTGATGTGATCGGAAGATGGTTTGAGAGTACTGGTATTTTGGGCTTCTCGATTTGTAACTCAAACTTTGAAATAAAACCACTGACTAGGCAGTGTTTGGGCAAACGCTTCTCCGACAGTCAAGTTAGAATACGTATAGGAGAAGGAAACGTTCAGAGGTAGTTTGGGTGGAGTTTTTGTATGATGAATGGTACTTATCTCTCTTCCTTGCCCTTTATGTATTTATAAGTGTATTGGCATGTGTTGTTTTTGCCAAGGCATTATGGACAACAATGCGGCTATGGTCAAAATCATTCCACATAGTTGGGATAGATGTAGCCAGAGCCGTAATTGGCAGTTGGTGTAAACTTAGGACAAATGCAGCCGTACTTGGCAGTGGGTGCAAGCATATCTTTTGTGCTCCTCCATTAATGCTGCACGAAAGACAGCTGGCTCTCCAATCACTAACTTGTCCCCTCTTCGAATGTGCACCACGTGTCCAAGATCCGAGATGGATGCGCACCATGTGTCTGAGATCCTCTTCCATAACTAATTTAATAAATTAAATTAATATGGAATACATTTTATTAAATTATTTTTAATAAATAATTTAATTAAATTATTCAATAATTGATTTAATTAATTAATTTAACATGAAATATATTTGATTATATTATTTTTAATAAATAATATAATCAAACTAATCAATAATTGATTTAATTAATTAATTTAAAATGAAATATATCTTTTCAAATTGAATAATAAAATAAAATTAATTAATTATTGATTTAATTAATTAATTTAAATGGAATATATTTTATTAAATTATATTTAATAAATAGTCTAATTAAATTATATTTAATAAATAATATAATTAAAATAATTCATCATTCATCATTTCATAAAAATAAAAAATATATATTTTATTTTATATATATATAAAATAAAAATATATTTTATTCGTTTGTACATAATCATGAAACGCTTACGGAATTAATAAATCTACTTTACATGTATAATTTGATTTTAATTAACAATTTATCTTCAATATCTAATAAAAAAACTTAAAAGATGTCTGTACATAATCATGAAACGCTTATGGAATTAATAAATCCACTTTACATGTATAATTTGATTTTAATTAACAATTTATCTTCAATATCTAATAAAAAAACTTAAAAGATATAAGTTACAAATAAATGCACATTGAGAAAACCAAAGTATATAACCAGCGCATGCTTTCTCTCTCTATGTATATATTTATACTATTATACATTGAGAAAATTGAAGCATATAACCAACACATGCTCTCTTTCTATATATATTTATAGTTAAAAATAAATTCTCTAATGATATAATAATGTGAATAAACTTTTGTTTTAATTATTTTTAATTCAATTAAAAATACAGCTATATTAAAAATGAATGAGATAAGTAATTTTATATAATTAATATATAAATTAAGCAGTTTAGCCTTTCATGTATACTTTATAGATATATATATATATATATATATATATATCTTTAGGTGAATTTGGTCTAATATGATTGGATATAGACCAAATTCAATCAATTGATAGACTTAAATAGATACATATCACACATATCACGTAATAGTATCTTGCATGTGCCTAGAAAAAGTACAAAATGTTATTATATAGCATGCTTTAATTCCCCTTAATGGGTGCTTCGAGCATCTATTAACAAATGCTAAAAGAAAATGGATTAGAATAAATACATTGCAGGATTACAGTGCAAAAATAAATGGTTAAGATTTGAAGAAAATCAAAATCTTATCTCAACCAACCTTTCATTTTTTACACTGTAACCTCTAAAACTCTTATTAACAGAAAAAAAGTTTTTTTAAGTGTCCCATGGCACTACCAATAAATACATGTAATAATATCTCGCAATTTAATAGAATTATGTATGAAAAAAATACAAAATGTCATTATATGAATAAAAATGCGTAGTAATATCTCGCACCGATTAAACAAAGGCCAAAAGGAGAAGGGTCTCGTTGACAGGTAAATATTAAATTTTGCATTTAATGCAACTTTTCATATTACTGCCCTCATCTTTTAGGGAAGGGGTAGGTCTGGTACACCACGGATCGTTGGATCAAATTCCCGTCACTCAAATGTTT
This sequence comes from Vitellaria paradoxa, assembly GCA_019916065.1. Classification (NCBI taxonomy): domain Eukaryota; kingdom Viridiplantae; phylum Streptophyta; class Magnoliopsida; order Ericales; family Sapotaceae; genus Vitellaria; species Vitellaria paradoxa. The sequence goes on along the minus strand of CM034241.1, from coordinate 34,031,470 downwards.
TGATCCAATGGTTCGTGGTGCATCGGATGATCCAGTGCACCGGACCTACCCCCATCCCATCTTTTAACTTATAAATACAGCGCGCTTTATATATACACACATTATCAAGAGTATTTCAAGCCAAAGCTACCGAGCAATTTCACACGAATTAACAAAACCATGGGGAAAGCTATATTCATCTTCGCTTTGCTCATGGTTCTTGCAGGAGTCAGTGTTATTCCACCTGCAGGTTTATTCCACCTGCAGGTTGGCTCTGTTTACTTATTAATCCACGTGGCTCTTATGTAAGCAAATTACTTTAAAAGGAACCGTTATCTTACTAAAAATTAAGAGAGTCGCATGAGCTAAAAAATTATATTTTTAAGTATTTTAATACTTTTTTTAAAAAAAATATGAATAACACGTCAAAATTTTCAATTTAATTTAACCCAATTTAACAAAGCTTCTGTTTCAAATTAATTGGGATCGATTACATAAATTATCTTTCTCTACCTACCTGAAATTTATTAAACAAAAAAGAAAACACTTTTACTCAGCTATTTTGATTTATACAATTTTTATCAACATTTATTTTTTTGGCCTAAAATTTATTAAAAAATTTAAATCAAATTTAAAAAAATCACAAAAACCAAAAAAGAGGCTGTTTTTTAGGCTTAATTTGAAAAGAAAAAAATTAGTTTTTTTTTTAACTGGCTACTAATTACTTACTAAAAATTTAGTTTTTTTTTTTGAAAGAAAAAAATTAATTTTTTAATAGTTAATTTTTTTATTTTTTTATTGATTTAATATTTTTTCTCTTCATAATTTAAAAAATTTTAAAAACAATAGGATAAATTTAATTATAGAAAAAATCAAAAAACTAAATTAGTAAAAGTTAAAAAACTACCAAAATTTTCAAACGGAGCCTACAAGAGTTGCTTATACATATGTTGCATGTTTATTTGATGACAGGAGCTTATAGAAAAACACAACCAAATGGTCTAAAGCTGTGATGACATTGACCAAGGCGTAATAACATGCAGTCGAGCGTGCGACGTTTGTGGTTGCTATTTTGGGGTTTGCATGTGTTCTGGGATCATCCCCCCAAACGCCGCAAAGCCAACTGCAGCTGACTCCTCCACCTCCAACCAGCTGACGCCAAAGCCAGCTGCAAGCTGACTCCTCCACCGCCCAGCTGCCGCCGGGAAATTAAAGCTGAAGGAAATGCCACGATATATATATATATATATATCAAGAGTAGAATTTGGTTCTAATATATCAATAGTGTTCTCTCCGGTAGTTTTCCTACCAGCTTAAATAACAAGTTATCCTTTTAGCCTTGTTTTGACTTGTTCCCTTTTCATTTGTTTTCGGACGATGCATACCAATATTGGCACATTTTAGTGTACGTTGCGATGTTAGTGGGCTCGTCTCGTGACCCGACCCGTCTCACGCCCCACCTTGACCCTTTCATGTCGTCTGGACCGGCCAAACCCGATAAACCTAGGTCAAAATATAGACCATCCTATCTCAACCCGAGACCCTATTCATACCCTAGCCTGCCTGCCCGACCCTTTTCCCTCGCTTTGCCCTTGGCTTATTTGTTAAAACATTAAAAAAATATTAAAGAATAGTAAAAAGGATCGATGAAACAAGTTTGCTTAACCCTGACTGATCCGATCCGATTTGATTCGGAGGGATCGCGGGCCAGCTGGGCGGACCTATCCCTTGATAGGTCAAGGGTGGTTAGGCTTCAAACGAACCCATTTTCCATCTCAAGATGTGCCAATTTAGAATTCTCGCTATAAAATTTTATATTCATACGTGTATATATATATATATATACACACACAAACAACATATCACTCAAATAAATATAAAATATAATGTAAATGCAAAGCACAAATTAATTATAAAAATTATGTTTTATATTTTTATACTGATATTGATTAAGATAACTAATTTAATACACATGTTTCATATATTTTATTTCATATCGATGTTTTTTATGACAATTAAAATTTGTATGGAAAAAAATAACAAAATAAAAAATTAATTAATGTACTTGGGTAGGAATTAGAAAAATATGGAGAATTTATATATATTTTCTATTATTAATTTTATAAGGTTAAAATTACAATAAAACAAATTAATAAAAAAAAATCAAGAGAGAACACCGAAAATCCCCCCCCCCCAAAAAAAAAATTGGTACAATAAGAAAAATCCCGATACCTTCCGAAAAATTATGGAATTCAGAGAAATCGCACCAAAATTTTTAGTTTATGAATTCATTTTTCTTATTATAAATTTTCAAGTTTAATCAAATTTCTTTTAAATCATTCTTCTGTCAAAAGATAATTTATTGTTTGGCCATGCCTTCATTTGGGAAAATTTTTGTGGTTAATCGCGCAAAAATTAGTTTAGCACTTGCCACACAAGTGGAGTTAGAAAAGAGGAAGAAAAAAAAATAGAAGAGTTCTAAAAATTAGTAACTTCAAATTGCAGCTCTAGTCTCAGGGCATTCACATAAGTTTTTTCTTTATATATATATATATATATATATATATATATTTTTTTAAATTAAAGAAGTACCATTTTCCTACTTTAATTGACTTTACCACAATCCCTCTAAATCATCAATTTTATAATTGTTTTATTTTTACAAAAACTTGAATCAAGTAAGATATAGAAATGATTATATATATATATATATATATATATTAGAAAATTTTAGAAAGTTAAATTGTCACATTCCAAGCTATAACCCAATGGTAAACAGTGTGGAATTATCGACTAATCATAAAATTAAGTAAATTAAATTAATAATATAAATCTAGTGAAAGGCTCACTTATGAGATTGAGTACTGGTCGACCCAAGCGTAAATAATAATAATAATAATAATAATAATAATAATAATAAAATTTACACGACTATTAAATTACATCCTTACAATACATACAAATTAAGATAATAATAGTGACAGATAGTGAAAGGATTAAAAGAAAATAAAATCTTCTATAATCATTATAGTCATTCATAATAGTAGTATAGTCATCCAATAGAAAGTAAATAAAATATTACTATAAAACAAATCTTATCTAAGGTACTCATATTCTGAGTATATATGAATAGAAAAAATCGAAAGTCAACAATAACAAGCAATTAGGTCTTATCATCGTCATATCACTATTGACAATATGACCTAAAATATTAATTTAGGGTAGAGTGGGCTACTAATCTTATTAGTCAAAATGGGTATAGACTTATATGCTGTGAGCAAAATATAAAAATAGTATCATATGACATGTCATATGTACTCAGCATATAAAATGATGATACGGTAATTAAATAAGCATAAACTCAACTTATGTAACCATTAATGATTTTCGAACATGTCCTGACTAAAGGCAAGACAGAGAGTCGTCACGTAAAGGCATGTGACTCAAGCGTAAGGCTTGCCATTTTTTGAAGGTCAAATGCTAGTGTATGCAAAAATGAAATGGAAGGAATTGTTGGATAGGGTATGAAGAGCCGCTGAGTTGCATGTCAAGTGTAATTGGGTAAATGAGTTTGAGTAGCTAATTAGATCATGGGTTAGGTTAAATAGGTATTGGGTTTGGGTCCAGTTACATTCCGAGTGGACTTCAAGCCCAAATAAATCCAATCAAATGGAAGTGAAACAAAGCCCACAGTAAATAAAAATTCCCAGTTAAATAATGATCATACAAAGCCCACAATTAAATAAAAAAAAATCCGAGTTAAATAAAGGTTGCCTTTCAAAAAAAAAAAAACACTAAATTAAGTTTAATTAAGGTGTTACATGCTCTCATAAATATAGGGAAGAACTCTAGTTAATCCCTAACATAGGCTACGACAAAAAAGCTGATGGAGAATTAAAATATATATATATATATATATATGTATATAAATTTTTGTGCCTTCCCGAAGATAAAGTTTCTTTGTTCAAGGGTGCGACTGTGGATGCACTTACAATTATCAAGCACCGGAAGGGCACATATGTGTGTGTTTTTAATTAATTTTTTTTTAAAATTAACTCAAACAATTAATAATGAATAATTATTAGTTAAATATTTAGGAGACATTTAAGTAAAACAATAGAATATTATAAGAATAGTAGGTAGTTGAAGGGCATTTAAGGAATAAAAAAGTTAAAATAAAATAAAATAAAAGAGTAAAATTTCTTAAATAAATTACAAAGATTAAAAAAATAGTTATATATGATTTTTATATAGTCAATGATTATTGGTGATTAAGAGTTATTAATAAAAAAATTAAAATTTCAACAAAAATTAATTTCATGGAATTTTTAACTTCACCGTCCCCCTTCCTGTTTCTTTTACAATAGTATAAATAAAAGTGATGATTTTACAAATAAAGTTACACTTAAATTTTTGTTATGTTATTTATCCCTTCACGTCAAAACGAAAAGTTCAATTGAGCCTTTACCACTTTCCACTTTATCAATTTACAAGCCATTTGGATGAATTAAAATGAAAAGGAGAGAAGGAAAAAAATAAAAAATATGAGTTTATTTTGTATTTGTGAGTTTTATGACGAAAAAATATAAAATAAAGAGCAAGAAAGTGAAAAGAAAAAAAAATTAATTCAAATCTCTTTGTTTTTATCGATCAGTGAAAATAGAGAGAAAAAATTATTAATGTTTTTTTTTAAATATTATATTTACTCCTCAAATAAGAAAAATAAATATTTATATTTCTCCTAACATGTAATAGTAAAATAACAATGCATATACTTCGATTTTCTTTCTGTTTCTTATAAAGTCAGGGACAAATCATTAAATTTTTTTTTCTTAAACTTTCAAATATACGGAAAAAAATTAGAGTAAATCACAAAAATCACCCATATAGTTTACTTTCGATGTTACTTTAATCTTACATGTTTCAATTGTAACAGCCAAATCCTAACACTTTCGGTCAAGTATCAATTCGGTCCTAATATTAGTTGGTCGTTACAAAAATTGTTAGAGTGAGGATAAAAAGATAATTTTTTTCTATAGTTTATCTTCAATGTCATTTTAGTCTCTCATATTTTAATTGTAACAATCGAATCGCTATAATTTCAGTTTATATTTGAAATATATTTTATTAAATTATTTTAATTAAATAATATAATTTAAAATATATCTTATTAAATTATATAATATATTTTAATTCAAAATATATCTTATTAAATTATTTTTAATAAATAATATAATTAAATTATATTTAATATATTTTCTTTTTATTGAATTAAATTATTTTTCATATGTAATATGATTAAATTAATAATAAAATTAAAATAATATTTAATTTAGTTTAATTAATGTGAAATATATTTTATTAAATTTAACTAATTTTCTGAAAATTAACAAAATTAAATATTTTGTTAAATGGGTGATTCGATGGTTTCATTAATAATTATTATAATTAACGAAATAAAATCAAAATAGTCACGCAGATAAATGTGTCTTCTCGAGTTAAATAAATATACAAATTATATATGTATAGAAAAAACTGTAGAAATTGAATAATTAAAAAAATGGCAACTCTAGGATTGTTTGGTAATATTACTAGCTTTTTTTTTTTAATTTTCTTGAACTCTTTATTTTCTAGTTTTATTTTCTATTATCATTTTCTTTTGAAATATAAATTGAAACTACGCTCAGAAATGTAATTTTATTTACTATAAATTATTTTTAATAAAATATATTTTTAGATTATATTATTAGTTAAAAATAATTTAATAAAATATATTTCAAATATGTACCGAAAATGTAAGAATTTAACCATTATAATTGAAACGTAGAGGGATTAAAATAATACTAAGAGTAAACTCTAATAAATCATTTTTTTTATTTTTAGTCTAACTGTTATATGTAATGGCCAGATAACAGAAAGAACGAATTTTTACTTGACCAAAAGTATAGAAATTGACTTTTGCAATTGAAACGTATGAGATTAAAATGACAACAAAAATAAACTATAGAGATAATTTTTATATTTTACCCAAAAAATTACTATCATTTCTCTTATTCTCTCTTACCTTTTTATTAATATATTTTTCTTTCTTTCCTAAATTTTCATACCAAGCATAATAGTGTGTCTCTGGCATTGCGTTAAAATTACGCACATTACGCCTGTAATATTTTATTTATTTTAATTATATTTGATATAATTCATTATAATAAATTTAAATAAGTTATACTTTTTCTCTTCATTGGAGATTAAATGTTCATTATCGAGAGTGGTAAAAGAAAAATTTTAAGTGTCGCAAAAACAAAAAATTAAAAATGAATTAAATAGTATTTAATCCTAGTTATTTTGCACCCGAATTGTAATAATTAATTTCCTATACTTCTATTTTGCTAGATAGGTTAACATTTTATGAATTTGCCACGGCTAAACACGGATTTTGGGAGGTGGCATTACTGTTTATTTTAATCTAACGATTTAAATATATTTATATATTTTTTATTTAAAATATATTTAAATAAGTCTAAATCTTTAAATTTTAATTTAACCGCTCAAATAATTAATATTACAAAGGCAAGTGCAAATTTGCTGGTACTAATCAAAAGAGATTAAAGTATTTATACAGTGTTTAATAAATGTGTAAAATTTTATTATTTATTACAAATATTATAATATTTTTAAAAATATTGATTTAAAATTTTTTATAAAAAAATATTCAACAAAATATAAGAAAAATAAGAGAATGTGTTTCCATGTAAAATAATAAAAAAGACAACTCAATTAGAGAGGAAAAAAATAATCTTGACCATTTAGCAAATTCAATAGTTAAAAATACCCCAAATTCAAATTTTTTAACTTCTTTATTATATAAATGTCATAAAGAGCATAAAAGTGTATGCATTTAAAATTTTAAGTATTAAGTACATTAAAATTGAATTTTTAATTTAAATGTCTAATCTTTAAGAAATTTTCAAATTCTTAAAATAAAAAAATTTAGCTAACTTTGTCTTCATATATTGTTTAATAAATATGTATTTTCATCTTAAGTGATCGAAAAGACAACTAAAGTAGAGAGAAAAAAGATAATTCTGACCAAATAGTGTTATTTAAATTTTAATAGGTATTCATATATTGTTTAACAAATGTGCATTTCATGTAAATTGACTGAAAAAAACAATTAAAATGGAGAAAAAAAATAATGGTAACCAAATAATGTTATTTAAATTTTATATTACAAATAAAATAGATCTAACGGTTAAAAATATGTCAAATTCAAATTATTTAACTTCCTTATTTATATACGATACAAATAATATAAAAGTTATGCCTTTAAATAATATTATATGATAAATTTTTTTATAAAATTAATTATTTTATTTATTTATTATTTTACTATATACTTAGAAGTTGTCAGAGGTTACTTAGAAAGTGTTTAGAGTGGTAAAAAGTGAAATAAATTATGAATTTATAATTCATATATTAAGAAAAAAATCAATAATCTTATAAATTTTCAAAAATGTTAAGAATTTTTTTTTAAATAATTTTTTTTTTTGCCAAAAGCAACCTTAAATATATTTAAAATCCGTCAAAAGAATGACCATTTTCGCCTCCCAAAAAAAAAAAAAAAAAAAAAAAGGCGCAGCAGATGGCTTTTCCGCCCCCACCCCCCTCTCTTTCCTCTCAACGCCACGGGCGACAAATGTCCCATCAAGGAGCGAGATTGTAATATGGACGTTCACACGTGTCACCGCGTCACAGGAGATGACGTGGACGTGGGTTCAAAGCATGTCTCCGGCGTTTCTCCAGCACGTTTCTTTTTCCTCTCTCTCACTCACACGCCGTTGCTGACCCGTCTCTCTCTCTCTCTCTGTCTCTCTAGATTTCTTGAGCGAACGGCCGTTGTCCGCTGCTCCATCACCGCAACGCCCCAGACTCGTTTCGACTTCCAGGAAAAACCTGCAATTTAGGGGCTTTCTAGCGGTTGAAAATCGTCAAAATTCCGAAATCTACAGAGATAACCCATCAGCCATATTCACTCGTATATAATGGGGAAGAGAAAGCGAATGTCTGACCAGAACAAGACTCCACCTCCTCCGGGTATGTCCTTTAATTGCTTCTCTCAAAATTGTCTTTTTCTTTAGGGTTCTTTTTTTTTTTTTTTTCTCTCTCATATCTTGTTTTGGGTTTGTGAATGCGGCTGTCATTGGGAAATTTTATGTGGGTATGCTTCGTTTACAGGGAATTGAAGTTAATTATTCTCGCATTCTTAAGCAAGAACTGTTATTAACATTTGTCTCTCGTTTAATTTGTGGTGATATAGGTTTTTAGTGTTAATTGATTAGAAATGTTTGTAAATGATGTGATTATGATTATTTATGAGGAATCCGGAAGATGAATTTTGACGATTTGTGGAATTAAACAACGTTGGTTGATTGGCGTTTGTTTTAATGGTGTGCTGGTGCGATTATATAATATTTATAGTTGTGACTTGAAAGGTGAATTTAAGGTAAATCTTGCTAGACAACCCATCAGAGGCCATTTCTACTGGGGTGGAGAGGGGGAAAGGGGTTACAATTTATAAAAGAATCAGTGATATATTTAATTTAGTAGGGATGATTTTTATTTTTATTTTTTTGGGTGGAATTGCTGTAGAATTTTGGTGGATTCTCCTGTATTATAATTCAACATCTGTCATGGATGTGACATTTGTAAGTTACATTTTGAATCATATAGCAGCCCTTGCATTGCAGGGGACTAAAGTGCAAAAGGTACTTAGGGGGTCGAAGTACAAAAAATGTAAAAAAATCAACGGTCTTGATTTCTTCCAAATAATTTAATGGTCAAGATTTAACTTCATTTTCTCAAAATGAGGTCCAAATGATTTAATGGTCCTGATCAAGACTGTTGATTTTTTACACTTCAACCTCTTTTGCACTTTAGCTCCTATAACCCGCAGCGCTTGAGTTAACTCTATGAATTAAAATTCATAATTTGTGGGTTCAGTACCTTGCTTCCTTTTCTATTCTCAACCATCAAGAACTTTAAAAATCACTTCAAAGAAGTAGCCATCTAACACTGGATGAAATTTCTTATTTTTTTTTTATTAGGAATGAATTTCATAAAACCACCACATGGCCTGACTAATTCTATTTGTCGATGCCAACTCACATGTACACACGAATTTTTGGGCAATTCCCACCAAAATTCCCAACCATCCTAGGTATATATGTACATGTGCGTGCACATGTACACACACACACACACACACACACACCATGTGGGTGTGCGCATGAATATATTTTGAATTTGGATGGAACTATTGAAACATTTCCTAGAACTATAGTTAGCGAATATTATATTGGATTACCTTTATTATTGGTAAATGATATTGAAACATTTTCTAGAACTGTAGTTAACAAATAATATATTGGATTACCTTTATTATTGACAAATGATATTGGCACTCCAAAAAAAACTTCTCATACTCCATCTTATGAGTGAATATTTTCTTCTATGCTGGAGTGCTAGAAGCTTTATTACGAATTTTGGAGTCCTAATATCATCTCCCTTATGCTGGCTGTTTATCTTTTGGCCCTTTCCCCCTCATCAATGCATGCAAAATGATAGGTTCTGGGTTCGGGTCCTAGCCACCACATTCTCCTCCCCACCGTAGGTTGCATAATATTATGTTTTCTTCATACCTTAAAAAAAAAAAAAAGGTTGAACATGTCATCCTTCATTTTGGAACTTATAGGTTCTAGGTTCGGGTCCTAGCCACCACATTCTCCTCCCCACCGTAGGTTGCATAATATTATGTTTTCTTCATACCTTAAAAAAAAAAAAGGTTGAACATGTCATCCTTCATTTTGGAACTTATAGGTTCTAGGTTCGGGTCCTAGCCACCACGTTCTCCTCTCCACCGTCGGTCAAGTAATATTAGGTTTTCTTCTACTTAAAAAAGAAAAAAAAAAAGGGTTGAGCATGTCATCCTTCATTTTGGAACCTAGGAGTTCCATTTCTTGGTTTGAGTAGTCTTGTGGATCTTTCAATTATTATGCCTTACCTCATCAATATTTAGCTTTGATTACACTCTCATACCTTTCAAAAGGGTTTTTTCGGCCACATTCTCCCCTCCACCATAGATTAGATAATATTATGTTTTCTTCGTACTTAACAAGAAAAGATTGAACATGTCATCCTTCATTTTGGAACTTTGGAGTCTTTCATTTCTTGGTTTGAGTAGTCTTGTGAATCTTTCAATTATTATGCTTCACCTCATCAATATTTAGTTTTCATTACATTCACCTACCTTTCGAAAGGGTTTTTATGTTTACCATTTGATCTTCTATTGGGCTACCCTCTTTTTTGGGGCTTTTGCTGCTTGGATTGCTAGCATTTCCCTGTGTTTTATATCTGCTTCTTGTACTCTGTTCTGGACCAGTTTTGCACTTTGCTTTTCCATTTCTATTTTTTTTTTCTACCAAATTGTCTGCCTCTTAAGTTGTGCTTAGCTTCCTCTTGATGCGTCATTAATGAAATTTTTATTTATCAAAAAATAAAAATAAAAATGTGCTGTGTCCACAGGTAGGCAACAATATCTTACCACTCTACCTTCATTTGTGCAGTGGCCCGTCTCACATTTGGTTGCTTCTAAACATTCTTTTTGTGAATCTCTTCCCCACTTCTTTAAAACTGATTCTCCCCCCAGTAGTTCTTTGAACAAGAAGTCAAAGCTTCTTTGTGGTGCTTTTATATTATTTGCTAGACCTTTTACAATTTCTATATGGCAGTTGACACTCTTATATCAATCAAGTCCTCAATGCTTAGATGTTCTCTTTTGTTATTTGCCTTTATTGGTTGATGCTGAGCACATAAATATTCTTTGGTTTGTCTCCTGAAGTAAGTGTAATCTTACGACTGGTAAATTTTATCAAGTATGACAATTAAATTGCGACTAATTGTTGCAATTCATTTGAGTATTGCAGATGTCATGCCATATTCCTCTAGAATGGATTCTCTGTCAAAAGAGGTTTGTTGTCTTTTACCTTTTCTCGTGGTACAGTTTCTGCTGTTTACTTGAGTGCTTGCTAATTCTATGTTCAAGTCCACCTAATGTGTTTTCCCTAATCATCATTGGTGAGGTGAGGCAGATTTAAATGAGAGCATAGCTGTTTACTTGAAATGTTTGTTCCAAAGTTTCTATATCTTCTTGTTCTATCCCTCTTGGTTATCAAGAGAGCATAGTGCTCTCTCTTTCTTTCTCTCTCTCTCTCTCTCTCTCTCACACACACACACACATGCATTTTTGTCTCTTTTCCTTTTGAAAATTTTAAATACTCTCCCATATTTGCTGCAGAAATCTTCTCATTCAGTTGACAGTAGTGCACTAAAGTCTCTCTCATCTATTATGGATATCATGGATAGCTCTGGGAAGCTACCAAACACCCACAATCAACATCCAAATCTTAGCCGTCCGATATTTTTGAGACACCCACGTCATTACTATGGTCGTCAATACTCCAGGCGAAATTCAGCCAACAATGCTGATGCATCATCTTCTCGTGGCAAGGGTATTCTACGTGATGATAAATTCTGCTTCAAGCTTGCTAATCAATGTAACTCGCGTTCTGGATGTCAGACAGGTACTTCAGCTAACTCCTCTTTTGTGGATGCAAATTTATTAGATGCTCTGATTTGGTGGAAAGTATAAGCTGGAAAAATAGATGCGTTGATTGAGACACCATAACCCTTGAGTCTATAATTGCTATCCTGTAAAAAATGTATCAATTTGGGAAATAAGTTGCTGATATTTTATTACACAGGCACATATGGTAATCATTGATTGAATCACCTTTACTCACTCTGGAAAAACATGTGTCACTTTTGGAATATGACTCACGTTATACCATTATGGATGCACAGTTCGTCATCATTGCTTTTGATAATGATGTGAAAAGAAAATTCAATTTGCTTATTTTCCTTCATAATCAATAACTGTATCCATATTCTGGATGACATCTGAGAGAAAATTGAAGGAAGCTCTGTCCCTCTCTAACACATGATTTTTGATTTTGTCTTTTTTGAAGTTAAATTTGTTTTAATAGTTTCTGGAACATATGCTTTGTTTGATTTGATGGAAGGAATGCGTTTAAAAGTTTAACAGAAAATTGAAGGCAGCTCCTCTGTGATGGGTAATTTGTGGACCTTATATTTGTCAAAATCAATATTACCAGAAATTACTACCACCCTTGTAATTCATGTTTTGGTACACATGTTTCGTAATATGGTACGCTTACGTTTCAATGCACCAAATTTGACGATCTGAAAATATTGTACCTATGTTATATTTTTATTCGAAAATTTGTGAAAATAATAAATTGATAATGAATTATTCAAAAATAATAATAACCAATAAATTTTAACTTTATCTACATTTTTTTTAATTTTCTTGATTAATTTTGTGTTTAAAATAAGTTATGTTTATACATCAAAACATTTTAATAATATACATGATGGCTCTATGACAAAACTACACCCATCATACCGCATTTAAAAATAGAAGCGTACCATGTTCTTCTTTTCATTCCGTATACCAAAACGGTCCATGCTTCAGGTAACATTGGTCAAAATTCAATTTTATTCGGAGAAGAAATATCAAAGTATCCTAGATGCAACAAATCATAAGCATCCTAGGTACGACAAGTCATTGTGATCACATGCATTCTCATAAAACTCTGGTGTTCATTCTTGATTTATTTTTTCAGAGAACAAGGAGAACGCATTCTGCAGACCAGAAAGAATTAAGACCAGCTCCTTTGCGGCGGGAGCAGGATCTACTGATGCAGTGAAGATGGTATGTGGGATATGCGAGAAGTCGTTGAAAAGGAAGCCTCATATCCTCGGAAACGCAATCTCTTCTGGCGACCTCTCGGTCGCGGCAGTTCTGTTCTGCGGCCATGTCTATCACGCGGACTGTCTGGAACAGAGAACAAGCCACGATGATAGAGGGGATCCACCCTGCCCCTCATGCTGCGAGGTTCTTAACTCTGGCGCCTTGATGCTTCAAGAGGACAACAAGATTGATTTTGCTTAATGTTGTTTACTCAGTAGCTAGAAGAAGATCAATAATAAGATGAATAGTTTTGGTAACAGGAGGAATATATTTCAGATGGAAATTTAGGCTGTTGTTGGATAAGGAACACTGCTTTTGCGGGTTAGGAACTTGAAACTTGGCATCCAGTTGCCAGTTTTTTTTTTTTTTTACAAACGTTGTGTGATAAAGATGGGGAATTTTGAAGTCATTCACAAATGTTTTCTGTTATATGATCAGAGCTGCCGAATTGTGCTGTTATACAAATATATCCGTATACTAAAATTGTTCCTCCTTTTTTTTTCTCACGTTTTCAAATTCTATGCGGTATTTCTCTTTTGTTCTTCATTCTATTTTTAATTTTTTTTTTCAAAATTTTGAATTAAATTATAAATTTCTTAATGGCTTAAATTGCACATTTTATGTTTATAATTTTTTTTTTTGTGTAACCTGGAACTCTCATCAGTTTATTACAACTCTCAACGAATGTTCAGAATATTGATGATACATTTTTTGATCAAGACGACTGATTAGCTCTTTTTATTTATTTATTTTTAGCACAAAGAAGGCGGACATTGGTTGGTATGAATTTACGTAAACTCGGATTGTAATTATTTAAAATAATTTGATTTTGTTTTAGAACGATTGGTAAATGATTTAATTAGGACAAATAAAGTAACATTTAAATAGTTTGTAAATAGTTTGTAATGTGAAAGGCGAATTTCCGCCCAAAATTAACACAAATAAAAATTTATAATTTAATGTGATTTAACAGATGAAATGATCGTTAACCGAGCAAAAAGAAAAAAAAAAATTGATGTAACTAACCCCATATATATAATTGATAAATGGTTAAGTTGAATTGCATGATTTGAGGCTTGGATTTTGTGCTTAGATAACAGATTTGTTATGAAAAAAATAATAAAAGAAAAGAATAAGAAAATACAATACTTTAAATACATTATACATCTTCTAATTTTGTTAGGCTAGAAAATATTTATATAAAAATAAAAAGCATCTCTTAATTAACTTAAATTTTAGTGTTTTTTTTCCCCTTCAATTTCATGCTTTTTTTTTTTTCAATTTCACCTTCCTAAAATACAAGGAATTTAAAATTTTTCCTCTTATTTTTCTCAATAAATTCGTAAATCGAGCATAATGGCTTTTTTAACTCCAACAATTACGAGTTTAGCAAAAGTTTATTTGTGCTGGGATGGTGGTTACTAAGGTGCAGATTCACCTCAGGACCTTGAGGTGCTTCCACGAGGCATTGGATTAAGCGTAACCTTATTTGAAAAAAAAAAAAAAAAAAATTGACTAACAATCCAACAATCTTAATCAAACAATAAAGTATTACAAGTATAGAAACGTAAAAAAACAAAACACAAGAACTTAACAAGGAAAACTTAATAACGCTATGAAAAAAAAAACCTTAGGTCTTAGTACGGAATACCAAAACTCATTAATTATATAATTTTGATTGAGTTTCTATTATAGTTACACAATTGAATTTGCGATTCTATCATATGAATGCTTTGTTTGTATCTTTGTAACTCACCAACTCTGAATGAATGAACTACTATGAACCAAATTTACAATACACTAAAATCGGTATTTTACGAAAATATGTTGTTGTTGTGGTTAGATATATAAGCAAAGTTTCAATAAAACACCAATAAATATGATCTTCTTCTATTTAGAAGAAAGGATTTTTTACACTCTAGGAGTATATTCTTTATACAGAACTCAATCATGCTCCAATCTTTGATGAGATTATAATAGAACTTTCATAGATTCTAAGTTCATTTATGCTATATTTCACTGGATAGATTGGATAATGAGGGATAAGGAACACCATATAAAATAATACTCGGGACTAATTTTTATGTAAGATTATTTTTTTTTAGTGTTTATTTAGTGAGATGTAAAGTAGGAAAAAAGATATATTTTGATATACGATATAATAAGAAATAATTTTAAACTTTCGGATTTTAACAGGAATCAAACTCGAAAGGATTGCTCATCCTTTTAATGTTTGTTGTTATTAAACATTAGATTTGTGGTTTCCACGAAATTACAAATCTAGTATCTTCCCTAAGTCCTCCAAACAAATATTACTTTAATAATGGGAATTTTTCCTTATTGAAGTTTTTAACCTTCTCAGACATTAGTAAAACTTCGTTGGATGTTTTCTAACACATAGATCTCAAAATTGTGGATAGAAAAAATTTTCGCGCACAATATTAAAAATTACGAATTCGTCGCTCATGGGAGCAAGCATCCCACAATCTTCCAGCAACCTTTCTATGACCTTCTAGTGGACTTTGAGCGAACCTTTCTACAACAGTAGTGTAGTATTCTCTTGCGACTACTTCCAAGTATCCACTAGGCTTCCTTCGATAAACAAAGTTTTTGATTCTAAAATTTTAAATCATATACTTGATGATACCTTAATTAGTATCTAAGAATATAAAATAAAAATTAATTTTTTATTTACTAATTTTCCAATTAAAACTACAAACCTAATTGTTATTCTTTTTGACAATTTTGTGACAAAGTTAATGTTACTATAGTAAAACATATAAATATTGCAACATTTCGGAAAAACTTTTGAAAAAACTCAAATTTAAAATCCCCCTTGATAAGATGTGTAGAGCAAAGTTACAAAATACTGATATTTGATTGCTTGATGGTGCCTTTATTTATATAAGTTTAGCTGCCACAGTGTCGAGTTTTCACCTTAGTGATACAATTTCCATTAATACGATTCTTTCTACTACTTATAAGATGTGCCAAACCTTATAGCTAATGCAAACATGGAACCATATCTTCTAAATATTCTGTGCCCCACTCTCATCCATGGAAGAAGATAATGGAATGAGTGATGAACACATACCAGGAGTTTTTTTTTTTGTTTTTGTTTTACAGATGATGTGTAAACAATTTCGGAAATTACTGTCGAATGAAAACAATTTCGAGATTTACCATTAATAAAAAAACACAGTATCATACCGTGATTATAAATTTTTATCTGAGGAAGCACTGCGATTTGAAAGCACGGTTATAGCCGCAGACAAGTACAGATTGTTGACCCATCATCAATCTTAAGTAATGTAGCTGTTTGGAGGAGATAACCAACTATTCCAAATAGCGGTTTTTGGTCAACTAGAAGTAGAACAATTCAAGCCTACACAAAATTTCAATTTGTGTCATTACGTTACTTTCAACGAAAAAAAAAAATGTTGGTTGGATTGAAAAAAAAAGAAAAAAAAAAAAGAAAATGTATTTCTTAGTTAAGTAATTTTTTACTTTAATTTATTCTATTCTTCAAATACTTTATTTTTTTCATCAATTTTTTTACAAGTAAATAAAAGACGTAATTTTAAATCTATTCCTCTTTTTATTTTTAAAATTTTCTGCCAATCAATAAATTTATGATCCCAACAAAACAATTCAGGTTATAATAAACGAAACGAGGAAGGACCCAAGCCCGGGACTATGACTTCGTTAAATTTCAAAAAATTATATTAATATATATAAATTATAAAGTTAAAAAATTCTTTTGTTATGATTCAATTTTTAAATGAAACATTTTAGTTCAAAATAATATTATTAATAAATATAAATTTTTAGGTCAAATTTTTTATGTTATAAACAATTTTTAATTTGTTTTGAAAAATTTAACGAACATTTATTTTGACCTAATTTTAAAGAGATTAATTTGTGGTTTAATTTTTTTATTGAAAAATTTAAATGTACTAGTTGTGGTTTTTTTTTAGTTAATTTTTTTAAAAAAAAATAAATTAAAAATTGTTTATAACATAAAAAATTTGACCTAAAAATTTATATTTATTAATAATATTATTTTGAACTAAAAATTTTCATTTAAAAATTGAATCATAACAAAATAATTTTTTTTAACTTTATAATTTATATATATTAATATAATTTTCTGAAATTCAACGAAGTCATAATCCCGGGTTTGGGTCCTTCCTCGTTTCATTTATTATAAGCTGAATTGTTTTGTTAAGGATCATAAATTTATTAATTGGTAGAAAATTTTAAAAATAAAAAGAGGAATAGATTTAAAATTACTTATTTTATTTATTTATAAAAAAATTGATGAAAAAAATAAAGTATTTGAAGAATAGAATAGATTAAATTAAAAAATTACTTAACTAAGAAATACATTTTCTTTTTTTTTTCTATTCTTTTAACCCAATCAACATTTTTTTTTCGTTGGAGGTAACGTAATGACATAGTTTGAAATATTGTGTAGGCTTGAATTGCTCTGCTTCCAGTTGACCAAAAACCGCTATTTGGAATAGCGGGTCATCTCCTCCAAGCAGCTACATTGCTTAAAATTGATAATGGGTCAACAGTTTGCACTTGTTTGCGGCCATAACCGTACTTTCAAATCGCGATGCTTGCTCAGATAAAAATTTAAAATCGCAGTATGATACCGCGTTTTCTCATTAACGGTAAATCTCGAAATAGTTTTCATTCGACAGCAATTCCCGAAATTATTTACACATTATCGGTAAAACAAAAAAAAAAAAAACTCCACATACCAGGGGGTTTGATAAGGAAGGGTTAGTTAATCCCCTGTAATATTTTGACTAGTTTCAATGATTGTATTTTTATGGTGCAATGTGAAATTTTTTTGATTTGTCTTTTTTAAACCAAATCTGAGTTCAGTTGTTTCTCATAAATTATATATATATTTACTTAACCTAAAAGTAATGCATATATAAATTAACCCAATAAGTTTATTCAAGCAAGTGGATTGCATGTGTGCATATTCTCCCATTTTGGGCTGCAACCCAAAACACATTTAAAGTGGGTATCAAACCATACTCGTCACATCAATCTCCACGTCCATGTAAATGTAGGTGCATCAAATGTGCCCAAATATTATAATTAATGAACATATAATTATCACTATCAGTTAATTATAATTCTGTTTGGAGTGATAAAAAAATTTTGAAAAATAGTAAGAAAACATTAAAAAATTTTAAAATTTACAAACTCACAACTTATCTCACTTTATCTCATTTTATGTTTTTATCATTCTAAACGCGCACCCTATATTACATGAGTTAATTAAGGGGTAGCACAAATGATTATAGGATTTAGCCCAAATTAATTTAGTATAATCATAATCACAGTTCTACTCCATGTACATTAATTGAATTATGCTAAAACGACAAGTGTCCCCCAACCATTGGTTTTACTATTATATATATATATATATATATCATTTATGGAGACGGCACAAAGGGTCTATTTGGAGGCTAAAAACTAACAAAAAAAAAAAAAGTACTAAAAGTTACATTTTGTAACTTTCGGTGCATTCGGTAGAACCACAGTTTTTCTCACTTTTTTGATTTGCTACAGTAAAAAATAAAACAAAAAGTTATCATTTTTTTATTTGTTACAGTAAAAAGTTTATCAAACACCTAAAAGATGTAAAAAAATGCTAAAAAATACATTTTATTGCACCAAACACACCAAAAAATATAACTAAAAAAACACACAAAAAATTACCAAAAATTTCACTTTTTTTCCTTGTTTTTTAACCACCAAACGGCCTCAAAGTGGTAGTTTGAACTCGACTTGAGAGAGCATCCATAGATTCTCTGGGTGGGGGAATTTGTCCAAACTTATAAGAGACTATTGTAGACTTTTATGACTACGTTTAAAAAATATTATCGTTTTTTTTTTTTTTTCTCACTAGGTTAGTGGAGGGGCAATAGGTTTTACGATTCTGTCAAGACGATGACGCCATTTGAGTCATCAGCCTTTGTGACGAAATGCAACTTTGCACTAGAAAATAGTACGTGTCATCTTGATAAAATTGAAAAAATTAATAAAAATTAAAAAAAAGTTGGTAAAATTTAAAAAAAATTAAAGAAAATTAGTGGAAGTTAAAAACATATTTGGTGAAAGAGCTTGGAAATAATTGAAAAGAATTAGTAAAAGTTATTATTCATTTGTTTTCTGTTATTATGAGTATTATTTTTTTTTTCTTGCAAAGTTGGTAAGCCAAAACTGTGGGGACCAATCTGTTTGAACAGTGTGAACATAATTACTTTTTACCCTGTTAATTAAGTTTTGGGAAAGAAGTAAGTCATAATTGTGCAGTTAATTTTAATCAAATATATATATATATATATATATATATATAAATTAGTAGTGCAAAAATAAAGGAAGCATTTAGAATGATAAAAAGTAAGATAAATTATGAATTTATAATTTATATAATGAAATAAAAAGTTAACAATTTTAAAAATTTTCAAAAATTTTCGTAAATTATTTTTATTTTATTTATTTATTTTTTTTGATCTTTAACAAACTAAACATAGCAAAAATGCTAAGCATCAAAGTGACAAGTACTCTGGGCAAACGGTTTTGAACTCACAACCACTTACCCTTTCGGAACTTTCGCCTACATCCCAACTTTATTACTAGGCTGCCAGCTATTGTGGTATTTAAAAACTATATATATATATATATATATATATATATATATATGGATGCTTCTAAGATGAGGGTGTTATATTTATTAAAATTAATTAAAATTTATTTATTTTTATTAATTTTTTATTTTTTTAATTAAATTTCATCACATATTATTTTTACATTAATTTTTTATTTTTTTATGGTATTCTTTTACTATCTTAACACCCAAAGTTTGCGCATCGTTTAGCGTGTAGAGTAATATAAAAATAATCATGCACATATATATAAATATATATATTCTTTCAAAATGTTACGACTAGTAGCGTGGTGCGTGCTGTTAAATCAAACATAGAATATATTCGAGTGCAATAATATACATGAAGCTTGATTTGATTGAGAGAAAGACAAAGGTTAATTAGTTTAATGGTAATAATTTAGGATGAGTTTGTAGTGATAAAAAATAAAATAAAATGAAATAAAATGAAAAAATTTATGAATTCATTAATTATACAGTGAGATAAAAGTGAATAATTTTTAAAATTTATCAATATTTTTTATCATTTTTTAAAATTTTTTACCACTTCAAACAGAATCTTAATTTACAAGTAATCTAATTATGCAGATTAAATTTCCCTACGTTGATGGGTAAGCTTTGTGGGATTCCTTTCTGATTATTTGCTTTTGTTAAAATAAAGCAGTCAACTTCATTAAAGTTAATTACCCAAAAAAAAAAAAAAACCTTCATTAAAGTTGGGCATTCGATTATTTATACTTTCATAGATGATATCGACGGAGAGAGAGAGGGGGGGGGGGAACGAATAGCATCTCTAAACTTTAGGTGAGAGAGAGAGAGAGAGGGGGGGGGGAACGAATAGCATCTCTAAACTTTAGGTGATTACTAGAGCCAACAAAGACTAAATAAAGAACTAGATAATGACTTGTTAAAGAACAAAAATGTAAAACGGAAAGAAAATGGGATGGTTGAATATTAATGATGAATAGTTTTCTTTGCTCAATATTTTTTTTTTATTTGAGGAGAACAAATGTGTGAGATATATTTGTCTGTATGTTTATATTTTAATTAATTTTTAATAAAAAATTATTTTAAAAAAGTAGATGATATTTTTTAATAATAATTTTTTTTTTTACTTTCGCTTCTCCTTTTCCCTTTTTCTAGGGAGGTTGTATATTTCTTTTTTTTTTTTCTCGGACAATTTTTTTCACTCAACCAAACAAAATACAACACATCTTTATTTTTCCTGACCTTTTATTTTTCCATCAAATCAAATACATTATTAGATCTAATGGAAGTTAATACCTGTTTGAAGTATCGAATTTTGATAAAAAATAAAAAATAAACAAATTTTTGATGGTTAAGTGCTCGATGTGTTTCTCATAAAATGGTGTAAAAAATTGGTAAAAATTAAAAAAATCGATAAAATTAGTAAAAATTAAGGTAAGTTGCTGAAAATTTATGAGAATTAAAAAAAATTAGAAAACTAAAAAATTATAAAATAGAATAAAAGTTTTTAACTGGCAGCCGAAATAGGAAGGCAGCCGAAATAGGAACGCACATTTAGGCCCCATTTGGAATAAGAAAAAATAAGATAAATTGAGATAAAATATGATTTTTGATTAATTTTAATGTCTTTTTTTTCTGAAAAGTTACAAACCGTGGGAACGATTTTACAAATCGGTTCCCATGGATTCAAAAAAATTCACTAAAAATAGCAATAATAGTATTCATTTGAAAGTTTTCGACACGTAGAATATGATTGTATAAAAAATTTACACATTCGGTTAATCTACTTCCAAATTTTTTATTTTTTTTGCGAAATATTGAAATTTTTTTAAATCAGTGATAGCGAGAAAATTAGAGGTAGAGGGGATGTTGAAGATTTATAAAGATTTTTAGAGTTTTTTTTAATGCCAAACAGAGCCTTACTAGAGCTCAACCCCAACCTACTCGGCCTACATCGATTTTTTTATTATATATATACACATATAATCTACAAAATAAGACAAAACATAATCTACAAAATAAGACAAAACACTTTTTTAAAATGTCCATTTCACGAGATAAGATTTAATGGCTAGTAATTTTTTTTTTATTTAACGATTGAGGCCATTTTTATATTTTTAACTCTCTACTCAATTTTTATTTTGGTGGACCTTACTACTATCTATCTTACAAAACAGTTTGGACATTTTAAATTTCACCATATTTCAAGAGTAAAGATTGTTATAACCCAAATATATATATTTACTATTATTATTTATATTTTTATGTGTTATAGTTTTATTAGAATTGATTGGCTTTATCTAATGTTATAGTTTTATTAGAATTGGTTAGTTTTGTTTAGTGTTATAGTTTTATTAGAATTAGTTGATTTTATTTAGGAAATAATTAAATTTAAAATTTTAATGTTTTGGATAATTTGAAGAGTTATTAGAATTATAATTGGATTGGGATTGAATATCCACCGTAATTTAATGGGCGTAATAGCATAAGATTAAGAAGTTAAGGTTATAAAATAAGAGGTGTTTTCCTAGGGTTATATTATTTTTTTAATCAAGAGAGAGAGAGGGGGAGAGAGAGAAGGTTGCGGTTGTGAAGAGGGAAGGAAATCTGAAAGGTTAGTTCTTTTTAATTAATTATTTTCTTTAATTGAATGTTAATCATAGATGAGATAAGCAGACAGACTTTCTTTTATATATAAGAATATATGTGTATATATATACATATGGGAAAAAAAATTTCGAATTGATCGAATTTGTGGGTATTTCTTACTACTTTCCAGCTTCATCTTTTCCGGTTATATATATATATATATATATATATATATTACGTATATATAAAAAAATTGGTTTGATTAGTTGACTTATGCGTGAGTGTGTATATATACGGGTTATATATAAATATATATATATATATATATATATGTACATAAAGGGTTTGACAAATTTCAAAAAAAAAAAAAAAGAAAACTTGGATTGATTCTGAAAGTGGCGTCCCCGTGTGTGTGTGTGTGTGTGTGTATATATATATATAAGTTTATATATTAAAATTAAATTTCCATTGAACGGGTTAAAAAAAATGTGCACTGCACCGTGGCTTAATGGTTGGCTTGTGAAGTTTTGGAAGTAATTTATATATATATATATATATATAAGTGTATATATATTAGCTTAGTCATCCAGTTTCAAAAAAAAAAAAAATTTACTTTTCACGTGATGTATTGAAAGGGTGTTGGCAGATTGTCAATTTGACAATATTAAATAGTTATTTAATTATATTAATTAAAGTATTTTAGAGGAGTTAAGGGTTTATATTTAGTAAATTATTAGAGGTAAATTTTAGGGTAGATTTTAAATAATAGGTATTTTATTCATGTATTTTATTCATGTATCCATATAACCGACCACACCTAGTGAGAAAAGGCTTGATTTGGTTTGGTTTGGTTTGGTTTGGTTTATTCAGGATTGTGAGGAATTTTCTTGAATTATTTTCACTTACATCTTTAGACTTCAGGTGAGTGGTTTGTCTTACTAGTATTATTTTATAAATTATTCCATGCATAAAGATTTGAAAGTTAAAAATTTTTGGATTATTCTTTGCGAAAAATTATATTGTTTTGATAAGGATATTATATGTTTTATGCTATTGAGCATAAGTAAAATTATTTGGATACTTGTGCTTAATCCTGGAAATTATGAGATTGTGATAGAAAAATTATTTTGTGGTTACTGGAAATAAAAATTAAAATTCAGGAAATAGGCTCCTTAAGTGGTGTGACTCTGGCAACTAGGGAACAGGCCTATGAAAATCATGGTGACCCTAGTTCTTAACGATTGTAGGAATATGCCTGTGAAAACCGTGGTGACCTCAATTGGATCGGCTTGGAGAAGAACTCAAGAGCCAGACTGGGTGACTCTAAATACGATATTGGATCTAACGGACATTGCTCACGAGAAAGTATATTGGCACATTTTATATTTAGTTTCTATATATCCATAGATTAATGTTTGTCATCACAGTTGTGATTGACGGGATGAATTATGGATGTTATTGCACTCTGATGTGCAGGTTTTGAAATTATTAATGATTATGTATGGACGTGGTTACTTGGAAATTTACTTGATTAAATTGTTTATTTGAAAAATTATTATTTTCAAATGGATATTATTATTTTTGACTTGGCAAATCCATTCATTGGGCTTTTAGCTCATCCTTCCTTTTAACATTTTTCAGGTGAACCTGGAAGAGATTAGACATGGACTTTGCCAGTGGGATCTTTAAGTCGTGGCCTCTTAAGAATAATTTTACATTTAATTGAGGAATTTTATTTTGGTAGCTAGATTAGAGTTTGATGATTTGAAATATTTTAATTATTATTATTTAATTGTTTTGAGTTTGAAACGTTAGCATAATATTTTATTTATTCTCGTAAATTTTAAATGGCAATGTTATTTTTTCATTGAAGGTTTTTTTTTTTTGTAAATTTAAGTTGAATGAAAATTAGACTTGCGTGTTCTTTAAGCTAAGGTTTAAGGTACTCGGCCGGTTACATCCCTAAGTGGGGTGTGACAGAGATCATATGGAAATGAAAACTGCTAACTTAAAATTTTGTTGTTACTATGGTGCAAATTCACCTCAGGACCTTGAGGTGCTTCCACGAGACATTGGATTAAGCGTAACCTTATTTGAAATGAAAAAAAAAGAAACTTGACTAACAATCCAACAATCTTAATCAAACAATAAAGCATTACAAGTATAGAAACGTAAAAAAACAAAACAAAAGAACTTAATAAGGAAAACTTAATAACGCTATGAAAAAAAACCTTTGGTCTTAGTATGGAATACCAAAACTCATTAATTATATAATTTTGGTTAATTTTCTACTATAGTGACATAATCGAATCTACGATTCTATCATATGAATGCTTTGTTTGTGCCTTTGCAACTCACCAATTCTAAGTGAATGAACCACTATGAACCAAATTTACAATACACTAAAATCGGTATTTTACGAAAATATGTTGTTGTTGTGGTTAGATATATAAGTAAAGTTTCAATAAAACACCAATAAATATGATCTTCTTCTATTTAGAAGAAAGGATTTTCTACACTCTAGGAGTATGTCCTTTATACAGAACTCAATCATGCTCCAATCTTTGATGAGATTAGAGTAGAACTTTCATAGATTCTAAGTTCCTTTATGCTACATTTCATTGGATAGATTGGATAATGAGGGACAATTAACACCATATAGAATAATACTTGAGACTAATTTTTATGTAAGATTTTTTTTTTTTTTGTGTTTAGTTAGTGAGATGTAAAGTAGGAAAAAAGATATATTTTGATATACGATATAATAGGAAATAATTTTGAACTTTCGGATTTTAACAGGAGTCAAACTCGAAAGGATTGCTCATCCTTTCAATGTTTGTAGCTATTAAACATTAGATTTGTGGCTTCCACGATTTGTTACTTCCACGAAATTACAAACCTAGTATCTTCCCTAAGTTCTCCAAGCAAATATTGCTTTAATGATGGGAATTTTTCCTTGTTGAAGTTTTCAACCTTCTTAGACATTAGTAAGACTTCCTTGGATGTTTTCTAACGTATAGATCTCAAAATTGTGGATAGAAAAAATTTTCACGCACAATATTAAAAATTACGAATTCGTCGCTCATGGGAGCAAGCCTCCTATAATCTTCCAGCAACCTTTCTATGACCTTCTAGTGGACTTTGAGCGAACCTTTCTACAACAGTAGTGTAGTATTTTCTTGCGACTACTTCCAAGTATCTACTAGGCTTCCTTCGATAAACAAAGTTTTTGATTCTAAAATTTTAAATCATATACTTGATGATACCTTAATCAGTATCTAAGAATATAAAATAAAAATTAATATTTTATTTATTAATTTTCCAATTAAAACTACAAACCTAATTGTTATTCTTTTTGACAATTTTGTGACAAAATAAATGTTACTATAGTAAAACATATAAATATTACAACATTTCGCAAAAAACTTTTAAAAAAACTCAAATTTAAAATCCCCCTTGATAAGATGTGTAGAGCAAAGTTACAAAATACTGATCTTTGATTGCTTTGATTGTGCCTTTATTTATATAAGTTTAGCTGCCACACAGTGTCGAGTTTTCACCTTGGTGATACAATTTCCATTAATACGATTCTTTTTACTACTTATAAGGTGTGCCAAACCTTATAGCTAATGCGAACATGGAACCATATCTTCTAAATTTTCCGTGCCCTACTCTCTCCATCTCATCCATGGAAGAAGATAATGGAATGAGTGATGAACACAGACGAGGGGGTTGGGTTTGGTGAAGAAGGGTTAATTAATCCCCTGCAGTATTTTGACTAGTTTCAATGATTGTATTTTTATGGTGCAATGTGAATTTTTTTTTTTTTTTAAACCAAATCTGAGTTCAGTTGTTTCTCATAAATTATATATATATTTACTTAACCTAAATGTAATGCATATATAAATTAACCCAGTAAGTTTATTCAAGCAATTGTCTAAGTGGATTGCATGTGTGCATATTCTCCCATTTTGGGCTGCAACCCAAAACACATTTAAAGTGGGTACCAAACCGTACTCGTCACATCAATCTCCTCGTCCATGTAAAAGTAGGTGCATCAAATGTGCCCAAATATTATAATTAATGAACATATAATTATCACTATCAATTAATTATAATTCTATTTAGAGTGATAAAAAAATTCTAAAAAATAGTAAAAAAAAATTAAAAAATTCTAAAATTTATAAACCTACAACTTATTTCACTTTATCTTTTTATCACTCTAAACACACCTTATATTACATAATTTAATTACAGGGTAGCACAAATGATTATAGGATTTAGCCCAAATTAATTTAGTAATCATAATCACAGTTGTACTCCATGTACATTAATTGAATTATGCTAAAACGACAAGTGTCCCAACTACTGGGTTTACTATTTTATATATATATATATATAAACTATGGAGACAGCATAAAAGCCTGTTTGGAGGCTCAAAAATTAGTAAAAAAAAAGTATTAAAAGTTATATTTTGTAACTTTTTGATGCGTTTAGTAGAATCATAATTTTTTCACTTTTTTGATTTGCTACAATAAAAAATAGAATAAAAGTTACCACTTTTTTATTTGTTACAGTAAAAAAATATATTAAACACACAAAAAGTTACTATTTTTTTATTTGTTATAGTAAAAAATTTACCAAACACTTAAAAATTGTAAAAAAAACTAAAAAATATATTTTATTTTATCAAATACATCAAAAATTGTAACTAAAAAAATATAAAAAATTACCAAAAATTACATTTTTTTTCTTGTTTTTGGACCTCCAAGCGGCCTCAAAGTGGTAGTTTGAACTCGACTTGAGAGAGCATCCATAGATTCTCTGGGTGGGGGAATTTGTCCAAACTTATAAGAGACTATTGTAGACTTTTATGACTGCGTTTAAAAAATATTATCTTTTTTTTTTTTTTTCACTAGGTTAGTTGAGGTACAATAGGTGTTACGATTCTGTCAAGACGATGACGCCATTTGAGTCATCAGCCTTTGTGACGAAATGCAACTCTGCACTAGAAAATAGTACGTGTCATCTTGATAAAATTGAAAAATTAATAAAAATTAAAAAAAAAGTTGGTAAGATTTAAAAAAATAAAGAAAATTAGTGGAAGTTAAAAACATATTTGGTGAAAGAGTTTGGAAAAAATTGAAAAGAATTAATAAAAGTTATTATTCATTTGTTTTCTGTTATTATTATTTTTTTTTTCTTGGAAAGTCGGTAAGCCAAACTGTGGGACCAATCTGTTTGAATACTGTGAACATAATTACTTTTTACCCTCTTAATTAAGTTTTGGTAAAGAGGTGAGTCATAACTGTATACTTAATTTTAATCAAATATATATATATATATATATAAATCAGTAGTGCAAAAATAAGAGAGTCATTTAGAGTAATAAAAGTTGAAATAAATTATGAGTTTGTAATTTATGTAATGAGATAAAAAATAAATAATTTTAAAAAATTTATAAATTATTTTTATTTTTATTTTTTTTTATCTTTAACAAACTAAACACAGCAAAAATGCAAAGCATCAAAGTGACAAGTACTCGGGGCAAACGGTTTTGAACTCACAACCACCTACCCTTTCGGAACTTTCGCCTACATCCCAACTTTATTACTAGGCTACCAGCTATTGTGGTATTTAAAAACTATATATATATATATATATATATGGATGCTTCAAAGACGAGGGTGTTAGATATATTAAAATTCATCGAAATTTATTTATTTTTATTAATTTTTTATATTTTTTAATTAAATTTTATCACATATTATTTTTACATTAATTTTTTATTTTTTTATTGTATTTTTTCACCATCTTAACCCCCAAAGTTAATGCACATCCTTTAGCGTGTAGAGTAATATAAACAAATAATCATGAACATATATATAAATATATATATATTCTTTCAAAATGTTACGACTAGTAGCGTGGTGCGTGCTGTTAAATTAAACATAGAATATATTGGAGTGCAATAATATGCATGAAGCTTGATTTGATTGAGAGAAAGACAAAGGTTAATTAGTTTAATAGTAATAATTTAGGGTACATTTGTAGTGATAAAAAATAAAATGAAATGAAATAAAGTGGAAAAATTTATGAATTCATAAATTATACAGTGAGATAAAAGTGAATAATTTTTAAAATTTATCAATATTTTTTATCATTTTTAAAATTTTTTTGCCACTTCATACACAATCTTAATTTACAAGTAATCTAATTATGCAGATTAAATTTCCCTACGTTGATGGGTAAGCTTTGTGGGATTCCTTTCTGATTATTTGCTTTTGTTAAAATAAAGCAGTCAACTTCATTAAAGTTAGGCATTCGATTTTTTATACTTTCATAGATGATATCGAGAGAGAGAGAGAGAGAGAGAGAGAGAGAGAGGAATAGCATCTCTAAACTTTAGGTGAGTACTTGAGCCAACATAGATTAAATAAAGAAACCAGATAATGACTTGTCAGAGAACAAAAATGTAAAATGGAAAGAAAATGAGATTTTGTTGAATATTAATGATGAAAAATTTTCTTTCCTCAATTTTTTTTTTGATTTGACGAGAAGAAATGTGTGAAATATATATGTCTGTATGTCTATATTTTAATTAATTTTTAATAAAAAATTATTTTAAAAAGTAGATGATATTTTTTAATAATTTTTTTCTTTCTCTTCTTTTTTTTTTTCTTTTTTTCTCTTTTTTTCTAGGGAAGTTGTACATTTCTTTTCTTTTTTTTTTCTCGGACAATTTTTTTCTCTATCGTTTTTCACTCAACCAAACAAAATACAATGCATCTTTATTTTTTCATCAAATCAAATACATTATTAGATCTAATGGAATTTAGTACCTATTTGAAGAATCGAATTTTGATAAAAAATAAAAAATAAACAAGCTTTTGATGGTTGAGTATTTGGTGTGTTTCTCATGAAACAATGTAAAAAATTGATCAAAATTAAAAAAATCGATAAAATTAGTAAAAATTAAAATATGCTGATAAAAGTTTATTAAAATTATAAAAATTAAAAAGCTAAAAAGTTTATAAAAAATAAAAATATTTAATTGGCAGCCAAAACCTTGCTAGAGCCCAAACCTAACCTATTCGACTACATCGATTTTTTTATTATATATGTATGCATATAATCTCTATAATATAATAGTAGAATTTTTAAAATATTTCTCTCACAAAATAAAATTTAATAACTAATAATTATTTTTTTATTTAATGACTGAGATCATTTTTATATTTTTAATTTCCTACTCAATTCTTATTTTAATGAATCAAAATAAAATTTAATAGCTGATAATTATTTTTTCATTTAATGATTAAAATCTTTTTTATATTTTTAATTTCTTGTTCAATTCTTATTTTAGTAGATTCTATTGCCATTTATCTCATTTTTGGGTATTTTAAATTTTATCATATTTGAAGGGCAGAGATTATATGCCAATCAAAATTATCAATTTAAATTTTACTTAATTATACTTTTTAGGAAATTAAACTTTTTAAATTAAATTACCATAATTTATTTTTTTGTGAGACCTATCAAAAATTAATTAGAGAGAGATACACCAAAATGGATGTAAATAGTTGTTAGAGCTTAAATTTTTTGAAAAAAATTAAAATTCATGAATTTTCATACTTTTTTCATTTGAATTTTTTGTTTAAAATATCAATTATATAAAAAATTTAATATTAATTTTATGTAAAGTGTGGTAGCGCATTATTACTAGTGTCTATATATATATATATATATATATGTATATACATAAGGGGAGAGAGAGAGAGAGAGAGAGAGAGAGAGAGAGAGAGAGAGAGAGAGAGAGAGAGACCTATCAACCTTAGATATTTTTTGTTTGATTTCTTGTTATATAAGAACCAGGACCATAAAAAACATGCGCAATAATAATAGTTTTGTCGTAAAAATGATAAGTCCCCATGACTATTTATACATATAAAAATTATGCAACCTATCACGGATCAGCAGCCAAAAGAGTACAGCTTTGAACCGCTGTACTGGACTGGGACTCATAACACATCAGTCGCACAGCCGACTTGTTACTTTAATTTGTCGCAAAACCCCACGGAGGGACACGATTAGGCGCGGTATCATAAGGGTATTTGGGTCATTTTGTATACTCTTTTTTGTTGTTGTTGGGGGTCTGGGACCCCACATGAGGCCCAATTCTATTCATTTTAGATTTTTCTTTGTCTTATATAACTTTTTTAAAACCTAAAATTTAATTTTTTTTTCCTTTTTAAATCTTTTTGACTTTATTTATATTCATAAGAAATACGAAAACAAAATGAATAAAAATAAAAAAATTTCATGTGTGTATTTTTTATTTTTTGATGAATGTAAATAACTTGTTTAAAAATTACTAAAAAATCAAATTTTGACGAAAAATCTATGTAAGACCCAAAAAATAAAAAAATCAGAGTTAATATTTTTTAAATCACCCCTTAAATAATAATAAAATATTTAATGTAACAATAAGACCATGTCATTAATATGATAAAGTAGAACAAATCAATTAACTAAAAATACTAATTTTAAGGAAAAATACTCTTTCGCAAATTTTAAAATTTAAACTCAGGTAAACTATACTTGATTGTATTCTATTACCATTGTATTAAGAGGACGTTTAGAGTGACAAAGAGTGATATAAAATAAAATAATTTAAGATAATTTGTGAATTCGTAATTTGTATAATGAAATTACAAGTAATTTACTTTTAAAAATTTTTTAACAAATTTAATCACGCGAGATGGATCTTTAAGTATAACTCTCATTTGTCCTACTCTACTCACCTTTGCTATCTTAGGGCAGCAAAAGTGCTGTCCGATCGTATTGATTGTTTTCCTTCATCCAATTTTGGTTGGGGATGGGAAACCAATGTCGGACTAGCAGGTCGTTTCACACTCTCAAAAAATAAATAATAATAAATAACAAAATAAATAAGATTTTAATTTTTTTTAATTGGGGATATTTGGTTAGCACATTTTAAAAATTATGGCCAAAATCATTCCAACAGGGTTTTGTCAACTTGTTTGAATGATCGCTGGTAAAAAATTGATAAAAAAAATTGACAAAATTTGACCAAAATTTATAAAAGTCGATAAAATTTGAAGTTTCAAACCAAATATACAAGGGCCCTGTTTGGCATCATAAACTAACTCTATAAATCTCTATAAATTTCCAACAACTCTTTTATCTCTAATTTTTTCGCCATTATGAATTTCAAAAAATTCTAATATTTCGCTAAAAAAATAAAAAATTTAGAAGTAGGTTAATCGAATGTGTATATTTTTATACAATCATATTTTTCATGTTGAAAGTATTCAAACAAGTACCATTATTACTATTTTTTGTGAATTTTTTTGAATCCATGGGAACGGATTTGAAAAATCGTTCCCACGGTTCCAAATCCGTTCCCACGACTTGCGCATTTTCAGAAAAAAAAAAAAAGATGCCAAAATTAATCCCAAACCACATTTTATCTCAATTTATCTTTTTTTTTACTCCAAACGGAGCCAAGAAGAGCAAGAATGGATAAAAGTTAGGCACCCCTTAGAGGAGCAAAATCAGTATAAAAAAAATCAACTTTTGATATTTTAGGTGTTTTGTTAAACATCAAAGGTCGATGTTTTGTTAAACATCAAATGTCAGTGTTTTGCCTATGTGCCCAATTACCAACACACTAATTTTTTTCCTGCGTGACAGAGGGTATAGTGGTCATTTTACTTTATTCAACTCAAAAATTACTAAAAAATTTACCAAATAAACAAAAAGTTACTAAAAATTCCAAAAAATTTTTACCTTATTAAAAGTTACTAAAAATTTTTACTTGTTTTACCAAATATATTAAAAGTTTCACTAAAAATTATCAAAAATTGTAACTTCTAAACAGGGCATTAATAAAAGTTTGTAAAAATTAAACAACCATACTGTTGGGAGCATACGTGAAAATTGAGTCGCACATTAGATAAATAGAAAAGACGTTGGATCTTAATATATAATTAGGTGGTTAACCACTTACAAGACTTAACCTTTTAAATAGATATGGCTTATTTAATATATATTGGATTTATGTAATGTAGTGTGAATTTTGTGGATAGTCACTAGTGGGTTGGACCTAAGCGTACACAGGACGACCTTAGGCAGTTTAGACTCCTAACAAGTGGTATCAGAACTGATAGTTGACGATCTTTGAATGGACTCAAAAATCGATTTAGCGGGCTTGCATGGAGACTATCAATGATTTAGTGGGCTTGTACAGAGATTGGGGCGGGCTCGAAAATTGATTAGTGGGCTTGTACGGAAACTCTCGATGATTTAATGGATTTGCACAGAGACTCTCGATGGAGCGGGAAAAATCCAAGGAGGCTTTCGATGGAGCAAGGATTAAGGCAAACCCGCCGCATGGATCATCGATCAAGGGAGAGTCAAGTGGATTAAATTAAGGGGGAGATTGTTGGGAATATGTATGAAAGTTGAGTCCTACATCAGATAAATTTAATGGACTTGCATGGAAACTGGAGTAAAAGGCGTTGGAGAATAAAAAAAAAAAAAATTATGGATCAAGAGAGAGTCAAGTAAATCAAATTGAAGGTGAGATTGTTGGAAACATGTGTGAAAGTTGAGTTCCACATCGAATAAATAGAAAAGATGTTGGATCTTATTATACAATTGGGTGGCTTATAACTTATAAGGCTTAGCATTTTAAATAGATATGAGTCATTTAATGTATATTAGATTCATGTACGAGTCATTCAATATATATTAGATTCATGTGATGTAATGTAGATTTCATACACACTATCCAACAGATTAGGCCTATGCACACACACAGAAAAACCTTAGGCAAATCAGACTCCTAACACAAGCGTGCCTCCAAAGTTAGATATATATTGAATTTAATAATATTCTAATCGTAAGTTTGGTTTTATATTAATTTTTAAAATTTAAGTTCATGTTATTAAATTCATTTAATTTATAAATTAATTTTTTTATCATTAATGCTTTTCACATTTTACACAATTAAATATACTTGAACAAAGCTGTAATATTTAATTAATAGCTTAACAAATAATAAAATATTTATTATTTCATGTATGTGTGTTTTATATCTTATATTGTTTTGTACATTTCTTTACTTTTTTTAATTAATAAACTTATATTTTAATGTGTTTTCCAAAGAACATAATTACTCAAAAGAAAAAAATTCCAAATTCGTCCAAAAAAAAGTTTAAAAGCAAACTCAAATATTAAAATATATATGAATATAAGGATTTGGCCATCCTCCAAACTTTCAAGATCGCGTCGACAATCTACTCCTAATTTTGTGAAATGATACAAATGGTGAAAAGTTAAACACAACTTGTGATACTCTAGCTTTGTCTGGCATATACAAAAGCAACTTTTGTTTTGTTTTTTGTTTTTTGATTTTTTCCTTTTGTATGACTTTTATACCAAAATTTAATATTTTTAAAAGTTATAATTTTTAGGAATGTCATTGACATTTGTAAAGAAAAAGTCAAAAAATTCATGTTCATCTATGTAAAAATTAAAAGAAGTAAAAATTTTAATTTTTTTCGTTACTCTTTTTATTTAAATGAATGTGAATTTTTCAATTTATTATCAATACGATTAACATGTTTAAAAGTTACTTCTTTAAAAAAATTAAATTCTGATAAAAAATAATATAAGATGAGCAAAATAACTAAAAAAGTAAAATTTAATCGAACAACTGTCATAAAAACTAATTTGTCTTATGTCAATCTCATAATCTGTAATCAGTACTGTTAAACAACATAGTCTCGTAACTTACAATCAATACTGTTAAATAGCACATTATACTAACTTGTAATCAGTACAATTGAATTAAAATTTAACGACTATACATTTATATATTTTTTTAAATTAAAATAATATGAATGTATTTAAATCATTTAATTTTAAATTAATAAGGCGAAACAAGCATATTATTTTTTATGTCGGCTTTGGCCTCGTTTGAAGCTTCAAAAAAAATAAAAAAATTTCAAAAGTTTTCAAATTCCTCCAATCATATTTTACCACCTATTATTTTTACATCACATCAATCCCATCCATTAATTTTTTTTTATTTTTTTTGAGACTCCAAACGCACCCTTATGTCAACTTTTTCCTTCTCCGCAAAAACACCCGGAGGGTCCACTTGCCATGGGCAATTTGGTCATTTCGTGGTAACTAAAAATTCTATTTTGGTAGTATTAGTATTTATGAAATTGTAGGACCAGGACCCAGCTATCGAGGGCCCGAAGGCGGTAAGCCTACTTAGGGGTATTTTGGTCATTTCGATAATGCTAGGAGTAGGACCCTATCCTATCTGTGATCGAAACCTACGGAAATCAGACGCTTACGCCGCACCAAAATCCTATTGGACAAGTATACGTCAGAATTGCGGGCAGCAGTAACAGACGACCGGCTGCTTTGGCCTGTTCTGTTTGCCAGCTCAGGCTTATACCCCAAGCAGCCAATCACAAGTCCGCAGAACCAGGGGACCCACGCGGCACTAGATCAGATGCCTCCAATCCAAGAAGATTTGGCTCTCTGCTGGGCCCATTTATATTGACCATATTTTACACCCAACCTCCAATCATGTGGTTTACTATATTAATTAATAATGCAAGTGATGGAAAGGTATGTCCCAATATTCTTGCGAGGTCGGGAAAAAACTTACAATCATATTTATAGGTAAGCATTGCGTGAATCTCACTCCGTAATCTAATCGATAAAGAATTACACGAAGATAAATTAAATTAAATAAGTTTTGACTGATCGGTTTAACCGTAAAAATTGTCAGATAGTCCTCCATAGTGAAGGGAATTACCGTCTCTGAAAGCAATCGAACACGTGACCTTTGGTCCCTTGCCCTACGGCAACTACTCGAACCAACTCGACTACCTGAAGGGGCATATATCCTAATATTCTTTCATTCATTTTAACTTGTTGTAGCCACATGACGATATGTGGTTTTTATTTTTCTTCCCTCTTTTGCTTTTTGAAATTTGAGGCATATTTATTTTAGTTTTTCTTTCTTTTTTTTAAAACAAATGTCTACTTTTTAATCAAAACATAAGATAAGTTAAATTGACTTTTTAGCGAAGTTACGTGCTAATTTGAATGTTATAAGATGAAATATACATGTGTTAGTTTAGTTTGAATTAGTCTTAAAAATCAAAATTTAACTTAAGTTTATTGGTTCTAAAAACTTGTACATAAAATCAGACCAATTATTGCACAGAAGTAAACTAGTTTTTTTGGCTTCAATTAGATCAGCTCATGATAGTAGTGTAGTGTTAAGTTTTTGCATAGGAAAAAGCAAGTGACAAATCAGGCTAATTCGAGTTAATTCAAATTAGTATGGGTTTAAAAATATGCTAATTCAAAACTAAAATAATAAAAACCAAGTTAGTATTTTTGAGATTCAAAACTATATTGAATCCTTTATAGACTCGATCCAAAGAGATCAAATTGATTCAATTTTAGAGTTATTAAGGTAGCATTTGGTTTATTTTTTTATTTTCTGTTTTCGTTTTATGCTTTAAAAATCTCAAAATATAGAAACAAAAAATGTTCTGTTTTTATTATTTACAAAATTTTTTATTTTAGATTAAAAATGCTTAAATTGACTTTTTATCATTTTTCATTTATGTGCAAACCTATTTTCTATTTTCTAAAACAAATTCTGAAAATACAAGTAAGTAAATACGTTTTGAGTTTTTTCCTTGTTTTTAAAAGTGTAAAATGAAAAATGAGTTCAAAACAGAAAATAGAAAACAAAAACAGAAAATAAAAAATAGAAAAACAAACCAAATGAGTCCTAAATATTTCTATGAACCCTTAATAGCAATAGTAATAGTGGTTGGATGAAATTCAATAGACACAAAATTTTTGTCCAAAAATAATTAAATAGAAAAAAATGAATAATGTAAAACAATCAACAAATCTTTCTCTCACACACACACGCGCGCACACACAAGTTATAATAATACATTAATTAAAAGTTTACTAGAATAAGGTCTCTTGACCAAATAGCTTATATACCAATTTTTTATTTAAGAGGTTTAGAAATACAGTTGAGAGATTGATACATACATTGGAAGTTGGGAGTTTGATACACATAATAAGTAGGATTAGGGGATAGAGTTGTGGGGTACCCTTATGGGAGGCTTGGGATGCCTTACATGTCCAAAAAAAAAAAAAAAAAAATGATCTAATTTTCTTTTTTCTTTTAAGAATTTGGGAAATTTGGGTTGATTAATTTTGAGTGATCACTACTACCAAATGAAAACATTTTATCGTTAATCCGGACAGCTAGGTTGGAAGAATCAAATTCGCATCAATTCCATTGAATAATGTGGTGGGGGACTGTCTATGAAAGTCTTCATCATGCATATATATATATATATATATATTGTTTTAAAAAGATTTATCTAATTGCTATCGAATTCAATAACGCACTCGATCGAAGTTTTCTCGCCAACCTCGTGAAGTAAAGATTGGGGCTGGAGCCATTGTACCCCAACCTCGTGAAGTAAAGATTGGGGTTGAATTCATTGTATTGTGTGTACCTTAAACTCAACTAAAAAGAAAAAATAATAATAAATAACGCGCTCAATGTCTTTTTTTAAATTTAAATTAATAAAAAATAAGAGTAACGTGTTAAATTATTAACTAATCGCACTCATTTTATGTTTGATTTCTCATATATTAGAGGACATGAAGGAAGGTTCTTTGGTGATCTACATATTTCTTTGATCTTTGACTTGATAACTTCAATTCTTTTTTTTTTTTTTAAATTTGAAGTTTCATGGTAAAAGGTAGGCACGTAAAGAACGTCAAGTCGATCTTAATCTAATCTTATGTCCATATAAACTTGGCTCCTCTACACCTTAAGCAGGGAATGCAGTACCCCGACTCATGACTTGACCCTAAGCCAACCTCACATTGGCTCTACAAATTTAGTTTTTGTTTTTATTATTTTTTGTAAATTGTTTATTTACACTACATTAAAATGCATAATATATATTAATATTCTAATGATCTCGAGGCTAAGAATTTAACTAATTCCCTTTTTCGTAATCGAAAATTTTCAACACCTATGAATTTACAGTAATTATTAGTAGAATATATTTATTTTTAAAACCAATTGATTAATTATTTTATTTTTAGTTCAAGCTTAAATAAATTTATTTTAAAAAATTATAATTTTTTTAAAATATATTAAAAATACATAGGGTTAAAGGACTTTGACTTTAGCCTTGAACGGAACCGATTTTTGCAAGGACAGTTAGGATTAGGGATAATCCGTGACAAGTCGACCCAGATTTTACTCGATTTTTAATCGAAGCGACCCATTTTATATACCTTGTGAGATGTGATGATATCTTTTAATTATGTGATGGAGGTAATATTTGTAAGATGTGAATTGAAAAAATTATCCTCATCTATTAAATGTCTTTGTAAAGGAAAATGATTATTTAGTTTTTTTCAACTCATACTTTTATTTCATTCCCAAACTTATTCTTATATATCAAATATTAAGAAAATAATAATAATAATAATAACGGAAAAAGAAAAAGATCTCCATTCTATTTTTTTTTTGACACACCAAACGTTAAATTTCTTTTATTATTTTGATTTAAATTTTTGCTTTCATTTCCATTAACAATCAAACCTAGGAAAGAGAAAAATATAGCAAGAAATAAAAGGTTTGGGTTTAAAAAAATTTATGATCTAGTTAATTCATTTTCGGATTACTTGCCACCAAACTTGATCATATGATAAAATAAGAGCAGAAGAGAGATAAGATGCAAAAAAAATTTACAGATTATTTTCTATCAAAATTGGTTAAATGATAAAATAAGAGTAGAAGAAACATATTGATAATTCGTGGAGTTTGTAGTTAATAACTAAGTCAATTAATCCAATGATTCTAAAAAGAATCGAACTAACAAGTACTAGAGATTAAATTTTACCATTTGAGCTATCACTCAAAATTACTTAAGAGATACTGCTACAATAGAAAACACTAATAACTTTGTTTTTGATCATAGCGTTCTATATTAATTGCTAACACCTAATTTAGTAGGTAGTTTTTTTTTTAATTTTTTATTTATTTAATATTTTTATTTTTAATGATTTAAAAGAAATTTAAAATATAAAAATTAATTTTAATCATTTTAAAAAAGTCATAAAATTGAGAAGCATCTCAAACGAAGCCTAGCTTAGGTTTTTATATACTTTCTATCGTTAATAGTTACAAATATTTTTTTGAACAGCCCCTGTTCACTATTTATCTTGCTAAACTGCTGCGATAGAATTTTAAATATATTTGTTTTTGTTCACATTTCTTTATAAACACAAAAATAAAAAAAAAAAAGTAAATTATAAGAGCTTCCTTTACAATGATATTATAATATAGATATATCCTACACCCAATTGAACATTGCAGTAATATTCTTACTAACAGTGAACCTCACCTATTAATATTTCATTTGATGTTAAACAAAAATAGTAATATAATAAATACATTTACACGGTATAACTCGTTCACTCTTATATATATATATGAGGGATGTTTGACTAAAAAAATATAATAAAAATATAAAAATTTAATATAAAAATGATATGCGATGAAATTTGATTTGAGGAAATTGACAGATTTTGATGAATTTTAATAAATTTTATTTTTTTTGGTGTATTAAACAGGGCCATAAGTGTGTAAAAAGTAAAAACTTACAAAAAAAAAATTATAATTTCAACATTATTAGGATATAAAAATATTTTTATTTTTTTCTGAATTTTTAGGTATTCATGTAAGTGTAAAAAAAAAAAAAGTATGTTATCAAATATTTTATTAGTGTTCTTATTTCTGTTACGGTTAATATTTATAAAATAAAAATGTATTAGTATAATATTAAAATGACTTTGAGCTTCAAATTTTTAATCAAACGATTGGTGGAAAAAAGAGTATCACACACGTGTTGTCTAAATGCCAAATAAAAATAAATAAAAATAGAAGACGAAGAAATATGTGGAAAAAGTCATTAAAAAAACTGTTAAAAGTGGTTGGTAGGCATTTTCAAAAGATTCGAATCTGCCCATCAGAACTTTTTTTTTTTTTTTTGGTAATTGCCCAACAGAACATTCCGACCCAAAATGCGAATCCGACTCCCATAAATACCTTCTCTCTCACTCCACCGCCAATAATTCTCAGGCATAATTCCCAGCATCCCAAGCACACACGCGCAAACTTAGCTCAGATAATCTCTGTCTCCGTCTCTGTCTCTGTCTCTCTCTCTCTCTCTCTCTCTCTCTTCCTTTTAACAGAAACTGATCATTTCGGCATTTCCCAACTCATACTCTGTCTCTTTCCTAACAGCTCTCTCTGTCTCTTCCCGGCAGCTTCAGCTCATTTTGTTTCTGGGTTTTGTTGGGTTTCTGGAATCTTTCTGTGGGTTGGTGTTAGATTTCCATATATACGCTTCTCTCTCTATCTCTCTCCCCGGCAGCCTTCAGCTCATTCTTTTTCTGGGATTTCTTAGTTTTTTGAAAATTTTTTGTGGGTTTGAGTAGAATTTCATAGATATATATCTGTATTTACACATACAGATTGTGAAGGTGTGTGAATATAGATATGGTGATGACGGTGGCGTCGAGGAACTCGATCAAAATGGTGTTCCAGAGAGTTGGGGTTTCCGGCTTTGGCGGGAGCAGCCAGAAGAGGCGCAAGTACGAAGTTGAGGACGAGGATGGGACGCTGGAGATGATGCAGATTGGGGCTGAGAGGACCAAGAATGTGCTGATTTTGATGAGTGATACCGGCGGTGGCCACCGTGCCTCTGCGGAGGCGATCCGGGACGCGTTCAGATTGGAGTTTGGGGACGAATATCGGGTAATTAATTGAACTCATTTCCTTTTCTGGGTCTTGATTTTTTTTTTTTGGTTGGGAATTCTGGGTTCGTAAAGTCTCTGCTGACACAGTTTGCTGTGTTTTTGAAATTGGAGTTTGATGACCAGTGTGGTTCAATTGGATTGAGCCGTTTCTAGTTTCTCATAGGCCTTTCCTTCCGTTTTGTCTTTACTTGTCCTTAAATTTTGGATCTTGTTTGTCCTATTTCTTTGTCCACTTTGTTCTTTGATCCTCTCTGTCTTTGTGTCTGATGAAATAAAAAAAATTAATTAGTAAGTCAAATTTCTAATTTTTGGGGTAGCAAAAGCTAGCAATACCTCTGTGTTCTTTTGGTTGATTTTTGGAAAATTCCACCATGATTTACAATTTATCTCTTTGTTCTTCAGGTTGATTTTGGGAAAATTTCAACATGATTTACAATTTTTTTAGATATGTTGGAATGGTTGAAGACGTAACTTTCAATGGTTTCCTTGTAAGTCTCCAAAGTTAATGGCTTTTCCCCTTTCCTTGGGCAGTAATGCTTTATAAAAATCTTTCCGTTAGTAGAACTACAAAATTAAGTCTCGGGCTTATGCTTCACGAATCGGTGTACTTTTACGGTAGCTCATTAGTGATGCATCAAGGATTTATTGACAATCAGGCTATTAAAAGTTTCTGAAAAATAAATTTGGGGGCGAGCCTTCATGTGTACTCAAAATTTTTGCGAAAATTACAGTTGGCCTTTGAAAATTTACCAAAAACTTTACCATAATTTATCTTCACAATCAGTTAATTCTCACATGGTTCTTTCTTCTAATTTCAGGTTTTCGTAAAGGATGTTTGGAAGGAGTACACTGGCTGGCCATTGAACAACATGGAGAGATCCTACAAGTTCATGATGAAACACGTTCAGCTTTGGAAGGTTGCATTTCATAGTACCTCTCCTCCGTGGATACACTCCATGTATCTTGCCGCCATTGCCGCCTTCTATGCCAAGTATGTCCTTTTGTTCATGCATGTTACCCCTTTTCTCTCAATGTTTAATTATTTGTTTCCGGCAAGTTGGTTAATTTTGTATTCATCTTTCGTTGTTTATTCATTGATACCTTAGTTTGGTCACCCACAATGTAGTAAAGTTAAAATCGTACTTTGTATACTTTAACCCTGTCGTGGCATGATGTGATTACCCGATTCTTTTCTGCTTGTTTTTGCTTTTCTGTTATTTTTTCTTCAAAATGATTCTCTCTCCCCCACCACCTACCAATAATTAATGCTAGAAGTTGAAGTATATGTGATTGCTTACATAGTTGCTTGCTTTCTTTTAACTTAGAAACCATATCTGGCTGGAAATCTAATTGATTCGTTAAAGAAAAAGAATGAATAGTAAATCATGGCTCCATTTGGAGCTCTATAAACCACAACAAATTTCTATAAAATTGAAATTTTTATACACTGCACGAATTATGAGGCTGCAACTCTTACCAATTTATATTAACTTTTTTCACTCCAAGTATCCTCCATATTTTTGTTCTTTGTTTCTCTAATTTCTCTTCTCTTGATTGGTTGAAGGGAGGTCGAGGCTGGTCTTATGGAGTACAAGCCGGACATTATCATTAGCGTCCATCCTCTCATGCAACACATCCCTTTGTGGGTTCTTAAATGGCAAGGTTTACAGAAGAAAGTAATTTTCGTCACGGTCATCACGGACCTTAATACCTGTCACCGCACATGGTCAGTTACTAGCTCTACATTGCTATGTTGTTTATCATCACTGCTCTTTAAGCTTAGTTTATAGTGTATTTTTTTTTTAATTTTGAATCTGTTTATTTATTCAGGTTTCACCCAGCAGTCAATCGATGTTATTGCCCCTCTGAGGAGGTAGAAAAGAGGGCTTTGCTTGATGGCCTAGAAGAGTCTCAAATACGTGTTTTTGGCTTGCCAATCCGACCGTCTTTTTGCCGCGCTGTTCTTTCCAAGGTGAATGATTGGCTCTGTTGAACAGTTCATTCTGTCTTTTATTGAATTGAAAATTGATGTTATTTTTTTTTTTAGTAATCATCTTCTTATTTATTTATTTACTTTTGTGTAGGATGATTTAAGAGTAGAGCTCAAGATGGATAGCGAATTGCCAGCAGTTTTGCTTATGGGAGGTGGTGAAGGGATGGGTCCAGTGAGAAAAACTGCGGAGGCTCTTGGAGAATCACTATTCGATGAAAGACTTGGGAAACCAATTGGACAACTGATTATTATTTGTGGTCGTAATAAAGACCTTGCTTCTTCATTGGCAACCCTTGAATGGAATATCCCAGTGAAGGTGATTAAATTTGCTTTTTGAACCAATCCTTGTATGATAATGAAATTGTGATGACCTTCGCTTTGGAGTCAGCAACATTAACCCTCCCCTTCCTTTTTTTTTTTTTTTTTGGCATTTAGGTTAGAGGTTTTGAGACTCAGATGGAGAAATGGATGGCCGCTTGTGATTGCATTATCACGAAAGTATGTCTTGGCTATCTTTATCTTGATATTCCCCCCTAATACTAGTTCAGTAGGCATTATTGAATACCAATGACTTCTAATGTTTTTGGGTTTTTTGCAGGCTGGACCTGGTACAATTGCTGAAGCGTTGATCAGAGGGCTTCCCATTATTCTCAATGACTACATTCCTGGACAAGTAAGTCTTCAGAACGGTTGATTTCTGACCATTGGTAATTAGACGTTATCAATTCGGGCAGCGTCTGTGTATGGGTATTAAGATTATATATTCTGTCGAAGTCCGGTTTTTGGGACTTTCATGAAATTCCAAATCTGATCTTAGAATAAACATGTAATCCCAAACACCACCCCTCTCCCCCAAAAAAAAAAAAAAAAC
Source organism: Vitellaria paradoxa (assembly GCA_019916065.1). Lineage (NCBI taxonomy): Eukaryota > Viridiplantae > Streptophyta > Magnoliopsida > Ericales > Sapotaceae > Vitellaria > Vitellaria paradoxa. The sequence continues at coordinate 33,988,533 of CM034241.1, read as the reverse complement.
AAAATAAACTCGGTCAAGAATATGTAATATTTATTACATATAATGTGTAAAAAATAAGGCCTAAATTTATGTAAAACCCTGTCTTACGAACAATTTCTCTATTATCCACGTCTATAAAAAATAGGACTGGACCGATCGGACCAAGCGATTGTTGACACATTTTCTTGCAAAATGACTTTAAACTCTGCTGATTTCAGTCTTCCATTGGAATTTCCAGGAAAAGGGGAATGTTCCCTACGTAGTCGAAAATGGGGCGGGCATCTTCATGCCATGTCCAAAGGAAACGGCCAGGCTTGTGGCCGAATGGTTCAGCACCAAAAAGGACGAGCTTAAGAGATTGTCAGAGAATGCGCTCAAACTTGCTCAGCCAAACGCTGTCTTTGACATAGTGAAGGACATTCATGATCTTGCGTCCCAACGAGGCCCCCTTGCCAGTATCCCCTATGTGTTGACATCTTCATTTTCTTCCCTAATTTGATCAATCCAAATCTCATCCTTCAGTGGTTCTATTCTCTGCCTTCCTGAGATTTTTGTGAACAGATTTAGACTTTTGATGATATCATTCTTTGCCTCAAAGGCTTGAACAAGCTTCAATGGTTGAGGGGGTTGTTTTCTTTCTTTCCTTTTTTAGGCTTTTCGTTTGTTTTGTTTTGTTTTTTCTTTTGTTTGGTATTGGAAATTTTCTAGCAGAAAAAGCAAATTGCTATTCTGTATTTGTAGTTATCTATGTTGCTTCTTCAATTTTCTGTCATTGATGCTGTTATTGTAATATTTTGCCGACCATGACCATTGAGTCTTTAAAGAGTTTTAGGCTTTGTTTGGCAAGTGTGTTCGCGTGCAGTGGCTAAGATTAAAGAAGGAAAAAAAAAAAAAAAATCTTATCTCTAGCTAATTTAGAATGTTTCAAGTGTGAATTTGCAAATTCACTAGCCAAACACACCCTTAGCTAGGTTGCTTGCCTTGCATGATCTCTGCAATGTGGTTGCTTCAGGGTATAGGGGAAGGACTCATTGATCCAGAAGTGTTCAGTTTAAGAACAAGCCATGAGCAAATTGGTTGGAAGCAAAGAAGTCGAGGGCTCCACAATAATTAACCGTTTTCTTACCTTGTGGGTTTGATCTCTTGACCATATCTCATGTTACGTCATCAAAGTCAATACCTAATCTAGAGCTAGAAAAGAAAAAAGCAAACCAATCGTAACCAAATGAAGAAGGGGTTTTTATACTAGAAAAATCTGAAAATCAATTCAATTCAGTCATTGTAAATTGATTTTGTTAAAGGTTTAAAATTGAATTAATTTAACCATTTTAAATCGATTTTGTTAAATATTTTATTTAATTCGGCATCTAAAAAATATTAATTCAATTTTTATTTTAGTTAGTTTATTTCAATACTCGAATCAAACTAATTTGAATCAATTTAATTTTTTACTTACTTTTTTTACAAAATATATAGATATTTTATGGATCGAGCCGATCGTAATTAATAGAATTAGTTGATTTGATTTGATTCTATATAATGATAAATTCGATTTTAGATTTAAAATTTAAATAGAAAAATAAATTATATTTTAAATCTAATATGAATTCTAACATAATCAACCCATTCACATCTACTAGTAATTATATGTATGTAAATAGGGTTCATCACTAGGTGTTGCGAACCAAACTCAAATCCTCCTCACATGTAAAAATTGTCTCCGCTTTTTGTTGAGTAAGGGGATAAAAATAACACTTTTAGTTAAATTACACTTAATATGTGTTGTACTTTATTCTTAATTTTATCTTGTTTTATGTGCTTTAAATTATAACACTTTATCTATACTTTTAATTTAATTTTATTTCACCATTCTCTTTAGTTATTATTAAAAAAAATGACAAAAAATGTCATGTGTTGATTGTATATTTGACACGTGACTTTTCTATTAAGAATTTTTAGGAAATGAGTAAAATGAAACTGGTCAATTTAAAAATACAATAGCAAAGTAAAATCAAATTAAAATTAAATGCAGGACAAAATGTCATGTTTTAAAATGAAGCAATAAAATAAAATTAGAAGTACGACACAAGGATGTTATTCTTGATAATTTACGAGTCGACCTTTCGAAAAAAAAAAAAAGAAGAATAATTTGTAAGTCATACATTAAATAGGGATTATGTTTTAAATGGATGTAAAAACCATCAAGTTATTCAGCATCAAGACATATTTGTTTATCGTGTTAAAATTTTATATGTAAAATAATTGGATTTTAAACATATCTTCAACTAATATCAATGGAAGGGGGTGTGATCCTAATTGTTGCAATAGAAAGTTATAGCAAGGCTCTTGTTCGATACATCAACTAGGTTTGATACAAAAAAAACAGACGATTATGCATACTATATTTTTAGACTTCTTTGAATATCAAGTAGTGATGGTGATGAAGTAAATCGAATTAGACTCATTAATCTTTTACGGACAGACTAAGATCGACACCTGCTAAAATAGAATTTACTAAATTTACTAAACTTCAAGTGAGGAAAAAAAACTTAATTCATTAATTTTCAATAAGCGGAGTGAGAGATCACCAGAAGGAGAGTTTGAATTTTGATAAGGTCAAATATAAAATTATGTCAAGGGGTGTTTAAATTTTCAATAAAGTTTAAAAAAAATAAAAGTTGGCGTTGATGAAGTGATGCAAAAATAATACATGACAAAATTTAGTTAAAAAAAATTAAAAATTTTTAAAAATTTCTGAAAAATTTTGAGATCAAAGGCGGGTGAGGAAACTAAAATGGAAACCATCTAATCATCTACGTTATGATAAGAAAAAAGAAACTAAAATAAAACAACAATCATAACTACAGATCTAAGCATATTTTACGATCTTACACACAAAGATCAAGAAACCTGAGGTAACTGATCAAGCAATGAAAATTTAGCATGAGGCTTGTTATTTGAGAAAATAATTTTTAATGCAAAAGATATAGTTTTAGTTGATACCTAATTTTTATTTTACGGAAAAAAAAATGAAAGAAAAAAACAATAAAAGTACTGTTATATTATCAAAAAGAATTAAAAAAATTAATAAATCTCTGTCAACATCCGACAAATCCATCATTTTAAATATATAAAAAGACTTATTAATTAAGATGCATTTTAATTTAAAACAGATTATTATAACATTATTCAACCAATTATTCTGAGTACATTAAGTAAATTTTAAATTGTTGAATGTTTGATATGTTCTTCAAAAAATATTAAAAAGTTGGAGAAAATTGAAATAAATTAGGGATTTTTTTACCAAATTTGACACACTCCAAATGCACACCCAAAAAAAAAAAAAAAAATGGAAAGAATAAAATAAATATGTATCTAGAAATGGCCGCACTGACAAAGAAGATTAATATATATTTCAGACCCAAACTACTACTACGTACAAATCCATGAAAATATATCTAAATCTAACATCATCATCTAATGCAACCAAGCAGCCTTCAACCCTTCCAAAAATCCATCTCTGAGGTTCGCTATTCATTGTCTTTCTTGAAAACTACCAGCTGGGGTCTCTTCTTCTATCTTTGTCGTGAAATCTTGGCTTTGGCCGCCTCCTTCTCCAACCATGGCATTAATCATGAACATGTTCATCAGTTCGACCTCAAAAAATCCTTCTGTTTTTGTTGTAGAATCGTGACTTTCACTTTCGTCTTCTTCTCCGAACGCAGCTTTACAGAAGCAGGTAAATCTCCAAACCCACAAACTCTGAAGGCGATTGTGTGTAGAGAGGTTCGACGATGAAATCTGATTCTTTTGTTAGCTTTATCACCATCTTTTCCTTTTCACTGCTTTTTTTGAAAAATAAAAAATAAAAAATGAAACCTCTATGAAGCACTTTCCAAGTTTTACTAATCAAACAAAAATATAATCCGAGAAGCAAAGTATTTTTATCAGTTGAGCATAGCATGGCATGGCTATTATTTTGTGTGTGTATGTGTGTGTGTAGTTACTTTGCCAAAAATCGAGCCCAACACCAAATCCGAATAGGAAAATAATTCTCATTTATGTGTATGTAGAGTTACTCAGTTTTGCGAAGTTAAGCCCAATGTCAAATCCAAATCCAAGTGAGAAACTAATTTTGTACACATAAGATGAAAATTTGTTTAATTTTTGTAAATATATATAGACACTAATTTTGTATATATAAAAGATCTCATTTGTTTCGTCACTAATTCCAGAAAATTTTAAGATTTGACTTTTCTAAAATCAATCAGACAGAGAAACTATAAAATAAATTGGGGTGTTTGGTTGGCAAAAGTTTGGTAAAAAAGTACAGTAAAAGTATAAAAATTTGATGCAAAAGTGATATGTGATAAAATTTGATTGGAAGAAAATAAAAAAAATTAGTAAAAATTAATGAATTTTAGTTGATTTTAACCAACTAAACACCCTATGAAAATTGTATGTTTTAAAATATTTTGAAATACTAAGGTGTCATTTATTTTACTTTTCTATATTCTGTTTTTTTTTTTTCTTTTCTATTTTCTGTTTTAAACTCATTTTTCATTTGATGGTTTTGAAAATAAGGAAAACAGTTCAAAACTTATTTGGTTATTTGTATTTTCAAAATTTATTTTAGAAAACAGAAATTGGATTTACACATAAAATAAAAAATGACAAAAAGTCATTTTGAGAGTTTTTAATCTAAAATAAAAAAATAGAATATTTTCTGTTTATTTGTTTTGAGATTTCTAATATATAAAATAAAAATAAAAAATAAAAAATAAAAGCCAAATACCACCTAATTAATTTAAAAAATATGACGTGAATACCCTGAGAATGACAAGCTTTCTGCTGTTTTAATAATTAAGCTGCAAGCAGACAAGGAGAAATACAGAACGCCGTTTCATCAGCTCAATTTCTATCTAACCTATCTAATATGCAGATTCAGCTATATATGAACACGAATTTTTCTAGCTACAAGATATATAAATTTGTCTTTACTTTTCACATATCAATAAATTTAAAAAGAAATTTACAATATATTTATTTACCTCTTTATACGTACAAATTCTAATACGATATAACCTAAAACTTCTCCCGTAATCAAATAGAAGACCTTTCTATATACACAAATTCTAATATAACCTAAACTTCTCAAGTACCCATATAGAAATAGATTCCCACTCAAATTCTACTTCAAGATTAATTAATTGGCCTATAAATCCCAATCAAAATCTTTACAAAACCCACTACAAATTCATAGTTTCAGATCGAGAGGGATATAGAGAGAGGTTTCAAAATATTCATATATATATATATATATATATAGAGAGAGAGAGAGAGAGAGAGAGAGAGAATCGATGATGATGAAGAAGAGAGGATTAATGGAGATTCTTCTTCTAGTATTGACCGTTGTTATTGCATGTATGGCCATGCAAAGCCAAGCCAAGATTGAGTGTGGTGGAAATAATGGTAATTACTGCAAACCAAAGCACTACCCTTTGCCCCGGCACTGGCCCTGGCCTCGGGGCTGGGCAGCGCCCCCTCCCAACCAGAAGAAGCAGTGCTTTTCAGCGTTTCACGATGTCCAGTACTATTGCCCTCAGGAAGTCCACGAATCATTCTGGTCCCCGAGAGAGGCGGTGACCGATGCTTGCTGCAAGGTTGTTGAAGAAATCAACGGGAATTGCTTCGACGAGAGATACGTCACGGTTCGAAGCTTATATGATCTTTGGCTCAACCAACATTGTGGCAGACCTCCAGTCGAGAATGATCCGTTTGCATCAGGACTGATCATCTTGGACAAAAGCGGAACCGCGATTTTCACTAAGGAGAAATCAAGCATCTAATTAGAAGAGAATAATAAATTATATCGATCGGAATAGAGTTAAAATAGTAAGAGAGTAAGAGAGAAGCTATCTCCCTTAATTTGAGATAGATAAAATCATCCTTGCACATTAGACGGGTGCATATATATATATATATATATATATATATATATATTTCAATTTCATTCGGAATGTCCAGCGATCTTCCTTTAAGATAGATAAAATTATCGTTACACAATAAACGAGTGAATATATTTTTTTTTCAATTTAATTCGGAATGTCGGTCGTTAGAAAAACACATGTACGTATAATTATTATTAAGTTTTATTTTTTTATAGAATTTGTTATATTATATTTAATGATATTAAGCATAAAAATATTTAATAGTGTCAAGAAATAATGTACTTTATTTTACAAAAAAAATATTTAAATTTTTTAATCTTAATTTTAATAAGATTAAAATACTCAAATTTTAAATTAATTTAATTTTTTAATAAAAATAAAATAACAATTTCACGTCCAAAATTAAATCTCTATTTGACTCCAACTTTCATTTTGGAGTAGATATAGTGTTTATTTTTTTAAGCCTCTATTTGACTCTGCCCTTGGTTTTCGAGTAGATATAGCGTCTCTCTCTCTCTCTCTCTCTTTTAATGTTATTAGGAGATTTATTATTATTTTTTGTTTTATGAGTTGATTGTTTCAGTCCCTAACGATTGTAGTTAAGTTTACATTGGCTGTGTTTGGCATAAATAAAATCACTGAAAATCTCTACAAATTTCTAACAACTCATTTATCTTTAATTTTCCGCTATCATTAATTTTAAAAAATTCTAATATTTCGCTAAAAAAATAAAAAATCTAGAAGTAGGTTATCCGAATGTGTAAATTTTTTTATACAATTATATTTTTCGTGTCGAGAGTTTTCAAACAAGCATTATTGTTGTTATTTTTTGTGAATTTTTTTGAATCCGTGGGAACGGATTTGGCAAACCGTTTCCACAGTTTGCGACTTTTCAGAAAAAAAATAATGTCAAAATAAACTCAAATCACATTTTATCTCAATTTACCTTATTTTTTCTTACACCAAACGGGCCATTATTAGTGCAAGAGGTATGAAAATACTTAGATTATCTGGATTTCCCTCTCCAAATCGGGATTCCAAATTTGAACTTGCAAACACGTACGAAAACAGTGATGAAAAACTCTTGATGTTTAAGAGAGGGAGGAATATAGAGAGTAGATGGTTGGAAGTGATTACTTTAATGGTGTATATAATCTTTGTATTTGTAGACATAAGAAGTAATTAATTATTAAGGCCAAAAATAATTTTGGGGTTAAAAAGTTTTTGTAGTGTAGTTTAATCTACTTTATAACATAATTGAGTTTAAATAAGATTTTATTAATTTTGATTTTGACAAATATTTCAGCCGAAGTAACTGTTATTGGTAATGTCAATAGCATTATATAAGCAATACATGTATTAAGAAAAAAAAAATCCAACTCTTTTATATAAATTAATATTTTATTTATTAAAATTAATTTGATGTAATAAAAATGTTTTAATAAAATAAATAATTTTAAGAGGTAATTATTACTTATTAAAAAAAATTTTAATTTAATAAAATAAATTATTTTAATTATAAACTATTACTTAAATAGTAATATTTAATTAATAAATAAATTACTTTTGATATGTAATTGTTATTAACTTTAGTTTTACTAAAATACGTTATTTTAATATGTAATTATTATTTATTAAAACGTAATTATAATCTAATAAAATAAATTATTTTAATAATAAATTATTATTTTATTTATAATTAATTTAATTTCAATAAAATAAATATTTTAATATGTAATTATTATTTTTTTAAAAATAATTTTGGCTTAATAAAATAAATCGTTTGAATCATAAATTGTTATTTTAATTCTAATAAAATAAAATATTATAATAATATGGTATTTATTGAAAATAATTTTATTCCAATAAAATATTAATCTAAAATAATTCATTTTAATATGATGCAAAAAAAGAATAAAGTGCTAAAATTAAAAAAATATTTATAAAAAAATAATTTTCATAAAAATATCTCTCAAACTATCCATTTTTTTTTCCTATTTAATCATAACACTAACTCTATCCGTTAACTTTAATAACTCCATCCGTTAACTTCAATGAATGGAATTAGTATTTAAACCAAATAGAACAAAATTGGATAGTTATAGAATATAATAGGTGCAATTGATAGTTTGAAAATGAAATAAAAAAAAAAAGAAAAATAGTATGAGAGATAAAATATTTTATCATATATATCTAATTATCTCGACCAAATAAAACTCCTTTCATATTAATTATATTACGTCACACAATTCGATCCAAAGCAAACACTAATGGGCATTCAAACCATCGGCATCTAGCAAGAACGATAATAATTTTCAACAACTTTTGTTTTTTTTAAATCAATCAAATAGAAAAATTGTAAAATAGGAAAGTTGTATTTTTAAAAATATTTTGAAACATTAATTTTGAAAAATATGACATGAATCTCTTGAAAATATGATAAGTTTAGGGATACTCATCTCGACCGACCCGTTCGTACTCTATTGGATTCTCATTCCAAATGGATAGAGGATGCGGAGATTTTTTAAGGATTAGATAGGATATAGGGACATTTTTTTAAAAATTTAGAGATCGGGTAAGATATAGATATGAGTCTATCCCCACTCCGTATCCTACCTTACCTATTCCTCAACCCTACCCATATCCTCGTGTATATATATATATATATATATATATTAAATTTTTAATGTGTTTGTTACGACAAATTTCGCAATAAAGTTGGAAATTAAGATTCTAAACTTTTTTATTTATCAGTGTCCTATTAAATTGCTTTGTTTTTCAGTTAACAAAGAAATTATAAATTCAAATAAAATAATTATGAATGCTTCTTTGTTTACTTGTCTTAACTTTAATTGTAGAACCTATTAATAAGGTAAGAAAATGAAAATCTAATAAGTATTTTCTAATTATATATATGATACTTTTCGATTTTTTAAATATGTATTAAAATTCTATTCTATTTTCTCGTAAATCATATTTTAAAATTTTTATATATATATATTTTTTTAATTTAGGTACCTGATTCCTCTCGCTGAAGCCCGTTTCCTGTTTGGGTGGTGGATGAGTGGCAAAAATAAATTTTCAAATGAGAATTGAGTAGGGTTTGAAAATTAATTTTAACTTAGAAATCAGGTGCGAGGATACGCAAGCCTGTCCCGCCCATCCCTAGATAAGCTTTGTCCTGTTTTAATAAGTTGCAAGCAGACGAGCAGGACTGCAGAACGTCGTTTCTGTTGGGAATTAGTCCTTCCCAACCAGAATTGATGAGAAACAAAAATAATAAAATAAAAAATATTAAATCAAAATAAGAATCACATAGAAACATAAGAATTTACGTGGTTCACCTCAGAATAGGACTGCGTCCACAGCTGTTGTAGTCTTTCACTATAATCTAAAAAATTTACAACTCTTTTTTTCTCTACTGTATATCGGATAGGCGCTCCCCTCATCTATTTATAAGTATAGAATTAGAGTTACACGAAAATACAAGAAAATTACGAAAATATCTCCAAAAAAAAATTTTGGGTTTTACCTCGGACCCCCACACTTGGGGGAGGGCCCTCCAAACCCCCCGTTGGATCTAAGATTTAAGTAAACAGTACTTATCAGATCCACCGACCCAATAGTTTCATCAGCTTAGTATCTATCTCCCTATCTAATATGCAGATTCTGCTATATATAAACACGAATTTTTCTAGCTACAAGGCATATGGCTTTGTCTTTAATTTTAATATATCAATAATTAAAAAAAAAATAACAACTACCTACTTATACAAATGTATAAGAGTGTTTGGTTAATAAAAGTTTGGTTAAAAAGTACAGTAAGAGTAAAAATATTTGATGTAAAAGTGATCATGTAGTAAAATTTGATTAAAAAAAAGTACAAAAAATTGTTAGAAATACAAAAAATTAATTAAAAAATGTAAAATTGTAATATTTAATTATCAAACGAACTCTAAGGCAATGATAATTCCCAACCAAATAGCTAGAACTCCTTTCTTATATATATGTACCAAAGTTTACACAATTCGAAACAAGAAAAGAACAAAAATCAATTAATACTGATCGCATACAACCTCATATCGTCTTTCGCCGAAATAATATTGTTATTGGAGAATATTCCCAATCTATTTTTCTAATCTAATATACTCTCCCAAACCTAATTCCCGTTCTTATGCTTTTTCCACTACATCCACTCTATAAAAGTTAATTGTAACTCAAGTTACTTAACAAAACAAAGTTTATTTTTCTAACAATTCTTGCAGAAACTTTAAGGTTTTCAACACAATGTATGACGTAAATATAGGTGAATTCTGTTTTATTTCCTTTGAAGTCAAAAGGAGTTCATATATATAATATGTTTTTTTTTTTTTTTTTTTGGGTAGCTGAACAGATTAGTTTGCGCACACCTCGATTAATATCTGGGATCATAAAGTTAAAGGCCTAATACACCCTCATGTGATCTCGAAGAGACTCAAACTAGTGACCGTTAAGAAATAAAAGTAGAGTTTTTATCAGTTGAGATAAATATCCTTGTTTTAGTGTTTTTCGTAGTGGCAAAAGAAGTAACCAAATTACCAAGGCACAAGTCAGTAATAAAAATAAAAATTAATGTTGAAGATGCGAAACGATTAGATCCAATCCAAGGGCAACAATCTCAGCTTCTCCGAGAGCCAACCTGAGAATCCAGCCATCACAAAGCCCACAAAAACCTGCACACCACCAGCAATATATCAGGTCAACAGCAGCTAGCCCTCGAATTTATGTAACTTTCACCGAATAGTGAAAGTTACATAAATTTTGTCGACCTAGTTTTAAGATATTCTCACTTAATTTAGGTTAGGTTTAGGGAAAAAAATTATTATTATTATTATTATTTTTTGGTAATTGGCTATTAGCTAGCTACCGGAAAGCTAACTTTTTTTTTTTTTTTAAAAAAAGCTAATTTTTTTAGTAATTACCTTTTTAACTTTTTGTTAATTTGATATTTTTTTCTTTTATTGTTTAAAAAAAATTAAAAATGTAAGAGAGTAAATTTGATCATTTTAAAAAAAAAAAAATCAAAAAGTTAGTAGTTAGTAACTTATTTTCCCAAACACTACCTTAGATTAGGATTTATTTGAACGAATCTGAGCTGAGTCAATTATAATTGGCTATCAATTGACTATTAAAAAGTTTAATTTTTTAAAAATTTTTTTAATGTTTGAGAAAAGAAAAAAAATTAATTTTTTAACTTTTGTTAATTTGATATTTTTACCTTTAAAAAAAGTTCAAAATCCAGCGGATACATGTCGTCATTTTATAAAAAACAAAAAAAAAAAAATGGTAGCTACCAATTTTTTTTTTTTTTCCTAAAGGATTACTTAGATTAGGATTTATTTCTCTACTAACCTGTGCTGAGCCAATTATGTAGACTGGTGAGTAGCGCTGGCCATGGACGACCATATCAGCTAACATCGCTAGCGGTATAGTGAGGGAAACGCCCAAGGCAGCCACCAGCGGCGTTGTCCATACGACGCCCAGCGCCCTGAAAGTTTTGCACACTTGGTATCTTAATTATGAACATGAGCATCAAAGTGAAGATGAAAAATGTTAAGAAAGTAAAGCGCTGTTTGGATAGAAAACAACGTTTTATGAAGCATATTTATCAAAAAATACTCTCTAATGCTCTGTTTGTTTTGACATGAAATATTTTACATTAAAATTAAATTATTGTTTTAAAATAAAAGTTCAAGTGTGAAAGATTTACTGAATTCATAAAATTTTTTTTGAGCTAATATTGGTGGTTGAATATTAAAGAGAGTATTCACAAATCGAAAAGAAACATTGAAAAAGAAAAGAAACATTGAACTTACCAAAAAAAAAAAAAAGAGAAAAGAAACATCGAATTTATTAGTATTAAGCACATCGATTATCCCATTTCAATACAACTACGTAAATTATCATGTTATATATACATAATTTACGTATGTGTATATATATATATATACATCAGCATAAATAAATAAAGGTTATATTAAGAATTTTATTTTTACCCTGAATGATAGATTAGATATTAAATTGGTTTAGAAATTTTTCTCATTCTAAACTAAGGAATGAATATTAAATTGGATTATGTATTAATAGATATTAAATTAAATTATAAATAATTAGATTACGATTTTGTATGCCATTAATACTAAATAATTTTGGGCCAAAATTTTATCAAAAGCTTGCATATAACTCCGTTGATGGGCACAAAACTTATCTGATAGAGACGTATCGGCGCCGGCCAATCCTAGAACTTGGATTGGTAAGTCATTTTTCTTTATTTATTGAAAACTATTTTGTTACATAAAAATTGTTTTACTTTGATTTCACACGGCGGAACACCGGAAATTAAGAAAAATACTTTCAAGAACATATTTTACATTAAAACAAACGGAATCTGAACTAATATAAACATATTATTCATCGATATTTTTTTAGAAAAAAGAAAATAAAAAATAAGTGGAAAACGGCAAAGCCAAGCAACAATCACAAAGTTTTTTTGGGCGTACCAGAAATAGTCACAGACGAAGCTACTGACAAAGCAGTTGGCAAAGAGAACTCCTTCCCTTTTAGCAGAGTGAGGGATTGTGAATTTAGGCTCAATGCCCATTGAAGTCAGAGGCCATACTGCACGCGGATAATTTTTGTGAGTTCATCATTTGATCAACAAAAATAATGTGAAAATTAATTATACATCAGTGGAATCAGCAAAATTTATAGATACTTGTTACATCTAGATTTGTCTCATATCGATTAGAGTCAGGGACTGAGGCCACCTAATAAGGGGGTTCATCTCCTCTCACTGGTATAGAGGCATTTTCCTCACAGCGGAAAACAAAACCCCTTATGCCCTCAAACCGCAAGCGGGGGGCAATATTAGTCAGGCGGGCCAGCGGTGGCGCTGCACAATTTGGTACGCAACAGTACTGTAGCAGAAAAATATGCTAAATGGGTGCCTAAAATTGAGTCGAATGGTCAAGACTCTATTTGAAGTGACAAAAAAAGTTTTGAAAAAGGTAAAAAACTCTAAAGTTACTCACTTTTTATTTTAATATACAATTATGTATTTATAATTTATCTCATTTTTTACTACTCTATACGCACCCCAAAAAAGAACTTTTTTAGTTGTACTGGAGAAAACTTTTGCAGGATAGAGCACTTACTGAGCCACCAGAGGGCAAGAAGAGTGAACAATCCAATGTATCCGAATAACTTTTGCATGTCTACTCTCTCTCCTTCTTCTCCCGTACATTTCTTGAGAAGCACTATAATTAAGATTATTTGTTATATTTGATAGTGAAAAAAAAAATTAACATCAATTAAGATTTATTTAAAGAAGGCAAAGGAAAGGTAAATTACAGTTTGCACTTGGTTTTTTCAGCCAAATTTTATTTTAGAGTTTGACTTTTTAATTATAACAATTAAGGACCTAAAATTTTAATTGATTATTATATTAATTATTTGTTATTATTTACAAAGAATTAAAATATTGAGTTCATAATTGTTATAAAGATAAATTACACTTAACATTTAATTTTATACTTTTTTTTTATTGGTAAGGGGAGGGGGGAAGACACCCCGGGAAATCGAATCCGGGTGAGTGAGGAGACGAAGGAACCGACTGCCACTCAGCCAAAGGCCATCCTCTTAATTTTATCCTTTATCACTATCTAATTTCATAATTTTTTAAATCATCTCATTTTACTTAATTTAATCAATTATTATGGATCAATTAGATTAGAAATGTCACGTGTTTATTGAAATTTTGTTTGTAATGAAAAAGGTGCGTGTTCATTGGCCGTTTTCTGCCATAAATTCGACAGTAGGGGATATAATGGGACGATTTAAAAATTATGATTCAAAATGAAACTGGGGATAGAGTAGTTAAAAGTTTATGTCTTGAAATAAGATTTGATCAAAAGTTAAGTATGCAAATTATAATTTATTAAAAATTAAATAAATACATAAATAAACAAACAAAATCCATATGAGAAGGAAAGAGGAGAAAATATACGGAACCAGAAAATAGTGCGTAAGTCATGGCAGAGAGAATTGCACACAGATCTCCCACAAGTAAATTCTTCCCGTTTCTGAACACAAGAACCCATCATAAATTTCTGGTCAAAGTTGAAATAATATATATATATATATATATATTGAGAGGAAAATTAACAAACCTACGTGGATTTGCTCAACCGGGAGTCATCGGAGGACCAAGTCTTCCCAAGCGCCGTCATGGCAACCCCGGCCATGCTGACAACAACAGAGGCCACTTTGACCACATTTATGGAGTCTTGTCTTAAAAATGCACCGATTAACAGAGTGAAAAGTCCTGAACTCGACGACATTACCAATGTACTCGCAACACTTGTTCGTGCAAGTGCAGCATTAGTTAAATACTGCAGATTCATATATGCCAGCCAAAAATTAATACTAGCAAATCTTATATTTTTCTTTTGGAAATGTAGGGTATTTTTAGAGTGACAAAAAATAAAATAAAATAAAATAAGATAAAAATGAGATTATTTGTGAGTTCGTAATTTATGCAAAGAGATAAAAAGTGAATAACTTTTAAAAATTTTTAAAATTTTTTAACGATTTTTACTAAACTAAATGCATCCACAATGAAAACATGTATGCAAAGCCATCAAAGTTAAATTTCATTTTCTTCCATAAGTTTTACTCAATTTTAATCTAAGTTTTGTCCCCCCCTTTTTTTTAACTAGCAAAAGGAGTTTTTAATTAGTTATAATCTCACGCTTAGTTACTATTTTGCTCATACATTTTTACCTTTCATTATCAAACTTTGAAGGACAAAATAATTAGTGAAGGGACATTATCGGTCAGGTCTTTAACTTTTACTATATATATATATATATATATATATATATGAGGTCCTCATAGGAGCAAAGCGAAATTTTCACTATTTTCTCAAATAATGCAACATTACCAAATCATAATGATGTGGCAATAACCTTCATAATAAAAATGTTACTTTAATGAGTTGTTTTATTTGAAGTAATTGCAACCAAATAATTATGATAAAAATAATTTGATTGTATACTATTGCCCTATTCTCTTAGGAAAAAAATATTATGCAGCCAAGATTTGTTTACCAATATAAAAGAATTATAATAATATGTATTACGCTTATAGGCCTATCACTTAAAAAAAAAAAAAACTAAACTATGTTTTTATTATACAATTATTATTAATACATAGCAAGCTTCTCAATTTTGTTTTAAAAAGTAATAGCCTATTAAATTATATTTTTATTACATAATTACTATTATCAAGTCATTCAAATACTTTTTTTTTTTTCTTTCTGAAAACAAATATAACTTCTCGAATTTATGATGCTTGAATGTGGAAGAAAACTTTACAGGACCAACTTAAATAAAGTGCCCTCTCACCTCAGTTATGAACCATACTGGAGCAATGAGAAGGCCTAATCTGGCCATTTCCTTGTTAGAAAGCTCTTTCAACTTGCCAACATCTTCTATCTGTTTAGAGTCTTTTAGTGCCGTGCCCTCCTCCTGAGTTTTAAGCTCCGTCCCGTCCTCCTTTCCTGGTCCCTTAATGCGCTCCATTGTTTCAGAATTGGATTCATGCATCTGATGATCATCTTCAGCTTTAGCCATATCCTCTGCATTGTCAGCACTGCTGTGGGAGTGACATCTCAAGAAGTGATGTAGCCAGCTTTTAATGAAAGCTATTGGTAGATGAAGTACCAAAAGAGATGCTCCTAGATATGCCATGGCGAAGGGATGTTCATAGTCTTCAAAAATTCCCTGCAGTTAAGTATTTATCTTGTGAGTTCAGGGCATCGACAGTAATTAATCCATTGTTTCTTTCCCCTCTATGTTGTATAACTCAAGTTGTTTCGTTATGACACGAGAGACGAGAGTTAAAAGGGTTTTGAATTTTTTGGACTCAGTTTCTTTTCATATCTTACAATGCATGCCAAATCTGTGTATTAGGTTGCCTTTTTAAATTATATAACTAATTACTAATGTACCTCGTATAAATAATTTTCCTAATTTGCCCCTAAATGATTTTGTTAATATATGCTTGTATATATTTTTTTACTTTATAAATCGTCTCCACCTGATTACAATATTGAACCTGCCACTAGTTTAGAATTTTTATCTTTGTTTAGTATTTACTATTAATTTTCATATTAATAAGGGATAAACTACACTTAATGCCAATACTTTATTAGTAATCTCATTCTAGAATTTATACTTTCTATCATTTTACTTTGTGTATATTTGATCCAATTCTAATATTACCCTTCTGTCCAATTTCATTAAACCATAATTAATTCTTAACAAAATTGGGTAGAAGGTATATATCTGGTCAAAATGGCACGTGACGGAATTTTTAACAAAATTCAACGGAAGGTTAATATTGGAAATTGTACAGAAAAAAAGGTACAATTAAAAGTACAAGTTGTAAAGTGATATTGATGATAAAATAGAGAACTCCTAAGTGTATTTTAGCCTTAAAAAAAATAATACTAAAAAAAAAATCCTGTAAGATTCATAGAAACTGGCTTGCAGAAAAATAAGGTGGCCACACAAATGGTCCAGCCCCACTAGTTGAAGATCAGAGTAAAGCATTACATTAAGCATAGCACTGACGATATCACACCCTACACTTCACATTCAGCATCATGCATGATCCAATTAAATTAATCCTTCTTCTGGAATCTGGAAAAGAGTTCTAGCATATACCATGCAATAAAGAATTTCAATATACATAGCTAAAGATCACAGTACTAAAACTTTATCAGGCTAATTAATTCAACTAGTTATTGGAACACAAAACATTTCCTAAAGTCATGATGAACAAAAAGACATCCACCTAGCTAGCCATGGCAAAGTAGCCGGGCCAACTTTGAAAGCAAGCACAAACTTTAGTGACATAAAAAATAAATAAATAAATAAATAAAATATTTTTGGCTAGTCCCCTCTGCACTCCAAAATTTGATGCTAGCTAGCTAGCTTTTGAGTTTCATTGTTCATAGAAATAAAAACAAAAACTTTTGGGTAGTCCCCACTCCACTCCACATTTTGATGCAATAAGAACAAGTTGGTTGGATGCAAAACAAATAAAATAATTATGAAGTCGAGCAGTCTATTAATTATTTCAATCTCATGAGCAAAAAAAAAAAAAAATCAAGGTAGGAAGATTTCAAGGCCATGACAGTTCTTCAGATTTCACGCATGGCAAGTGCAATAGTGCATGACTAGCTAATTTTACACGTTAATCAACCAGCAAATTCAAGGGTTATGATGAAAACAATATGCTATGAAAAAAAAAAAAAGAAAGGTGACAATTCTATCAAATGGATGATTAAATAAATCACACTATAAACTCAACTCAAAAGGCCTTCCTTCTTCACTGAAACTACAATTCTGTCTGGTTCATGATCCTTCTTCAATACTTGTGTTCACAATACGAACCCGTATATAACTTGAAAATAAATGTCACATTTACATCAAAAGGTGAAATTAAGAGAGAGAGAGAGAGAGAGATACATACATATATATATATATATACATATACACGGAGCTAACCTGAGTGACTTCTGCTGAGGAGACCCACAAAATGATAACAATAAGGATGAGAAACAGCCCAGCCTTATATCTCCAACCCATCACACAAACAAAATTTTACAAATCAAGCAGAGAAAGAGTGTTAGTACTAAAACTTGGTGTGTTTCTTTGTATTCTCTTCTGAATTCTATAAATACCTATTGCATATCACTCTCAAGTGTATATATAGAGAATTTTGGGTAATGTTCTCTTCTTTCCTCATAGAAATCCTTAGCTAATAAAATGTGAAACTGTTTCAACTTCCAAGAGTTCCAAGTGGAAGTTGAAATAAGAATTACTTCTCTCTCTTTTTAATAGGGATCACTGCATGGAAAGCTTTTTTGCTTGTTCTTATCTGAATTTTTTTTGTTCTCTTTTCACTCTCTCCCTACTTTTTTTTATCTTTTTCCTTTTTTTCTTCTGCCTACTTTATTGGAAAAGAAAAAGAGCTTCTAATAGTTCATTGATCAGTCATATTGTGTGGTATAATGTAAAGATAGAACGCACCAATATGGATTTTTTTTTTTTTCGCTTTGCATTGAAATCTAATGACCATAAGTGCCTACTTTAAAGATCACTTTGAACTTTAAAAAAAAAAAAATTAAAATTGGAAGATGACTTTAAGCTTTTGATTTTTGACCCACGCTCTTTTTAATATGCTTACGTTATTCCTCATTATTATTTTGATTAGGTACTAAATAAACCTAGCTAATTAAACCAGCTTATTAGGATACTCAGAAAGGAAAAATTACAAATATTCCAGTGATTTCTGTGGTTTAAGATTCATAAAAATATTGTATGGGTTTGTATTGTATGGGTTGAGGGTACGGCCAGTATATATTGAATGGGTTTGTACTCCAGTTCAAAAATTAAAATAATTTTTTATATGTAAGTTCCATTATACACATGCGTAGAGACAAAAATTTAGGTGGCATTTAAATTTTTTTTTATTTTTTTTTATTTTATGTTTTAAAAATTACAAAATGAGGAATTAAAAAATATTCTATTTTTATTATTTTGATATTTTTTTATTTTGGATTAAAAACACTCAAAACGATTTTTTATCATTTTTAATTTCATGTGTAAACTCATTTTCTCCTTTTAAAACAAATTTAAAAATATAAGTGACAAAATATATTTTAAACTGTTTTTCTTGTTTTTAAAAGTATAAAAAATAAAAAACAAAAATAAAAAATAAAAAAATAAATTAAATGAGTCTTTAATTTTTTTGAGTTCCAAATTTACACGTAGAAATCGTTGTAATTTTTGTATTAGAGGACACACCAGTGCAATACCCCCAACCCAGGGTTAGACACTGTGATTCAAGGTGGAAGGGAATTGATGGAGCCTAGGCTTTCTCTAAGTAAGAATATATAAGTTAATGGAAGAAACATAGAAATTGTTTATTAGCCAGACGTAGAAACTGTTTGATATGTTATCATATATATGTATAGAACTTGTTGCGTCCGGGAATGTGCTTTGATGCATGGATTTGGAGTAAAACTGTATGCTTTAATGGGATAAAAAATAAAAGAAAATTAAAAAAAAAATAGTGGGGAAAATTTGCGAATTGGGTACGTGTCTTAATACCTGACCATCTGTTAAAAATTATTGAAAAACTCTAAAATTTACAAAAATTATTTACTTTTTACCTCACTGCATGAATTATAAACTCACAAATTATCTCATTTTCTCTCTTTATCTTATTTTTATCACTCTAAATACACTTTTAATTAAAAAAAATTATATTAGAATAACGTGTTTGCTGTATTTTGGTAATAAAACATTATTTCAATAACTTTTTATTAAAAAATAATTAATTAATAATAAATTCATAAAATTTTAATAAACTATCCTAATTGAAATCTTTTCAAATAACATTACTCTTTATTTAGTGAGAATGTTGTTTTCACCTAATCTTTATAATCAAAATACTGTCAATTCGGTGATATTCTTGATCATTTATTTATTTTTTAAATTAAAAATCTGTGAATATATTTAACCTGTTAAATTTTAATCTAACGACTCAAACCATATTATCATCAAACCGACGTCAAAGTTGAAACAGGCGGAGTTCATCTCTATCCAGCGAGAATGCCGTTTGCAACTTAGTTATCAATTGATTGATTTGGCTGGTGCATATTCATGTTTGAACTTTGCACATATGTTTTGGTGATAACATTTAACTTGCTTTTTATATATGCATTATAATATATGCTCAAATAATTATTAATTAAATATGATTTTATAGGTGTTGCATTTATATAATTAATTGGCTAAATTAGTCACAAAACTCCTTTTCTAATGGATTTACAAACATTTTAGCATAAGGGGTTTTTGGTTTATTAAAAAAACTCTAACTTTAATCAATTTTTTCAATTTTCTTCAGTTAAATTTCGTACTTTTACACCATTTTTTTTTTTTAGCCATTCAAACACCACTTAATACTTCAAATTAGATTGGAAGAGTTGGGTTAAACAATTTTTTTTTCTTCTTCTAAAAGTTCATTAATTGGACCATAGCTACCTAGAACTTGGGCCATTAATTATATTATTGATTGACCTAATGCACCACTAAAATTTAAATCTCCCTTTTTTTTTAATCCCATGCTAGTGAAATTGTCACGCCTTAAGCACATACTTGGAATGGATATCTAATAACGTGACAAAAAGTTTTTTAAAATCATCAAATGAAAAGTTAACCAAAGTACAATCAAGAAAAGTGTGAGGAATGCTTTCTAAATATTTTTAAAGAAAAACATAGAAAAAATAGGTCCAAAGCCTTTTGAACTTGTTAAAAATACCTGCACTTATCGAATCTGAGTGAAACAGATAGTCTTCGGAACAGATTAAAATTGTCATCCCTGTAGATGAAAAATGGAGAACCTTGGTTGTCAGATTGATAAACGCTGCTTCACATTTGCGGGCGCATGGAGAGAACTTATTTTGAACTGAAATTTCTTATCCTGGGCCAAGTTTTGTATTTGGGTTGGATTTAATTGAGTTTGGGCCTAGGAATAGTCTGATGGGTTTAGCCCACAATTGGATTTTAGGGTATTAATATGAAGGCCCAAGGGTTGGGGCCCATTTGTTGATTTGGAGAACGGCGGAGGCTCAAGGCTCATTTCTTTGGGTTACAGGAGATTACAGTGGGAAAATTCACTGTAGGGGCTACAATGTAAATCAACGGATAGGAAATGATAACATTAATTATGTTCCAATCAAATTTTGTCTAACTTTTATTTGTATTTTGAATTTAATTTTGTTACGATAAATTAAGACTATTAGATTTAATACTATCACATCTTATCCGTTGATTTATCCACTGCAGCCCCTGTAGTGGATTTTCCTACAGCCCCCTGGAGCCCCATTTCTTTCCCTCTCTCTTGACTCCTTATGTTTATGTGATTGCGATTGTGGGGAGAGACTGAGAGCAACGGAAAAGCTAAGCACCTTTTCTTCCCATTTTCTACGTATGTATAGCTTCAGAAGATGGTTGGGCTTGTTTAATATTGGTTCATTGAAACAATTGGACCATTGAATGAGGTGCTTTTGAAGCATTCATTTGGGAAGATGCATTGGAGGAGAAATGAAGATCTGTGTAGACTGTATTTATAAGCTGGTGGAACATTCATTTGATACCTTAAAAATTAGACCATCATGCATCTTCCAAGAATATGAACAGAGTTCTTTATCGATCTACTTTTCTAACGTTGCAACTTTGTGTCATTTGGAGTTTCCTAGATAAAGTCACATTTGTTTTTTTTAGGGGTGTTTGAAAGAGCACAAATTAAAAAAAAAAAAATAGTGTAATGTAAGTTATTTTTTAACATTTGAAATGTTAAATTAAAAGTTATTGTCATAATCTAAATCCATTCCAACGGAATTGAATGACCTGTTTTAATGGTTTTGATCATAAAAATTGTCGAAAGTTTAACAAAAATTTATGGAATTTAGAATTTTAAAATAAACGCATGAGAAACGAAAATGAACAAAAATTTATAAAAATTCACTACTTTTTGTATTGTTTTATAAACTTTAACCATCCAAGTGAGTCCTAAAAGCACTTCAATGCTGATTATCAAACTAAAATCTTGCTATTGCTTTTTTACATCAAAGTTTTCAATTATATTTTTGGTAAGCCTCCTTGAAATTTAAAAGATTTTTATGACCTCTCTTTATTTTAAATTTTCTTAATATATTATCCTTACATTTTGTGATAGATTAAAAATTAATAAAGTTAATATTATGAATGTAATTGTTAGGTTAAGGGCCCGCAGTGAACAATCATGATTTAATTGTATTTAGGTTTATTTAGAGTGACAAAAAATTCTAAAAAATACTAAAAAATTCTAAAAATTATTCATTTTTTATTTCACTGCACGAATTACGAACCTATTACTTATTTCACTTTATTTCATTTTATCTTATTTTTTATCACTCCAAACGCATCCTTAATATAATGTAACTTTTCATATTTTATATTAATTGTGTTCCAATCAATCTTTTTAACTTTTATTTTTATTTTGAAATTAATTTTAATTAAATTAAATTAGAACAATTAAATTAAATACAATCAAATAATAACGTTGATTTTTCCATTTTACACCCAAAAAATTTTATACTTTTTACTCCACTCTCTAAAAAATTTACGTTTAATAATCACGATTTGCTCCAACGATGCCAGTCTCCCCAAAAACAAAAATGCACAACCACAGCCTACCCTCAAACATAAATGCAGAACCCAAGACAAATGAAATTATTATACATACATATTATATATATACATTTTTTTTTGGTAAGTATATTATATATATACATATTGTATAATAAAACAATGCAGTTTTTGAAGATATTTCTGTCACAAATTAAGATTCAACAGTTAAGATTGAGTTTTATTTTTGAACGAATGATTGAAATCTTTTGTATTCACAATGTTTCCTTTTCTTACATCGCTAAAATACAATAACTTCATCTTTTCTTTTACCTATAAAAACACTAGAATTGTGGCATATGATTTTAATAAATAATAAAGGTAAAAAACTCATGAATTTTAAAAATAGACCCACATATTTGGGTTTTAAAAATGAATTTACTTGCTTATAGGTTTTAAAATAGGACTCACATACTTAAAAATTTAATATAATTATTAAATGTATATATTTTAATTACATTAGTACTTAAATGAAGGGTGGAT
This sequence comes from Vitellaria paradoxa, assembly GCA_019916065.1. Taxonomy (NCBI): domain Eukaryota; kingdom Viridiplantae; phylum Streptophyta; class Magnoliopsida; order Ericales; family Sapotaceae; genus Vitellaria; species Vitellaria paradoxa. Next base: position 33,965,777 of record CM034241.1, on the reverse strand, counting down.
ATATTAGCACTCCTCCAAAAGTTTCGCTCACTCCGTGTAACTTTTTCTTCTATAAAATTACAAAATTAGACTTATAATTAATGAAGGACAGTTAATGTAAAACACATTTAATCTCATAATTACCCTCATTTTCTATTTATTATTACAAAATTAACATCCTCTACTTTTTACTTTTTTAAAACATCCTCTATTTTTTATTATTTTGCATGTTAAATTAAAAATTTATTATTAATTATAATTTAATCAAGTTGTGTGAGAGAGTTTTTTTAATATTCTTTTTAAATTGATGCAAAGTAAGGCAACGATCAATTCATATACAAATGAAAATAATTGAAATAGAAGCAAATCAAATTCAAATTCAAATTCTAATATTCATCCCCAAAACCACCCACCATTAAATAAAAAAAATATGGCACTGTTTGAAATAATTCAACAATTTTAACAAAAATCTTTTATAAATTAATAAGTAAAAAAAATACAAATAAGGATTGTAAAAAATCTTCATAGTGAAAAAAATTCTTAATAATGTAATAGCATATACACCAACAAAAATAAAAAAATAAAAAAATATTATATATAATTTGTTCCATATTATTCTGCTAAGAAATCAATCACTTAAAAAGAAAAAATTAGAAGAAGTTAATAGTTGCTCTACTATTTGAGGGATTCAATGATTCATAATAATATGAAATTTGCGACATATTACTTGTGAAAAAAAAAAGAAGTAATCACAATCGAAAACTCTATTTCAACATAATCATCTTCTATGATGTTTCATTTAAGGTTTAATGAAACACAGAGAAATATATACGGATAATTATACATGAGATTATAAGAGATGTAATTGTCGAAAAATAAAAAGTAAAGGATATTAATTTTATAATAAGAAATGAAAAGGGAGGGTAATTATAGTATTTGAAGTATTTTGCATTAAATATCCTTCATTAATTACAAGACTAGTTTTATAATTTGTAGAGAAAAAAATTGCATAAAGTGTGAGAAGTTTTTGAAAGAGTGCTAATATCCCAACCTTAAATTAAAATTCAAATAAAAAACTTAAATAATAATTAAGTTATTTTTCTTATAACAACAACTTTTAGTATTTTAAAATTTAAAAATACAAAAAAAATATCGAATATTAATTAGTCTCAGTTATATTTATTTTTCTAAATTCTAATTTTAAATTCAAACTAGTAACATTTACTATATTATTTTATTTTATAAAGCACAAATAATTAATAATAACATTTTTTATCTAAGTTATTTTTATAAAACCAATTAAAATTTTATTATCAAATATTAAGTGGCACTCTTTATATTTATCCTTTATTTTTTTATTTTTAAAAATATTTGAATAAATTAGTGTTTAGGGAGTGATTTTTTTTCTTAAATTTAAATTGGTAAGGCACATAAAATAGGACAGTTTTTTAAAATGTCCCTATAACAAACAAAAATCCAATTACGAAGATTGAGTTTCATTTTTCAACGAATGGTTGAGATTTTTTACATTTATAATTTTTTTTCCCACATCACTAAAATACAATAACTTTACCTTTTCATTTACCTATGAAAGTACTATAATTGTGGCTTATGATTTTAAAAAATAATAAATATAAAAAACTCATGAATTCTAAAATGGACCCACTTTTTTGAGTTTCTAAAAATGGATTCACTTGCTCCTAGGTTCCAAGATAGGATCCACTTGTTTAAAAATTTAATACGATTGTTAAATTTAAAATTTTCAATTACATTAGTAATTAAATTAAAAATACAAATAAAAATATAATTAGACTAAAAGAACACAAATAAAAAAGTTTAAATAATAATTAGGTTATTTTTGATATAAAAACAACTCTTAGTATTTTTAAAATTTAAAAGTATAAAAAAAATATCGAATATTAATTAGGCTTGGGAATAGTTATTTTTCTAAATTTTAATTTTAAATTTAAATTAGTCACATTTACTATATTTGTTTAATTTTATAAAGCACATAAAATTAATAATAATATTTTTATTTGAGTTATTTCTATAAAACCAATTAAATTTTAATCTTATGTGGCACTCTTTATATTCATCATTATATTTTTTATTTTTATAAATATTTAAATAGAATTAGTCTTGGGGGAATAATTTTTTTTAAATTCTAATTTTAAATTTAAATTAATAAGGTTAACTATTTTTTTAACAGAGCACAATGTATGATTAATGACAATATTTTTACTTTAAGTTATTTTTATAATATTAATAAAAAATTATTACTAAATTTGAGTCAAATGCATTTTTTTATTTTTAATTTCCCTCAAACTCCTGCTTAGTCTTTGGATCACTTCATATTTTGATATACCATTAAATTAAACTTAATGATAATATCTAAAAAGTTATATTGAGAAAAATAAAATTTTATTTCTTGGTGTTAATGATGATTCTTTGATCTTTTAGTTGAATTATAAATGTGATGGTTAAATTGAATTTTGAGTTGATAGCTTTCAAATTGTATTTTAGCTTTTCTAAAGGAAAAAAATATAATGAAAAGGAAATTTATTTTGAGTTTTTAAAAAGAAAAATGTGCTAACATATTTCAATTTCAAATGCGTACATAATTAATTTTAATTGAAGAAAGTATGAATTATTCTCTAGTAAATATATAAAATAAAAATCATACCATGTGATTAGCACATAATATTGTACATTTATACACTTTTTTGATGTGCTAATTGCATAAATACATTCACTTAAAACTTGATTTTATTACATATTTCTTATACACTTGTATTTTGTGTTGATTATAACTTTAGGAATTAATTCTATACAATTAGAGACCAAGTCAACATAAAAATACAAGGTTCAAACAAGATATAAGTTGTTTGAATGTGAGGCAAAAAGAGGAAGGAAAAGATGTTGAAAGGGATAAAGAAATGAAGTGTTAAAGATATAGTGCAAACCAAGGTTCAAATAAGATTTTAGCTTCAAAATTTTCTAAGGCATGAAGATGGTGCGAACAAGGGTTCGGACCATGCTTTATTCACACTCTTGTTCGAACAACAATAAATGAATCAAGTTTTAAGCTTGAAATTTTTCTAAGTAACAAGGCATGGTGCGAACAAGGATTCAAATCATGCCCTGTTCGCACCCTTGTTCGAACAATAGAGGGTAGTTAAAATTCAAAACTGGAAAATTTTCTAAAGCACAAGGATATGGTGCGAACAAGATGGGTTCGAACCACACCTTGTTCGCACCCTTGTTTAAATCATGCGGGTTTTTTTGCATATTTTTGTGATTCTCAAATCTTTTTAAGGGCTTTTTTATCATTTTAAACAATTATTTATATTATATAAAGAGATGATCTGCAAAGAATTAGAGAGAAAACATTCATACAGATTAGAGATTAGATATGTAGAGAGTAGATATATATATATATATAGTTGTAGAGAGAGAATTTAGATCTTGTTTGGTAGAATAAAAAAATTTATTTTCCTTTTAATTTCTCTTGTAAATATGTCGGATTTCAATACAAGTTCAAGTTTTTCTTCATCTATGATTGAGTAATTCTCTTACTTAGATTCAAATCAAGAAGAGTAGATGATATATGTGAATTTTCAATAAAATTTGCTTTTTAATGTTTGATTTTCTTAAGAATTATCTACAAATAGTAGTTGAGTTGCTTGGATCCATTAAAATTGTTAATTGTTTACTCTAAATTGAGCCTTGTTTATATAACTTATTAGATTATGTGTTAGTTGCTAATTAGAATTCTCAGGTACTTTTTTGAGAAATTGTATGTGGATTACTATTATAGAACTTACATGTATTTTCTATAGGCTATGTACTTTAAGTGTTTGATTTAAGTTTTCAATTAAATGAACCTAATTTTGTCACCAAAATTATCAACTATTGTTCTTAATTATGCTTTAATGTTCAATTTCCTTTGGATTTGTAATGAATGATGATTAATTTGTTTAGATCCTTTGAAATCACTAGTTGATATTTCTTAATTAACTCTTGTGATTGTATATTCAATATATATTATATGTGAGTTACATAATTCAATATACATTGTCTATTCATTGGATCCTTTGGATTTGTAATAAATGATAATTAGTTTGTTTAGATCCTTTGAAATCACTAGTTGATATTTCTTGATTAACTATTGTGATTGTATATTCAATATACATTATATGTGAGTTACATAATTAGAATTTTCATGTCCGATCTTAAAACTTGTATGTGGATTGCTAACTAAAACTCTCATGTCTTTTATATGAAATATTGCACTCTAAGCCCCGTTTGGCATCAAGAAAAAACTCTAAAAATCTCTATAAATCTCCAACAACCCCTCTACTTTTAATTTTTTCCGCCATCACTAATTTCAAAAAATTCTAATATTTCACTAAAAAAATAAAAATTCTGGAAGTAGGTTAACCGAATGTGTAAATTTTTTATACAATCATATTCTTTGTGTCAAAAACTTTCAACAAGTACCATTATCGCTATTTTCTGTGAATTTTTTTGAATTCGTGGGAACGGATTTGAAAAATCGTTCCCACGGTTTGCTACTTTTAAAAAAAAAAAGCCGCCAAAATCAACTGTAAACCACATTTTATCTCAATTTATCTTTTTTTTTTTTACTCCAAACAGGGCCTAAGTGTTTGATTTAGGGATTCAACCAATTGAATTTGATTTTACAACTAAATTGATTAATCATTGTTCGCCTTGAAAATTCATAAAAATCATAAAATTGGGTTGATCCAAGATCGTTTTATAGTTATTTGTAAGTTTATTAAATTTTCCATCACAAATTTCATTTTCAAAATTTAAAATAATTTTTGAATTTTTTTTGTGTGACACATATTAATTAAGAAAAGAAAAACTGTGAGTTTACTATGCCTCTCCCTGTAAATACGACCGACATTTTACCATTTTTATAAATTTAAATTGTTACAACTAATCATCTTACACTTTGGGTGCATCTACTTCTTTCTACCATTGAAAGAAAACCACAAGCACCATGCATGTGTAATGCACCTAAATAATGAAGAAATTTATTCAATAATCTCTTTACAATTTTATTACAACCATAATTACACCAACCTATATAATATATACACTAATCAATTACACAAGTGTATATATATATACATTTGAAGGGATAAATTTATATAATAAAATATAATAATTTTTAAAAATATCACACTTATAAATTAAGATTCAACGGTTAAAAATTATTTTTTCTTTTTTTCATTCAACGATTAAATCATTTTAAAATTTTAAATTTCTACTCAATTCTCATTTTAATGAATCATATTATTATTTATCTCACAAAACGGTTTAAACATTTAAATTATACTATATTTTAATGGTATAGATCATATGCAAATTAATACAGCTAATTTAAATTTCGTCTAATTATAATTTCTAATAAGTTCAACCTTTCAAATTAAAACATCATAATTTTTATTTTTTTATGGTGCTTGTCAAAAATTAATTAGAGAGAGAGATTAAAACATATATAGTAACTACTAAAACATAAAGTTTAACAAAAATTAAAATTCATAAATTATCATAATTTGTTCGATTTGAATTTTTTGTTCAAAATTTTAATTATATAAGAAATTTACTATTAATTTTGTTTAATTTTGTTTAAAGTAATGTATGCATGGGTTGGTAAGTGATAGGACTTGCAAGGATGTAAGACTATTGAATAAAATTCGAAGTAGCTCTTAAAAATTGAAATGCTCTCACCTATTATTTTAAGATTTATCACAGGGATCAATTTTACCTCTTTTTTTTTCCTTTTTCTTTTTAATTTTTCCTTTTTTTTTTTTGGGTACCAAGAAAATGAATGGATTACAAATATTTATGTCTATATATATATAAATATCATATTATGCATATGCAAATTGAAATCTTGAATCAATGCCATTCAATTTATTCAACAGTTTCTTTACAAAATTAAATACATCCACAACTATATACCAACCCTATATATATAATATCATATATATCACAAGAATCAACTTTACCTTTTAGATGCAAAATTTCATGGCGAAGATCCCCACAAAACCTCAGCAACAATAGTGGCGGCCTCAGCATCAGAAACACAGGCCTCTTTGACTGTCTTCAGTATCTCTTGCTTGAAAGCTCTCTTCTCTCTCTGCCTTAGCCCTTCTCCTACCTCCACCTGCACTGCAAACCTCGCAACACAGCTCGCAAATGGGTGCCTCTCGAGAAACCTCCTATTCCCGCCCTTTGTCCGCCCCACTCCACCGGCGCTCACCCCCTCCGCCGCCACCGCCTCCTCCCCCGCCGCAGCCGCCTCCCATTTCCCAACATCTATCAGGTCCCCGCCCAGCTCCGACCTCTGCAACTCCACCAGCCTTTTGATCAGGTCCGCTTTCATCATCGCGTCGACCGCTTCTTTTCTCCCGAAATACCCAATTTCCAGAATGCAATTCATCGCCATTATTCGAAACGATAGGTCTTCGGACCTGAGGAAATTGATGATCTTCGGAATGTCACCATTGGATTCGATTTCGTCCAAGAGCGGGCTCTTGATCGATTTGATCAGCGAGCAGAGTACTTTGATCGACGAAGGCGATGCCATGGAAATTAGGGCTCGAATTGACTGGCCCATCAATACTTGTCCAACGAACACGTCTTTGTTGAACCTTATCAACTCTGCGATGGCGAAAGCGACCTGTTCTCGGACCTGCTTCGAGTACTGCAAGTTACAGAGCACCGATTCGAGCTCCGAATGCACCTTCGATTTCAGAACCAAATCTTGAAGCTCGCGATTGAACCCATCGGCAAGCCTTTTCTCGAAATCGATTAGCAATTGGATCAGCGCTTGCTCGTCGGCGGCGGACAACGGCGGCGACCGATTCAGAGCGCGCTCGAGGTTCTCGATGCTCTCGCGGTCGATCCAGGCCTGGATCTCCGACTCGATCGAGCTCGCGACACGAGACATCTCGTGAGTCGTGACCCGCCGACTCAGGAACGATCTCAGGCCGTGGCGGGCGCGGGACTTCTCGAGAGAGTCGACCATGGTCTTGAGGGAGGAGAGGTGGTGGGAGAGGGTGGAGAGGCAAGGGTCGTTGGAGAGGATCGACTCGGCCTCCGTCTCGAGCTCAAGAAGGGCTTTAATGGCGGATGAGTTGGTGTCGGCAGATATGGGACTTGGTTTGGATTGTAGGTCGTGCGAAGCTTGCTTCAGAGCTTCCAAAACTTTGAGGACTTGTTGGTTCTCTTCTTGGGCAGCTGCTTCTTCCATGGCGGCTGCTCTAGAGAGAGAAAGCTAGAGAGAGAGGGAGATAATCCCTACGACCAGTCTCTTCGTGAACAGGGCTCTGCGCGGCCGCTTGTTTATCTGGCCGGGAAGGAAACAGTGACCGTTTACGGGCAAATCCAGGTTTCTGCGATTATTTAACAGGTGTAATATTGTTGAGTTTTTTTTTTTTTTTTCGGGTGAAAATATTTCTTAAATTATTTCTTTTTTTCTATTTCATACTTAAACTATCAAAAGCAATTATATTCTCGAGCTATCTAATAGATTAAACAATTCTGTTATATTTGATTCGAGCACTAATTTCATCGGATAATCTAAATACAAAATGAAAAAAAAAATAATAGTTTGAGAGATTTTTTTATAAAAAATTCTTATTAAATTTAAGAATCATTTGTAACATTTATAATTTTTTTTGTTTATTTTCAACAATTTTTATTTTTTATTTTTTATTTTCAATCATTATTTTTTTTCGAGATAAAAACAGAAACATGTTTGGTAGAATAATTTTGTTTAAGGTAGTTAATTTTATTTTAATAAATTATTTAATTTTATTAATTTTTTATGAAATTAACTAAATTTAATAAAATATATTTAAATTAATTAATTTAACATTATATATTATTTTCTAACAATAATTAATTTTAATAAAGTATATTGATAAATAACATAATTTAATAATAAATTAATATTTTATTTATTAAAATTAATTAGATGTAATAAAGAGGTAATTATTACTTATTAAAAAATTTTAATTTAATAAAATAAATTATTTTAATAGAAATATTAATTTAATAAATAAATTATTTTAATATGTAATTATTATTTATTAAAACATAATTATAATATAATAAAATAGATTGTTTTAATTATATATTATTTATTTTATTTATTATAAATTTAATTTCAATAAAAATAAATACTTTAACATGTAATTATTATTTTTTAAAAAATAAGTTCGGTTCAATAAAATAAAATAAATCATTTTAATCATAAATTGTTATTTTAATTTTAATAAAATAAATCATTATACTAATATGTTATTTATTAAAAATAATTTAATAGTCTAATAAAATATTCAAATAAAATTGTTCGTCTCGATCAAAAAAAATGAATCACAATTTTAATTTAAACGTTAACATATAGACGGTATAATCGTAATTGAAAATGTTATTTAAAAATAGAAATAAATTTATTTCTCTAAAAAATATTTAATCTTAATATAAAATTAATAAATATCTATTCACCTATTTTTGTAAAAACAAAAATTCAACTGATTTTTAAATTATAAAACATAAATACAACTAAAAATTTAATAAATTAAAAGGGAAATTAGGAATCTCTTATTACTAGAATACAAACCAGTAATCAACTCGTGTTAGGTACTGTTTGGTGGATAAAAAATCTGCATAAATGGATCAACTTTTAACAAACGGATATTTGGTAAAATATCAAGTTTTATCACTTTTATACTTAACAGTAATAACTTGCTCATCTGAAAAATATTAAAATTTTCACCAAACACACAAAAAATTATTAAAAGTTATCAAAAAATTTATCAAACAAACAAAAGTTGTTAAAAATATGTTAAAAGTTGTTAAAATTTATTACTTATTTTATTAAACATATAAAAAAAATCTTACAGGCAACTTTTGACCAAAGAATGCTAAAAATTAAACTTCTAGACAGACTCTTAGGGTCAATTTGGCTTAAAAAAAACTCTAAAAAATTATATAAATCTTCAACAACTCATCTATCTCTAATTTTTCTACCATCACCAATTTTAAAAAATTTCAATATTTCGTTAAAAAAGAAATCTGAAAGTAGATTAATCGAATGTGTAAAATTTTTATACAATCATATTCTTTGTGTTGAAAACTTTCAAATAAGTATCATTGTCCCTATTTTTTATGAATTTTTTTGTATCTGTGGGAATGAATTTGAAAAATCATTCCCACAATTTACTGCTTTTCAAAAGAAAAATGCACTAAAATTAATCCCAAATCACATTTTATCTCAATTTATCTTATTTTTTCTTACTCCAAATGCGATATTGATGAAATAAATATTTTGGGTGAAATAAGACATTAGTAAATGCAATGCTATGTTAAATCACTGACTAGCAGTCAAATCACACCATGGTAATGTTAATGATAATATGATAATTGCAGTCGTATAATGTTAATGTATTTTAATGAGTTATTTTTATTAAATAATAATCTCGTAATATTACATTATTTTAATAAAAAAAATTCTGATATTTTTTTCCGTAACATTTCTCTTCCTCAAATTGGATTTTTTTTGTTCTTAAGGCGAAAATTATTTGAATGCATAAGGCAATCATTATTGGGGTAAATATTTAAATGGCATTTCTTTATCTACAACATCGAATCACTTTGTCCGATTAAATAAACTATAATTTAAAACTATTTAAGTCTAAACTATAATTTAAAATTATTTAAGTCACTAATTGTGAAATTTAATTTTGAATTTTTTTATGAGGCCTTGCATAAAATATTTCGTAATTTCAGTGAAGTTGTAATGATTTCATATTTCTTATTTGAATTTAATTTCTTGAATATCTAAAATTTTATCATAAATTTATTATAGTAATTAAATGGTTAAAACCAATATTTTTTGATAGTTTTTATTACAATATTATCCTTTATCCTCAACAATATTAGTACCTTTATTTTATCATTTGAAAATATAAAACTTATTATTATTATTGATAAATGACAACTTATTTGAATGAGCACGCAAAAGGGTCAACCCATATTTTCTTTCCAACTTGGAATAGAAGTAGACAAAAATGAAGTTTCTATTACACTCCTTGTTCTATAATATTTTCAAGAAGTTACAAAATTTGGAAGGAAAAGAAATTGAGAAGAAAATAGAATTAAAAGTAATTCTTCCTTCACTCTCTTACGTATTTTCTTTTCTTTCTTCTAATTTATTAAATTAAACAAAAGGGAAAATTTTTAAAATTTTTCTTTTTTTCCACATTAACCAAACATAAGACAAAACTCAATAATTTAAAACTCACCTTGATAAATTTAATTGTATGTAACAAAATATTAAGTTACTTGAGTTCAAAACAATTTGAATTAATTTGAGATCAGCTATTTAACAAACTAATATTAAGCATATTTTGAAATTCAATAAAATTTCTCAATCAGTCTGACTAATACAGTTTATTTACCTGCAGTATATTTATGAGTAATTAAAATAAAAAATTATTCCCAGTTTAAAAATTGCTCTATGCTTAAATTGGGAGTTAAAAATATCTTAATTGACTTCAATAATTGAATTCTTAAAATTAATATTCCTTAGATTCTAAACTCTCTCTTGTCATCATCAAGCAAGAACGTTGACGTAGAGCATGTGTTGTCAACCCTATGATTTTGAGGGTCTGCAAATTTAATATGGTAACTTAATTACTATAGACTGCAATGCAATTAGACTGTAGGTGATGTCAAATAAACTCCACCTTGATCTTATTATTGAATTCTTTGACCAATTGAGCAAATGAATGAACCATTTAATCGACACACAGCAAGGACTCTCATCACAATACGCAATATGATCATTACCACTTTCATCGACCAACATTGAAGTCACGAACAAGCCTTCAATTGCTCTATAATGAAGTGTTTGACAAAATCATCCTACCATAACTACATGAAGAGATAAACTATTCTTTCAAACTTTATATGCGTCTAATAATATTCTCTCTCTACAAAAATTCTACGGTAAGATCCTTTTATATAGGCATAAATAAATTTTATGCAAAACAAACTTCGAACGATAGAAACTTCTCATTTTCTTTTTTTTTTTTTTGTTTGCGTGAACATTCAGAAAATTTCCAATGAACTTATGCATTAATCAAATTTCGATTTATCCCCAAACAACACACATAATGGAGTTTTTAACGAGTCTATAACGAATTCAGTAAATATTTTATTAAGATCATGTTTAAATGGCAAAAAAGAATAAGAAAATTATGAAAAATTAATATAAAATTGATATATAATAAAATTTAATTAAAAAATAAAAATAATTAATAAAAATTTGTGAGTTTTGATAAATCAAACACCCCATGCATCTGTTCCATACATGCTCGTGAAACTTATAAATTAGCATATATATATATATATATATAATTAGTCAAAAGCCTTAGGATACGAGTTTTGAACTTATTGTTTTGAACTTATTATTTTATTCACAAATTGTCAGTTACAATATATATATATATATACAGTCGACCACGAAACCGGTAACTGGAGGTAACGAGACTAGAATATTCGGATATATATATGAGTATATCTTTCTATCAAAGAGAATGTGTCTCGTTTGAGTGTTGGGATGCTTCTTTCTTTCTTTGCTTATTATTATAGTACTGTTCATGCTCCTGTACTAAAAGACAAAATCATGAAACATTTGCTTTGTGGCTTTGGTGAACCTACTTTTGGCGTTATGACGACGATGATGATGGTGAGGTGATTAAAGTTATTCTGTGACTTTTTTTTGGGGGGGAGTTAATGTAGAGAAATTAATGTATTGCTTCCCACAAATTATAAATAAAAAACATTAACTTAATTAGATTCCTCAAAATATGAAAAAAAAATTACTTACCAAAAAAAATTAAGAAAAATTTTGTTGCTCAAAATAAAAAATTTGATTATTTTTTAAAATTTATGGAGAACATGAGTTTGATTTCAATTTTCATAAATGATTTTACTAAAACCTCAATTTTTATCACTTTTTTATTATGTTACAGTAATTTGTTCCACTCAAAAGTTACTAAAAATTTCACTAAACACACAAAAGTTGCTACAAATTGCTAAAAATTTTACCAAACACTCAAAAATTGTTAAAACTTATTAAATATTGTCAAAAATTTTACCAAACATTTAAAAATTATAAAAAGTTACTAAAAATTGTAACTTACTTAACCAAGTGTACTAAAAATTATAACTAATAACTTTTGACTAAAAATTATTAAAAAATACTAAATTTTGCACTACCAAACACTCTCATAAAGAGAAAAGCAGTTATGAAAATTTTCCTTTTGTGGGCATTAGGTAACAAGAACAGACCCTACATTAATTAATCAATTTAGTGGATTTTGCTTTTTGGTTTCTATTTACGGAGACAAGGAAGAATCAATGGACGTATTGAGCAGCCTCCACCAGAAGTCCTTTTTTTTTTTTAAAGCTCTTTTCAATTCCTTTTTGTTTGTTTATTTGTCTGTTTTTAAAGATATACTTCGCCACTGATGGATGGAGTTTTCTGTCTTTTTAGGTCATTTTCTGACGCCAGAATAAACACTAAATGAGGAAATTTTGGGATTTTATCATCAATTTAAATTTAATTCTTTACATTTTTTTAAAGAAAAACTCTATTTAATCTCCTAATAAATTATTTCTCATAATTTAGTCATCCCATTTTGTACAAATTTTCTTATGTTTTTTTTTTTTTATTATTTGCATCCTATGTTAATTATAAGCATTATCGTTAGCATATATAGTTGTGTGCACTCATAATTTTTTTTTTTATGAGTCAATTATATAAATATCCCCCAAATATTTGATTAAATATATTTAAATATCAATTAGTTTGAATGTTGTAGCAACATTCTTGTTTTTTAAATATTGTTTTAACACTGACATCGTCTTGTGTTTAATTGTGAAAAAAAAATAATAAAATTATTAGTAGATTAGCGCAATACACATTTTTTTTAAACTTTTTTTTAAATATATAAAATGCTCAAGATGGATTTATTGACTCATTTTTATCTTAATAATGATTTTTAAGCATTTGTTTAATTTTTTACTTAGTAGAAATGATAAATTGCATAAGTATTCTAATGTCACTATTTTATATGATGGTTAGTATCTAGTGTTAATAATATTTGTAAAATAAGAACTATTAATTGTAAAATTTAATAGTTTTAAGTATAATTGTATTTATAGCTAAATATTTAAAGGCATTTTTTTTTTTTTGAGTACTCAGAAAGGGTATCCAGGTTAGTTTATATATACCTTAACTAATCAGTAGGATTCTGGAATTAACATTCGGATAAATTCTCCACTTATCTTGAGGACTAAGTGTAGTTTGCTCTTATTATAATCCCTTTAGAGATTTCTATATGCTAGTTAAAGGCTAAATAGAAGTTACAAGGTAATCTTAGATGAATTTCCGCTTGGGGATGAATATGAGCTCCACTGGAGCTGGATATTTGAACTGCTAGAGAAGTAAATGTGTGTGTGGATTGGACCTAAATGGCCTCGATGCAATATTTGCAGTGCAAATGGTCGCTTGGAGGGTCTGGTGACCAGACTCGAGTGGTGTACCCAATCTGCCTAATATCTCAAGTGGCAATTGAGTCAATATAATCAGAATTTAAAGATCCGAACCATATGAATTCAACTGTTGTGATGTGGGTTTGAGATGATGGTAGTTTATATATATATATATACATATATGTATATAATGTTGATGATGTGCGTACTATGCCAAACTACTATTTTGACATGGTAACCTGATAGCCTCAGTTGTCACATCACCCCTAAGCTATTAACTATTGAATAAAATCAAACTTCTTGTTTTACCTATCTTATTACCATCCTTGATTGTACACTTGTCATCACTCAACCTACTATCTTCTTCGATAAACAGTAAAACCAACTGTGGTTTCAATCATTTTTTCAGTACATCTATCTCTCTCTCTCTCTCTCTCTCTCTCTCTGTGAAAGTCAATAGTTAAATTATAAGTTGAAGACTATGACAAAGCCCAAAGCACATGCCACAGTTCAAGAGTCAAAACCATTTGATTACGAAAGAATGCACCAAAGAAGGAGAAAACAAATAAATATATGTATTTGTGAAATTGCATGGACGTTTAGGTTACCCTTGACATTTGATGGTCTTTAGAACTATTATAGTATACCAGTACAAGTTGCCCGTGGCCGTTGCAGTCGGAAAAAAATTTAAACCATATATAAATTTGGTTATATATCAATATACATATAAATATACGTTCACATGCACATGTTTTTTTAAATTTGTATTTTTTTTTTTTTTTTCACAAGAAACATCCTACAAGGACGAGGGATTGGTTAAGTCCAAACTTACATGCATTTTTTAGAGATACTAAAGTTAGACTGTAAGTAAGTCACATTTAAATTAGATTTGAAGTCCATTCAAATTTTATTATATTTAAATTTTAGACTTGAAATTAAATCGATATTACATAATCGTTATTGAGAAATTAGACTACCACCTATTTAATTAAAAAATTAAAAATATATATTTTGTCACCTTATCACTCTGATAAAAAAAAAAATATATGATATTAGTTCTACTTTTAGAGAAAAGTGTAATGGTGAAACAAAGCACGGGCGGCCGCCAAATAGGGTCGCTATTAGTAAGCAATTACTTTGCATATCTCTAACGGCCACTTGAGAGAGTCGTTAAAACCAAATATATTCCCCTCCATTCCCCTTCTCATTCTCCCACAGTTTCCTCTTCTCTCTCCCTCCCCCTCTCGCTCAGGTTCCCTCTCGATTTCTCTCCAATCTAGTTCTTTGTACATTACTCAGTGAAGCCCCCATCAGTTCCTTCATAATCTCCACCATCAAAGCCACATCATCGGAGCATCTTGTTGCTGAAAAAGCCATGGAGCAGAGCAGAGCCAAGGTTGGCGATGCTCCTCACCTCTGCAGCGCGTCATTTTGTTAATTAATTTTTGTGTGCGCGTCTGTGTGAGTGTTTTTTTTTAAGTGATTCTCCTCACCTCACCCACCTCCATTTTGTTTTGTTTTATTTTTTTTTTTAATTTTCAAATCATACCAAAAACTAAAATAAATATAACAGTTTTTTTTTTTTTTTTTTTACTCCCTTTTTTCTCTTCACTTCCTTTCCCCTCCACAAATTCTTAATCTAAGCACAATCCAAGGGAAAAGGAAAAATTAAAAAAATATTCAAAATTACTCCTGGCCCTAGAAATAATCCATCGCTTATTGTTAATAACACAGAAATCACTCTCTTGTTTGGTTCTAATGAAAAATGATTTAAAATTTTGAAATTTAATATTTAAAAAAAAAATATCTTGCATGCCATTGTACTTCTAAAAAAAAAAAATAGAACTTAGATTTAAAATTTTATATTTAAAATTCTAGATGAAAAATCGTTAAACTCAAATATATAAATAAATATATATATACAGCCAGTGAGATAAATGACATGCAGAGGAGAATGGAAACATGATAAACAGCAAAATTGAATCTCCATGTGAACCCAGAGACTGCATTGCACAAAATGTTTCTACTAATGGCGTCTTTGGCAGGGGGAATGGGATCGTTTGTGTTGGGTTAGAATGGGAAATCTCGTTCTGAACAAGTATTGGGAGGGTTTTCATTATTATTAAAAATAATAATAATAATCCCAACCCGAGTCAAGATTTCTTCATCCAACCCACCTGCCAAACACATCCTAAGAAATAATTTTCAGACGTCTAGCTAGAGTTTAGAGATAACCAGAAAGTTAGCCAAAAAGTAAATCCACACAATAGAAGCAACACTTAAAAGATGCGTAAAGTTGGCCATCTAGCGCTCTCATACAACAAATATTTCACCCCTAAATCTTCTAACCCTGTAGCTATATTTTTTAATCATTATTTTCACCTTTTTTTTCCCTCTTAAAAGAAACTACATCAGGCTCTTCCACAACTTTACACTGTCATCTCTAACACTACAGAAAACAAATTATATACAGCAGCAACAACAAGAAGAATCCGATAACCTAAAGCTCTAATCGATCATTTATTTGCATTTGTGCAGGACGTATAATGTTCTCTGTGCGCTTTGTTCTGCAGAGCCACAAGCATAGTTCTCATGCCAAGTTATGTGTCGCGGTAAATTGGCTGAGGCGACCACTTGAGATGCAAGTTTAGTTTTCCTGACTTAGCCCCATCTAGCTCGAAGCTGTCTTTATATTCCCCTTCCAGTATGACCCTCGTCAGCGTCAAGATGCATCGCCCCATGTAGTCCTGCAAAGCGAAGGACATGAAGAATAAAAATTAGGCAAAACATCCACGTAGGATGATTTTGGGAAAAACCAAGGTCCTTGTGCTGCTTAGGATTAATCTCGGAATAAATTCTCTCGTTTTCATGGAAGTTGCCAATTTGTGTAGGAAGCTGACGACTGTTTGCTCCGTATCATGGGGGTTAATCAATGAACAATAATTCTAATAATCCATGGCGATCCATGAACTCACTTCATTGCGATCACCTCACTACCAAATGAATCAAATAAATATAACAAGGCGGAGATTCTACCTTGCCAAATGTGTCATGGTCCCACACTTCCAAAATCATCATATCATGTAATCCATCCTCAATGACGAAGTCAAAAGTTTGATTCCATACTGGATTCAGACTGTCATTCACAACCTGAACATGAGAATATTTAGAAATCGAGGAAATGAACAATGCACAACACAAATCACTCTGTTTGGAGAGGAAAATGAGCACCCCCCCCAAAAAAAAAAAACAAAACAAAACAAAAAAAAACAAAAACAAAAAAGAAAAAACCAAAAGATAGCCATGCAAGGAGCCTAGTAAGTGGAATTCCTTCAGAACGACCCCCCCCCCCAGAAAGAGAGAGATGAGTAGTACCCTGGTTTTGTTTTTTGCTTCTGTTTTTTTCATAGTGATCACAACATAAGGATCAGCCTTCCCCATTAGATCTGTTGGTGACAAATCTTCAGCGGATATCACAGTAATAGAAAGTACTCCCCTCACGATTACTTCCTTCCTTTTCTGGTTGACTTCTATCCCATTTTCAGTAGCTTCCTTTCCTTCCCCGCCAATTTTTAGAACCTTTTCTAGTGAGGTCATTGAGAAGTTTGTAGTGAAAGGATTAGTAAATCCATTCTTCATGCCAAAAGGACAATACAATAACTCCAAGTGGACCTAAAAAAAAAAATCAAAAAACTTGAGACACCTGAAAAATGTGTAGATGCTATAAAATGCAATGTCATTCAACTTCAAAATTTGCATCAGACTTATATTGCAAGTCCACCAAAAGTAATTAAAAATAGTCAGCATTCTCCCAATTAAAAGACTCATATCCGAGTCCCATTAAGCTACCTATCAAAAAAATTATAAATAACAGACAAACTAGGTTTAAGGACAAGTTACCGCAAATTTTGAAATAAAAATGCACAGAAAAAGGCATATAAAATAGAGCTTTGAGATGAACAATTTCATTAAAAGTAGTTAATACAGAATACTAATCAATGCCTTTTTATTCTGCAAAAAATGTTTGGAGCATGAAAATGTGAAACCATGAAAGAGGCTGCAACTTTACAGGAGTCTTATAATATTGAAGGAATACTAGCACCTTGTTCTGAATCTTCTGGGGATTTGTGTCCTAACAATTCCAGACTCAATACCTTGCAGGTTAACATGTGATTTATGAAATTGGCTCCATCACTTCTCTTATTGAATTGCATTCTCATGTGTCTATCATGTCACTAGCTAGGCTTCTTCATGGAAGAATTATTTTTTAGTTGTGCTAAGATTCAGCAATATGAAATTGATTAACAATAGCTAAACCCCACAAGTTCAGCTTGCGCATATATCTTACGCAAGGCGGCAAGAGTATTTCTCTTCTGAAAGTGTCCCGAAGATTTGAAAATTTACGAAGTTTATTGTCCATAGTTGAATTAAACACCAAACCCATATGTCCCAATAGACTTGCAACCAAGCTGGGAAAGCTACCTAGAATTTCATTCAACAAAGCTGTATTGGAATAGAAGGCTATAAATCTCTCAACTATACTGGGTATGGTCTTTTTTCTTAATCATGGGAGCAAGCTTTAGTGACTTAGTTACTTGCAGGTAATAGTTTAAAGCTGCATTAGAGTGTATTATGTTTCTTATAGTGTGATGGGAAAACAAAATAAAGCTCTCCATCACACAATAACAAAAAAGTACAAGCATCCAAAACAAGGGGAGACAGAGTTCTCACCTGGCCCCTGTTTTTATTATCTCTCTGGACCACCAAATCTTTCACTAACTTCAACCACACATCCTTTACTTTTCCAGGCTCAAGTTCACTGAGCCGTATTTGAGCACATCCAATGAGTTCTGATGACTGAACCCCTTCGTCATCATAAATTTTTACCACCAAATGTTGTGTGGATGCATCTTCAACTATGAATTCAAAGTGCTCATTCCACACAGGATTCAACTGATTGTTCTGAAGGGAAACAACACAAATACTTCAAGTTGATCAAAATAATGACAGGAAATCCAGTTAGGGGAAATACAAACTTACAATCACTTTGCTAGTTTTCGTTTTATCAGGTAGAGGGCGTATGTATAGCTTGGCAAATGGATCAGATTTCCCAATGAGATCCTTATTTGTCAACTCCTTTGCTTGAACAAGTTTCACCTCCAAAACTCCAACAGGCTTCAGCTCTAGGTCACTGTGAAAGACAAAGAGGCACCAGGGGTCAAGAATAATCCAGAGGCTAATTAAAAGAAATGATGCACATTTAGTTATGAAGCTATGCCACACAACCAAGGCCTGTCACCTGACCCAAAAATTAACCAAAAAAGGGGGATTCCTTAGGCAAGTGGTTTGTCCTAGAGTCGGATATAGTTAAGGAATAGAAGGGTGGCGCACATAATGCATGTCCATATTAGAACTTCCAGTAACCATCAGAATATAAGAGAAGATACGGAGAGTGGGTGAAAAATTATATAAATACCTATATGGACAATGAACTATAAAAGTATGCCAATTGTAAAACAAATTGAATCTGTTGGAAAACTTTGAGAACGAAAGCTTGGCATGGCCTCAATAGGGAAACACCAACCCGGTGTTCTCCCTTCTTTATAATAACAGTCATGGGGCATACGATGCGCATGATTAAAATAAAATACAATACTAAATTCTAATAAATGATAGATGATGCTAGGTAGTTGGATAATTAAAGAAGGTTTAAACAAAATTTAAAAAAAAAATAAACAAACAAACAAAACAAAATAAAACCGCAATAATAGATGGTAGGTGGTTAAAGATAATCAATGAAGCCAAATTACGGACACAACTTCAATTTAGGGGAGAAACTGTTCTCCCTTAATAATGTGTGTGTGTATATATATATATATATATATAGCATAGATGTCTTCCAATAGGTAAAGATAATATCATTCATTAAATCAGTATGTGCAAATATTGAAATTTATATACAAAAGACAAAACAAAAAAAATGAAGAAATTAAATGGAAGCTTAAAAAACATAGGGGTCCATGTTTAAAATGAAGCCCAAGGCCGTAAAGCACCAAAAGACCAGATACATGATTGAACCCCTGATAAGTTCAGGGATAGTTATCACAAGTGAACCCTCGATAAGCTTTGAGGATAATTGAGAAGAATTTAATGCCCTTAATTATTCTTTTACTTCATTAATCAACTCCTATAAACACCCTCAGATCCTTTGGCTTACGTGCAGGTATCTATTCCTTGACATTACTCAACTCCTATAAACACCATTCGACCTTTGGGGTTGCATGCAGGTAGATATTCTCGAATCTCCGTATCCCCATTATTTAGATGACCATAATTCATTTAGAAGGTATAGGAAGCTCTCCTTCCGTGAGAAGTAACATGCATTTTCCACTGATTCTCTTAATATATATAAATATATATATGATTATCTATAAAAGAGAACTGGTTAAACCCAGTCTCACTTCCCTTAACAACTTAAGTCATTCATTGTCACAAACCCCACATGCCTCTTGCATAAACAGGCCAATTGTTAGCCATATCAATTGTTTATCAAAACTTCTCCACAAAAAGCCATACCTGTAATCCCCGGGCAAAATTGGTACAATTTTCCGAACTGGCCATGTAATAGAATCTTCAATGGCATCAATTATAGTGCCCTGCACAAATCAAAATGCTGCTTTATTAAGTCAAGGACTCTAGGATACATAATACTAATATATGAAAATATAAATCACAAACAATTTTTTTCTTTTTTGGAATAAATAAATAAAGATTCAAACTAAAAAGGCCTCAAGGGGATGCCACCCAAATACAAAAAGATTGATTTGTAAAGTCACAGAGTAACCAACATCTATGAAAGAAGAGAACTGTGTATTTCCCAACCTCTATCTCGGGCACTCAATCATAAAAAAGTCAAGGTATATCCATATGCTTTATGAAGTGCAAATTACTATCTACCTCCAGGTCTCTTCCCCTGGACAACCAACTATACAAAAATGACCCCAAAAAAAATTAAAAAAAAAAAATGCTTTCCACCCTGAACAGCGACGTCTCTGTATCTTGGAAGTTCCGTTTATTTCTCTGACCCTAAATCACCCATGAGAGGCAAAAAGGTCGTAGTCTCCATGCTTTCCTCCTCTTATTGATCCTGGCTCCCCACCAAGTCTTGAAAACTAACCGTGCATCCCTTAGGAAGACCCATTTCATCCCAAAACAGTTAACAGTCAGCTCCCACAACTCGCGTCCAAGCACAGTGGATGAATAAGTGATTGGTGGACTCCACCTCCTATTTGCACAAATAGCATCTATTAATTAGGTACATCCTTCTTTTGATGAGATAGTCCATTGTATCTTTACTTGCACTAAGCACCGTACCAAAAAACACAACCTTTGAAGGTGGCTCCATTATTCCATATGCTTAACCATGGAAATCCCCCCTTCCAGGCTACTATAGGACTTCACCTCAAACTTGCCTAAATGAGATCGCACCTATTTAACACTATCCTCCCCTACCCTCCTTTCAACCTCGGAAATATGTGACATTAAGTCTTTAAGTATTCCTCCAACTCCCAATCAAACAAGTCCTTTCCAATCTCGATATCCCAAATAGGCATTCCATTCAAAAAACTGAAATCCTCAACTGCTCCATCCTTGTTTCTAGCAATGGCGAAGATATGAGGGAAAGAGTCCTTGAAGCAATATCCTACCAAAATCTAATCCTGTCACCTCTCCCAAGTATGAATGTAATATGTCTTCTGAACTTAGGCCAAAGTTTATGAATGATCTTCCACACATGGTTCAAAGTCAAGGTTGCAGTCGCGGTATTGACCCAAGAAATTTCGATGCTATTGCGGCACAATATCGGGCGATACGCAACTTTTAGCGTTTTTTAACTTTAAAAAAATAAAAAAAATTAATGAAAAAATTCTAAAAATTCTAAATAATAAAATTAATGTATTACATAACCAAATATACAGTTACTATTTTATTTAACCTTAGATAAACTATTTATAACATGCAAACAAACTAATTTTGTGCCTTCTTCCATTATTGATAAACCATATATTGTCAATATAACCACATACACATACAAGTCAATCCAAATGCATATGAAAAATACAAGTTGTTACATAACATCATTGAGCATTATGCCTTTGACGCATTCCAAACCTAAAATTAGAAAATAAGGTATTTAGCATATAAATATTTACATGGATATTGTCACAATAATTAAAACACTTAAATAATTTGATAATACAGTAAATTTGTCTTCCCCAATTAGTCTAATCCAAGCCTAGAAGTGCTAAGAACACCAGTGTGGTGCTGTCAAAGAACCTTCAATACTTAAGTTAGCTATAGAGTTCAAAAAATATTTTTGACAAAATTTTTGCAAGGAATAGAATATCATACCTCTTCTAGGGTTCCCCCAATATGTGTAGATATGGCAATGCTATATGGAATGTAGTGTGCATGAAATTCATGGGATTGTGTCCATTACTCGTGTAATTATCTGCCAGCTGTAATGCATTGTGAATCTCAAAGTTGATTCCTCAGTTGATTGGCTAGACCGTTATAGTACAGCAAGAGCTAGTAGCGGTTTTGTAGGCGAAGATCTCAAAATATGTCACAAGGTAATTATACGCATGGCTCATAACGTAAAGTATTCGGTCAGCTATCTTGGTCGAGATATCTAACCATAAGTAAGCCGAGTAGACCTAATTTTTGCTCGGGCTTCTCAGAAATATTTCTCCGATCGGTAACGTCCTCATTCGGCTATCCAAAGAGTTCTCGATCGGGTTAATACCGAGTGAGGGACATTGCTTCTAAATGATGTCCTGCCTAGGTGATGCAAAATAATCCCCTATCATAATTTGATTCATAAAAGATATTACAAATCTATTTAATAATGAATATTGCAAACTTATATTTTTATGATTTGTTTCATCAAAAAAAATTATAAAATTATTGATTAATAGTTAGTGTTTTTTATTCCAATTAGCTATTTAATTAATATGATTCCAATATATTACTCACAATAATTACTATAATTTGATAATTTGATTCGTATGAAAATATTATAATTCTATTTAATAGTTAATATATTGAATATACTATATATTGGATAATAGTGTAATATTTTTTTTTAATTAATATCATTCACCATATATTACTCACAATATTTACTATAATTTAATAATTTGATTTGTAAACAATATTACAATTTTATTTAATAATTAATATTACAAACTTATATTTTGATAATTTATTTAATCAAAAATTATTATAAAATTATTGAATAATGATTAAAATCAATGGCTTGAAAGTCGTTATTAAAAACAAAAACTCACAACAATTTGTGAAGAAAAAAAAATCACAGCAATTTCTTTACAAAGAAAGGGAAAAACAAAACAAAAACTCACAAAATCACCATTAAATATTCAATGAAAATATTAAATATTGAAAAAAAGTAAAAATAAAAGAAATTTGTAAAAGAAGAATAAAAAAATAATGGAAAAGTGAAAGAATACTGGAAAAGGAAAAAAATTCTTTGCAGCTAAGATATAAGCTTGCCATATATTGGGGAAAAAAAAAGTAAAATAAGAATGAAAAAAAAAAAAAAAAAAAAGAGAAAACTATACAATGGAAGAAGGTGATTTGACAGAAGGGCAATGACGCTACAACGAGGGAGGGATGGCAGCAATTGATGATCGACAAGGGAGGGACGATCAATGTAGGGATGGCAATTTCAACCCGCCCCGATGGATACCCGTCTGACTTCGATTCGATAAAGGCAATTATTTTTAAATTTTACGGATAATGAGGCAGGTTAGGGTATAAAAATAAAATAATCATAAGATACCAGTAAGGGGATGGTAAATGTAGTGTACCCAATGGGCATTAACCAAATCCGCCCCGATTATCCTGATTACAGGGTACCCAATGAGAATTACCCGATCACCGGCTAAATTACCTGCACTAATTGTCTATTTATTAAGTACCTAGGGGGTGTCATCTAATTACTTGTCCAAATTATCTGATTACTAGCCTAAATTATCGGACACATGAATTTACTCAAATAATGCCATCAATTCATATCCTAAATTATATATATAAATATTGTGTTCAAAGAACGGAGTCCATTTAATTAATACAAAATAACTCAAGATTTTGATATCAAATAATTTATTTTAGACTTAGGATTTGGTTTTCGATGTAACAAATAAACACAAATTCTTTTTCTTCTTTTATTTAATTATAACAGAGGTGTAAGATGAGATCAAATATGAGATTCTTTTTTTAAATTTTATTTATATAAAAGTAATATAACAAATTTTACCAAATAAAAAATATTTAAACACTTCTATTTAAAGATAATTTTTTTAGCCTATTAAAATGTAAAATTACTTATAAAGTTATTGTGTTCAAAGAATATTTTAAGCCTTATTGTTGATTTAACAACCTCATATTTTAAGGTTATGGATATCCGATTATCCGATGAGTTAGGAGATGGTAGCCGGTTAAAAATATCTGTCAAGTACCCGCCTAGTTCGGGTATTTTTTTAACTAACGGGTTCGGTGATGGCATAGATAATGCCCAATCCCGATCCAATTCATAGCCATCCCTACATCAACGATCAACGAGGGAGGGACGACAATCAACGACTACAATGGTGACAACTATAACGGCGCCTACTGCTGCAGCGTGCGAATGACGAGGTCGAGATCTGACAAACACCTGTTAGGCCTCCCTCTCTCGCTCTACTTTAGATCTGAAATTTTTGGGGCTTCTTCCCCTTTTTATATTCCTCTCACCTAAACATTATTTGCATCACTAAGATATTACTGCAATTTCTCCACATCTCAAAGTATCACTGATATCTCAATCACGAGAAATCGATTTATATAATTTCGACGATAACCGTCCACTTGGATTGAGAACTTGGTGCGGCCTTTCACAATACCAAGCCAATACACCGAGATATTAGTTATCTCGGCCAATAGGGTAGTCCCAAATGTATCTTTGCATTGCTTGGTGGTCCAACCCCTACCCCTCTCACAGTACTTGACGGCTATAAGATTACTCCATACAAGGTGTCTTTCTTTAGCAGACCTCCATAGCCACCAACAAACTATCATTTATAACCGATAGCTTTTTGGTTCCCAACCCTCCTAACCTAAGAGGCCTACACACAATCTCCTATTTTACCAAATGATACTTTTAAGCCATCCGTCACCAGTGCCAATAATCCATCAACAACGACAAACCCTTCAGACTGCATCGCACTCTACAAATCTCACTAGCTCTCTCCTTTGATAGGAAAGTGAAAAGAAACCCTGAGATGCCAAACTACCTCAGCTCTACACTCCCAAGAGCCCCCTTCCTACTACTCACCCACCTCCTTACTTCTGCAAAACTTATCTTCAGCGACCCCCACTCCCAAATCTCCCCCCCCCCCCCGGCACCAAAGCTCCTCACCAAAAAATCTTGCCTCCCTTTCAATGTTAACCCTTCTAATCTGCCCTTCCCCAACAATAGAGCAACTGAACCAAGCCCACGATAAGTTATTAAAGGCAATAACACTAGCAAAACATATTTTCTCTTGGCATTTATCTACCCCCCAGGTCAACATCAAAGAGCATTAACCTGAGAGAACCTCACCCCTCTTTTCTCGTTTCTCTGGAATCTTCACCAACGACCTCCCTCTTGGGCTAAAAAATCAACTCCAACTCGTGATCTTCTAAGCTCCCCAATAAGAGTATAAATCAAAAACTTACCCCCCTCCAAAAAAAAGACAACCCAACTGCCCAAAGACACCTGCACTTCTGGAAGCCACGGTACACATCTCGATCATCCATTCTCTCTTTGTTGAATACTTGAACAAATCACTGGTAACCCGTGCCGTTCTCAAATATACAAATTTCACTGTCACATCGATCTCCATGAACTATGTCAGTGGTCGTTGCACCACAATACGCAGTTTGCCTCATTCTAGTGGTGGTTTCAAAAAATTATACATCACAAACATTTTTTGAGCTATTAAATTCATTTCCACTACATAATTTATTTTCTAATCAACAAGCAATCTAAAGCAGCAAATTAAACACTGTAAACTCTAATGTGCTGTGTAATTATGCAATCATAATTTGCAAATATACCACCAACTATTCACCATATGCGCACAAGAAAACATATAGACAAATAAGTCTTCCTAGGTATGCATACATAGATAAATCTACATATTGAACAACAGATATCTATTTTTCAAAAATATATATTGACCAATCCATTAACTAGAATTTGATTGTAAGATCAACTAAGTATCAGATATTTAACCACAACAAAGCAGAATATAGTGGTTGTTACCTTAATTTAGCATCTACTTGCCAGTATCAAAAATAAACCCACAACTTTAAACATGAGATATAGAACATTTACAGGATGTTATGACATTCATCTTGCCATCAAGAAACACAAACCAATATCTAAGATACCCATGGTTATCATGTCATGTTGAATTGTGTATCATTTGTAGACTATCAAACAGATGCAAAGCGAGAGAAAATCAAAACCAAACCTCAATAGCATCAGAAAGGCCAGGTATCGCTGTCATATCACCACCAACAACTTTAAGTGTGAAATCCATCTTTTTCTGCAAGCCAAAGAAATGGTGTTGGCCAAATCACATTCGTTTGGTTTCTACATGAATTTATTTTCAAAAATATGTATGTATGTATGTGCATGCTTGTAGGTGGGGGGGAAGAGAGAGACAAGCATGCAGAAACCCAAGGTTGGCTGGGTTGGGGGTCCCAACACTGAAAAAATAAACGCTTACCCACAAACATGGATTGTTCCCTAAATAGCTAAACCCCCAACCAAAAAAAAATTACAAAATAAAAAAACCAACCAATGAAAAAGGTAAAGCCAATCATATATGGCATGTTGTTTAATGACTGCTCTCAAGAAGAGATCAAACACTACTTGCACATTAAATTTATACATATCCAAGTTCATTGAATTTTGAGGGAAGAAGATTCCACCTTTTCTCTCAAAGAATAACATATCGCCCCAAAGCAAGGGAACTCATCAACTAGTGGCTTGAAAATCAATCTGAAAACCCCGGTGAATGAAATATCCTTGACCTATATACACAAAAGAAAAAAGAACATTAAGATCATACTGCAGTATATCTACATTTAATGCTATTGCATAAAACATTTCAAATAAAAATTTTGAAATTTCAGCACATGGGTACTTGAATAGAATGGCTTCTAAGATAAAAATGCAAGTCAGAAATTGGACTTTAGACTACATGTGTTCGGATAGTAAAGAAGCAAAAACAAAAACTGCCCTCCATTAAGGTACAAAATCATCTTGAACAGTTTACTGCCATTACTCAGTGCAGATCCAACTAACAGCATGTGCTGGAAAGGAAGGAGCAGACACCCAATTTTTTGGCATGAGTGCAGAAAGTGACGGCTATCAAGTGTGGAGCTCTCAACTATGAACCCACATCTCCACACTTGATAGCCAAAGTTCTACCATTCCTCCAATGAATTGCCAATCCCATTGATTACCATCCGTCCAATCAAAGAAAAGCTAAGAATAACCCAGAAACAAAATATTACATTTCATCCCTGTTAAATTACCAATTATCCCAAAAGCTTAAACTATTAGGAGACGGGCCCAACAATGTATATCAAATTATTTTAACAATCTCTCTCACATGCAATCACCAATTTGCATGTAGAGCAGAGACGAGCACGTTAACCAAATCGAACAAGGTGCACCAACACAAGCAAACAAAGTGTACAACAATAAATGGGAAATAACAAGATTCGAACCAAAGACCTTCTGGAACTAGAACTCTGATGCCATGTTAAGTCACCAATTGCCCTAAAAGCTTAAGCTGTTCAGAAATGGACCCAACATTGTATATCAAACTATTTCAACAACCCCCACTGGCAGGAGAACAGGAAATATCATCTTGCAATTCTAACCAAATAAAGCATTACCATACCAGTAAATTCATATTAAAGGTACATATGTTTACACAGATATGCACAAATGAACAAATGCAATGCTATTGTTGGACAAGGACGCACATAGACTGACAAGTATAAGGCTATAAGCCCATATAAATGCACATGGTTACGTACGCCTGAAGATAACAAGTCACTAAATTTAAGTCTCGTCCCACTAAATAATACATGTTAAGAGAGTACACAAGTAATAAGAGATTTGAAATTAAGTTTATTATAAAGTGCACACAAAATTATTTTTAAGTTTCACACTTAGTAGACCAATTGTATTAATTATATGTTTAACATACAATTAATTATCTCCAAACTAAGTTAGCCAATCAAGGTAGAGATGAAAAGTCAAAGCATTTGACTTCTTATGCATTTTCTTATTAGAATTTTATACCAAGTTAAGAGGTTTTAACACGTCCCCTCACATGCAATTCCCGTTCACAAGTGGAGAGCCAAATCAATACACCAAATAAGAGAAGTACACAAATAAGAGGTTGACTGAGTACAACAAGAGGTTGAAAAACGAAAGAGGAGGGCAAGACCTCTCAAACCTAACTCTAATACAATGTTAAAGTATCCAACTCAAAATCAATTGGAAAATAGTGGAGTGACCAATTAGGATCTTATAC
Organism: Vitellaria paradoxa; assembly: GCA_019916065.1. Lineage (NCBI taxonomy): Eukaryota > Viridiplantae > Streptophyta > Magnoliopsida > Ericales > Sapotaceae > Vitellaria > Vitellaria paradoxa. Next base: position 33,937,533 of record CM034241.1, on the reverse strand, counting down.
TGAGTTGGGAGACTATTTTATCAATGACGGATAAATCCCAACAAAATCATAATACGTTGATTAATGAGTTATTATTAATAAGTCAAAGAGATGTTGCTTCTAATTCAATATGGGATGTTATTGGAACGGAGATGTGTAGATTCTTGAAATAAATTGCTATTTAACCATGTCGATGCTTTCTTGAATTATTCTTTTGGTTAAATTGTAATTATTTGCTTACTATTTTCAAATGATTATTATTATTATTATTTGGAATGGAAATCTATTCACTGGGTTGTAAGCTCACCATTCATTAACATTTTCAAATGAAATGGAAGGACACTAGATGTTGATTTTTTTTATTGGGTTGGGAGCGTGACCTCATAAATATGTGAAGGCAATAGCATGATCTATATGGAGATTAGTTTAAGGAAATATTGTACAACACTTTGGTTTTATTGATACTAATACCATCCCAATTTATTTGAGGCTTATATTTACCATGGACTAAAGCACTGAAGTTTACAGCTGATCTCATCCCTACTTTGAGGTTTGACACTCGAGATCGGTGAATGTAGTTAAAAGACTAAAATAAAATTCCCTCCCTGCCTCCCTCTCCCTCTCCCTCTTTCTCTCTATCTAAACATCTTAGCACCTTCCATCAGTGCCTATCTTCATAGGTCTCAAATTCTTTTGCATCATATTCTCAAAATAAAGCATTAATTCTGCGCAATCATCTATTGCATGATCTCAAGAATTTCAAGTTACACAATTCCTTAAATATGGATTTTAACAGTTCTGACAGAGGATGCTAACAAGGATGTGAAAAGAAGGAACTAACGTACTTACCAAAAAAAACTAAGAAGAAGAAACAAATAGGTTTTAATAGTTCTGACAAAAGAATCTAACCAGACTGCAAAAAGAAGGAACAAACCCATTGGCAAAGCTCACCATAATGGAGGAGTGTCACCATTTGCAATAATATATATATATATATTTTTTACATGTTATTGTGCCATTTTCAAAATGTTTCTAAACATTTTCGAAATGTTTATGAATATTTCTGATTTCATGCTAACTGAAAGAACCTACCAAACAAAATTTGTATCCTCAATGGATGCACTATATAGAACAAGTAATTAGTACGAAAACTAGAGGTAGAAAAACACATGGATAAATTAAGCCTCAATCACATGAATAATCAATGAAATGTATCATGTAGCATGATAGTGACCTATTAGCCACAAAAGAATACAAGCAAATAAACAGACAGCACTGCATCACCTGCACAGGTAGTGCCACTCCAAGTCTAGTCATGATAGCAAGTATTATGCTTGGATTTCCATCCCAGTTCATCTCCAACTCCATCGTAATACCACCACCTCCAGCTTCAATAATGGAAACCCCTAAAGTATAATCACGATACACCGTGTGTAAGTTAAGAGCATCTCTTTCCTTATAATCCTCTTATTTTCTTTTTGTTAGGGGGAACAAGCTAAATCCATCCTTTTAAACTTCTTTAAGTTTTTCAGAAACCTTATGTGTGTTTCTTTAATAAGAAAATTGGCCTTTTTTTCTGTGACGTGGACTGCCTGCACCCACTTGGGCACAATATGAAGTCACATTTTTCCTCTCTTACAAAAAGATAATACATCGTAAGTAAAAACTTCATGGAAGTTTTCGTTTACCAAAAGGAACTACTATAAATTTTCAAAATGTTGCCAAATCTATTGAAAATATTTTTATTACTAAAATCTTACATGTGCATGGATTTAATTCTTACATTCATACGTTGTGCAACACTTTCAAATAACAAGACATTAGTCAACAAACAATAGAGCAATTACCAACTAGAGGTGTGCAACATAATGCCTGTGTTTATCACTTAATTTATGTAATTTAGTTAGTGGTATAAAAATAAAAAAATGTGGTGGTTAAAAATTTTAAATTTGTAAAATCACTTAAGTAAGGGTAGTCTTTAGAAGTAGTTTGATTTAAAATTTGAATTTGGTGGGAGGTTGAAGGACATTTTAGGTAACTATAAAGTTTCATCAAAATAGAAACTTCATTAATTTTTAGGCTTCACCAATACCCCTAATTTTTCCTTTACATAATAGTTTAGATATTGGAGGTACTCACAAAGTCGCAGAGGCATTGCCTCATTTTAATTTTAAATTATTTTTAGTTGATTTTATTTTTATTATTTTTTTAAATCAATCAATTACCCAACATGGCTATTAGATGATGTTGAATTGCTTTACCTGTCAAATCAAATAGTTTTGTGTTTTGAATGAATCAATGATGCTATTAAGCAATTCAATTATTTTGATAAAGGGGCATTCTTGTACTTATAAAATATGCAAAGTATTCTATTTATAGCTGTCCAAAACTAAAAGATTTATGTAGTCCTATGGGTAGGCAACTTCCTTGGCAAGTTTGTCACATGCCACAAAGTTACTCAACTTTGAAGCACTTTACTTCAAGTGAAGCACCTTAAGAGTGCAATGTGAGCTTCAAGATAGAAATGGAGTGCGTACGAGGGCGAGAAAAATTACGTTTGGTATGCATGAAAGATGAGCTTGAGAATTGCAGTAATGTATATTTGGTAGGATAGGATAAATACTAGAATAGAAAAAAAAATATATCGATAAATATCGATATTACCCTTACATAGAGAGCAAACATTCTAGTAAAAGAATAAGCCATTCCCATGAATTTTTTTTTTTTTTTTTAAGGACAAGTAAGAATATTGTATGTGTGTAAAGTATATATGTATATTTCTTATCTTACAAAACCAAATCAAACCAAACCAAGCCTCTTTTCCCACTAGGTGGGGTTGGTTATAGGGATTTGACGACATCAATCAAATCTGTTTAAAGCTATGTCCTCCGTTAGATCCAGGTAGGCAAGGTTATGTTTAATAGTTTCTTTCTTACTTCTCTTGGGTCTTCCTCTTCCTCTCTTACTCCTAGCAATCTCCATACTTTCACACCTTCTAACACGTGCCTCTGTTGGACACTTTCTAATATGGCCAAACCATCTTAATTGATTTTCTCTCATTTTATCTTCAATCGGTGATATTCATACTTTGTCCCTAATCTCCTCGTCCCTAATCCTATCTCTCCTTGTAATCCTGCACATCCATCTTAGCATTCTCATCTCCGCAACTGCCATCTTCTGAACATGATTATACTTTACTGCCCAACATTCTGATCCATATAACAACGCTAGTCTTACTGCCACCTTATAATACTTTTCTTTCACGTTGAGGGGGACTTTTCGATCGCACAAGATCCCCAAAACACTCCTCTTTTTAGACCACTCGGCCTGAATCCTGTGACTTACATCAGTATCAATCCCTCCATCTTGTTGCACCATAGATCCCAGGTACCTAAAATTTTCTTTCTCTACAATCTTTTGTGTGCCTAAACTTATTTCTATACTACTAGTTACTCTACTTTGACTAAACTTGCATTCCATATATTTCGTTTTGTATCGACTTAGCCTAAACCCTTTTGTCTCTAACGTTTCCCGCCACAATTCTAGCTTAGCATTCACTCCTTCTCTCGTCTCATCTACTAAAACAATATCATCCGCAAATAACATACACCACGGCACCTCATCCTGAATATGTTTTATAATCTCATTCATAACTAGAGCAAATAAGTACGGGCTCAACGCTGAGCCTTGGTGTAGACCAATCGTGATAGGAAACTCTTTAGTCTCTCCACTAATCATCCGTATAGATGTCATGACTCTATCATACATGTCTTTTATCGCCTTAATATATGCAACACACGCTCCTTTCTTTTCCAATACTCTCCATAGAATCTCTCTAGGAACCCGATCATAGGCCTTCTCTAAATCAGTGAACACCATATGTAAATCTTTTTGACCTTCTCTATACTGTTCCATTAACCTCCTCAAGAGAAAGATAGCCTCCATGGTTGATCTCCCAGGCATAAAACCAAATTGATTTTCTGAAACGTTTGTTATCGTTCTTAGTCTTCTCTCAATAACTCTCTTCCATAATTTCATCGTATGGCTCATCAATTTAATCCCGCGGTAGTTCACACAGTTCTAAATATCTCATTTGCTCTTGTATATGGCTCATCAATTTCTTATCTTACAAGACCGTTAAAACAAACTAAAATTAGTGGTTTAGTTTAGTTTGGGTTCTTATATCATGGTTTCAAAACTTTCCAAACCAGTAACTTGCAGTTCGGTTTACGTTTTAATATCGAACCAAACCGTGTGCATCCCTAGATTTTATTAAATAGTTTAGTTAACCAAGTTACAACTCCATCACCTAAACACTTTCATACCCAATTGGAATACCAAGTGATCATATAGCTTTATTTATATCTCTTATAAACTCATAGAAGTATGAGGTTATCATTATTGATGATAAGCTAGCATTTTGTTGTTGTTTGCTGCAAAGATGGACCTACACTATGACAATAGGGCCCCCAAGTTTTGAAAAAAAATTGTATATATAATATAGGGTATTTATAGATATATTGTTTTTTTTCAAATATGGCCAACCCAGCCCTTTTACTTTAAACCATTAATAACATATAAGACTTGATTCTTGAATTGGGTCATTAATAAGATATGGGACTTCATTCTTGAATTGGCTATTAATAGTCAATTTTAAGCGAGTCTGTGAAGGGGCTTTATATATTTGCTCGACTTTTTAAGTCCATGGTCATTAATTTATATTGCTTGTTGAAGACAGATTAATTGTGAGATTATAGTTTTAAGGTTGAGGGAGAAATATTAAAATTTATAGGAATTAACACTCCATACTAAATTTCTGGTTCTGTACCTGGTTTGCTGCATTGATCCCTATGAACAACACAGCTCGACAGAGAGAAAGGAACAAATGGAAGGTTGATTTTAGGTTGGAAAGAGATAGTGAACTTGAATTAATCCGTTACTGTATGGTAAGTTAAATCGAGTCTGTGAAGGGGCTTTATATATTTGCTTGACTTTTTAAGTCCATGGTCATTAATTTATATTGCTTGTTGAAAACAGATTAATTGTGAGATTACAGTTTTTAGGTTGAGGGAGAAATATTAAAATTTATAGGAATTAACACTCCATACTAAATTTCTGGTTCTGTCCCTGGTTTGCTGCATTGATCCCTATGAACAACACAGCTCAACAGAGAGAAAGGAACAAATGGAAGGTTGATTTTAGGTTGGAGAGAGATAGTGAACTTGAATTAATCCGTTACTGTATGGTAAGTAGACTAACCTGTAAATTGAGGCGCGACAGTACCAAGAGTGAACTTGGAGAATTTCAAAGAAGACAATATGATTGGTCTATATTGCTCAAGAACTGGCTCGAGACTAGTCTTTATAAGCTCAGATGCTGCCTACGACACCAAATTAGGAATGATTCAGCATCAGATATAAATACAACGAAACATCTCAGCAGCACCAGCTCTAGAAATGGAAGTCTAAAACGAATCAAATCAAGAAAATGTCTGTCATGTCACCTTATCAACATAGGGCCAGATCTTTGTGAGCAGAAGATTGAGCCATGTCAACTACAAAATAAACCCACACAAGTCAACAACATCGCTACAAAGTACAAAGCGCGAGGCGGGAGACGAAGGGCAGTGCTAGTACCTTCTGTCGTTGTGAGAAGACGACCCAGGAAGGGTAGTATTCAGAAGGGAGAATCTTCCGAGAATCTTCCACCGTCATCCTCGCAAAGGCAGCGATTGTTGTCGCCTTTCAAAAAGCAGTCAACAAAATCAAATCAAACCCCAAATCTCACAACTCTACTTCTACTTATTATGCAAGAGTACTTTGAGCAGAGTAGCTTACAAGTTCCGAGCGGCGCTTGGATCGACTGTTCTCGGAGCGGACAAAGCCGACAATGAGGGCGAGACCGACGGCGATTCCGATCACGAGGCCAAAGAAGAAGGACATTTTCAACTTGCTTTTCGATTTGATTCGCAGTTGGAGTAGTGACAAATGGCGATTTTAGATTTTGAATTATCGAAATTTTTTGGTGGAGAGAGAAAGAAGAGAAAGAGAGAGGAATTAATAGCGCTGCGAAAGGAAAGGGGCTTTTGAATTGCTGTCCGAAGGTCAAGCGGAGGAGGGAGGGGGGGTTGGGGCCGTGGATTTGTGGTGTGGCGATAGACGGACGGACAGACAGACAGACAGACAGGTGGCTCCACTCCACCGTGTTTTTGGGTTTGACGGGAAATGGACCTACACTTAAAGATGGGTGAAGCGTGAAGGGCCCGGAAATAGAGCGGGTCCTACTTCAACTGCGTGCGTGGCGTGGTGCCGTCGCGGGGTTTCCGCGTGCGACGGCGGGCGCATGACTCGATTTTGGACCGCGAATTGGACGGACTTATTTTTTTTTTTTAAACAGGAATTGAAAAGAGAAACAAAACACTTGGTCGAGGATGTTTGGTTGGGACAAAATTAGTAAAAATGTATAATAAAAAAATTGTAACATAAAAATAATATGTAAATAAATTTGATAAAAAATATATAAAAATTAAATAAATTAATAAATTTTTGTAAATTTTAATGTCCAAACGGAATCCAAGCTAACTGTGGGTCGGCTTGACAAACACTGACAAGTTTTTCCGATCAACTACCCCGCTTGATGTGACTCGTACAGCATTTAATTGGAACTTGGTCCACCACCTCGAAAACAAGTCCAGCGCAATAACTAACCTACTTGATAGGGAGATCCAGCACAAAGAGAATTTTGAGTTCTGCGAAAATTTGAAAATAAATTAAAAATAAGTGTAAATATTACACGTTTACGTTTAGAGTGATAAAAAAATAAATAGTAAATTTGTAATTATATAGTGAGATAAAAAGTAAAATAATTTTTAATAATTTTTAAAAATTTTTAAAATTTTTTATCGCGTCAAATGCATCCTACATTAAAAGGAATTTAAAATTTTTTTTTAATTTTAAAAATTTTTTTTTAAATCTAAGTTGCATCGAGTTAGATGTAATTAAATCAAATGTCAATTTATTTAATATTATTTATATAATATTTAACCTTAGAATTTTTATATTAACTTGTGATTGGCTAACAAATATCTCAACTAATTAAAATGAAATTATTATAGTTTAAAATATTATATATAAAAATAAATAACTTAACTAAATTAAGATAATATAATTTTACTACACTAGATGATATTGTCTAGGTCAAAATATATGTGTATTATAAGGACACGTATAATTTTATAGAGTATAAGCTGAGTATTTTCAAACTATATTGGTTAAATATATATATATATATGCATTATAAGTACACATATTATTTTATAGAGTAAAATCGAGCATTTTCAAACTATATTCTATAAAGTATAGGTCGAGTATATTCAAATTATTTAAAGGAATGTTTAGTTGGCAAAAGTTTAGTTAAAAAGTATTATAAAAGTACGAAAATTTGATGTAAAAATAATGTATGGTAAATTTTAATTAGAAAAAAGTATAAAAAATTAATAAAGATTAATGAATTTTGATTGATTTTTACCAACTAGATATACCCTTAAATTTTAACTTGTCTAACTCTACGAATTGGGTGCAGCCAATTTTGCACAACCATGAGATTGTGTGCAATTACACCGATCTCTTAGACTTGACATCAAATCCCCCAACAAAACTACACTAATATCTTAGATTTGAGACTAAAACCAAATGTAAAAATAGAGAGCGATGACAGCTGAAAAAAGACGAGAGAAATAAGGAAGTAAGGAAGGAAAAGGTGGAAGAGAGGAAAAGAAAAAGAGGGCTGGCAGCCCAATTTTCAGCCCAAACACAATTCCAGGCCGACATCAGCCTAAGAAAATAAAATAGGACTCCACAATCCGAAGCAAAACTTAAGTTTAAATATTTAAATGACTTAAAATCTAAATAAATAACTAAAAATAAATATCGAGTGTTATAAATATAAAAATTTGTAATTAGGAGGAAGGGATAGATGCAAATTTAATTATTTTATCAAAAATGCACCCAAACTGCTTTAAACAGAAAAATTGATCAATTCCTTTAAGAACCATTGAATCACCCAATTTCTATTAAGAGGCCGTTTGGAGGTTCAAAAAGAAGAAAAAATAATGAAACTTTTGGTAATTTTTTATGTATTTTTTTAGTTACATTTTTTTGTGTATTTAGTGGAACAAAGTGTATTTTTATCATATTTTTACAACTTTTAGGTGTTTAATAAACTTTTTACTGTAATAATTCAAAAAAGTGGTAACTTTTTGTGTGTTTGGTATGTTTTTTACTGTAACAAATCAAAAAAGTGATAATTTTTTATTTTATTTTTTACTGTAACAAATCAAAAAAGTAAAAAATTGTGATTCTACCAAACACGCAGAAAGTTACAAAATGTAATTTTTGATACTTTTTTACTAATTTTTGAGCCTCCAAACGGGCCCTAAATAAGTTAAAATATTTTTTCCCCTAAAATTAAGATCTTTTTAGTGGAATGATATTTTTACGGCCTTTTTTGGCATTACATTAGAATTATGTTCTAAGTTAAAATATAAAAGTAATGAATTTTTTATTAAAATATAAAAGTAATGAAACTTTGACTATTAATTAAAGAATAGATTAAGTATTAAGTAAATATTAAATCATTCATGTATTTAATGACAATATCAAGAAATTATATTGTTTCAATTCGTTAACAACAATATTTCCTACTTTCATTTTTATTTTTATTTTAACAAGGTTAATACCGTGTTAGTCGTAAGATTTTTGGTAATTTGCTTGATTTATGTTATAAGATATTTAATATTAAATAATGTAAAATAGTATATTTACGATTTCATGTGTCTACTTTACTGTACAAAATTCATATTATTAGATAATCAAAAATTATAATTATATGCAAAAGTTGAGGTTTACATGTATAAAAAAACAAAAACTGGTGCTTTGGCAATAATATTTACATTGTTAAATTGAATTTCTAGTACATATTGATTAATAATATTAGAATGTTTATAACCGTATGTTATAAAATTATGAAACCAAAGATAATAATTTTATTTTTAAAAATAATCACCAAATATTAACATTTTAAATTATTTTAAATTACCGTGTTCTTACATACATATATATATATATATATATATATATATATATTTAGTTAATTGTTTTGATTAATATATAAAATTATAAGATCAACGAAACTACTATTGAACCATCGAACTAATCTATAGCAATTAAGAAAGGGGGAGGGAGGGATATTGTATGGCCGTGATTTCATCATTGTACCCTTGGCAACTTGGCTATGGTCCAAGATGGTTGCGGTTGCCCCGTAAGGATAGTTGAGTTGGTTCGGATGGCGGGCTGAAGGGCCTGGAACCAATAGGTCCCAGGTTCGACTCCTCTCCAGGGGAGTTCTTCCTCTAATTATGGAGGGCCATCTAACAGCCTTCTCAGTTGAACCGGTCAGCCAAGGTTTGCCTAGGCTGGTTTACCTTCTTGTGGTTCTTTGTCGGCTAAGGTCACGGGACGGGTTTCACCCAATGCGCACCCATAAGTTACGGCTGCGGGTTTCTCCCCGACCCCCAGAAGATGGTTGCGGTTAAGTAGGAATGCCATTGAGACAAATGCAAGAGAATAATTGATTTGATCAAATTTATTAAAAATTTATTAGAAAATATTGTAATAAGTTCAGAATGAGTTTAGAATTAAAGTTTAATATCTGTGTGGATTTAAGATTTGCCTAGAGTAACTGCTTAATATAATATAATATAATATAATATAATATAATATAATATTTTATATATATTTATATAAAACATAATATTGATTTGAAAGCTTAACAAGTTACAAAATGTGTTCAATTTATTTAAATTTTAAGTAAATAATTTTTTCTTATTGAGTTCTTTAATATTGTTCACAAGTGATTATATTAATAAATTTTTTTTAAGTATTTATACAAATTTTGCAATGTAATATTATTTTTTTATTTCAAATCATATATTTAATAAGTTTGTTAAAATGGGTTTTACGTAATCTAATCATTTATGCTTAATCGAGTTTGGGGGTTTAAAACGGAGCGACTTTGGAATTCTAACCTGAAAAATAAATAGTTTAGAAAAATAATGATAAGTGAAACGTAAATGAATTTAATAATAATTATTATTGATTAGGTGACTGCTCTGTCAAGGTCAATAATTCTGTTATACCAGTCCACTGCATAATCTTATACGTACTTTGGACGTTGAAATTGATCATGCATCAATGATCAGTAACATTCATGTAGGCGATTAACATTCATGTCGCGATTAGTGATTCAAATAAAGCCTTCTTAAAAAACATATAAATAAATATATCACAAATAAATCTCCTGTACTGTTAAGATATTTTATATTATGTTATCCAATATTATTTATATACTTATATTAAAATATTTTATATTTTAATTTTTAATAAATAATTAGATTTATTTTGATATCATCAGAGACAAAACTAGAAGGGGTTGGTGGTGCCCATGGCCCTCCCTAACTTTTAAAAAATACTATTTGTATATATGAATTTTTTTACTAAAAATAATTTATACTAGAAAAACACCACTTGTTGTATATATAAGTTTTTGGGTTAAAAAAAAATTATCCAAAAATTTAGGCATGCACTAATGTTTCTAAAATTTAATTATTTTTTCTTAATTATTACATATAATCTGAAAATTAGAAAGTTAACTGATTATACTAATTATACATATATATTAATTTATTTTTATTTACTCTATATAATTTATAATATCAGTTAAAATCTTTTTGGACTCCTGAACTCGAAATCCTGGTTTCGTCCTTATTTAATATGTAAATCATTGTGATGCATACCACTTATTGTAAGCCTATTTCAATGCCCCTTCTTAACCTTTATGAAATATATGATGTCAGTCTTTTTACTAACTGTAAACTTTAGAGAGTAAGGTGCTACTGTTTTTTCCGACATTTTTCAGTTTTGTCTTTTTTATTCCCTTTTCACACTATATATTTTGTTTGGTTATTTTTCGTTATCGAATCCAGAAAATAATCATACCAATGGCAATGAAATTTTTTCAAGAACTTACCTTCAAAACTTTTGTCGCCATCAATAGTCACACAACTCTAAATTCTACATTTACAGCTTGTTCTGCTATCCAATTTAGTTATTTTTTAAATGATCTAACTTTCAAACTCAAGTTGGTTTATTACATTGAGTTTGAGGGGGTGTTAGAATATTATATATTATGTTATCAAATATTCTTTATATACTTATATTAAAATATTTTATATCTTAGTTTTTAATAAGTAGTTAGGTTTATTTTGGTATATAAATCATTACCATAAATACCACTTATTGTAACCCTATTTAAAAATCTCTTTTTAACCTTTATGAAATATATGATTAAGTGTAGAATTTATATTCTCTCTAATTTTTATATCTTGTCTTTTTTATTTTTAACATATACTACCATAAAACAAACCCTAAAAGTAATAATAAGTCTTTAAAATTTACGAAACTTTATTTTAGTGAAGTATTTTTTTATAATATCTTTAAACTCGTATAACTACCTATAGTTTCAATGTTATTAAAAAGTAATTTTTTTATAATTATTATTTTATATATTTATATCTTTATTTTCTTTAAATATCCTCTAACTATTCACTAATGTTGCAACTTTTTTATTTTCTTTAAATGCTCTTTAATTAAGTATTATTTATTTAAATAATCTTATTTACTTATTATTTACTATTAGAGTTAATTTTGTTAATTTTTTATAATTTTATTTTAATTAAAATAAAAACCACACACATAATGTGTGCCCATTTCTAGTATAAGATAAAAAGCATTTGTAGCATTTTTTTTTTCAAACGGAATTATGAAAATGCCAAATGCATATAAAATTTAATAAATTGAAATTGTGTATGTTTTTATTCCATAACTTTAAAATTTTAAATAAATAAGTTCAAAATCATCTAAAAATTGTAAATATACTTCATAGTGTTTGTGATTACTGTTGAAGTTTCATAGTATATATATATATATATATAAGAATAAGAAGACGGAAATTTTTCAAAAAAGAAAAATAATTTTTTGGATTGGAAATTTTATTTTAAAGAATTAAAAATGTTAGATTTCAAATATATGAACTTTTATTGAATCCATTTCCACTCGGTGTTGTTTCAATTACATCTGGAATAAGAATTAATTCATATATTTAAAATTTAAAATTTTTAATTCATTAAAATGTATTTTTAGTCCACAATTTATTTTTAATAATTTTTACAAAAAATAAGTTATGTTGGAGTTAAGAGTATAAGAGGAGTGATGTTATTTTTAAGGAGAGAAAAAACTATTGTTTGGTATTAAACTGGTGAGTATACTTTTCACAGTTTAATGGTTCAATTGACCATTATGACAGTACCTAACGTTTACTCAATATGCCTTTCGTTGCCAAAAAAATATAATTATTATTAAATTTTATTATTTATAAAATTTATTATGTCATTTGTTTTATTTACTAATATTATGTATAAAAGTATTCAATAGTAAAGTGATAGAATACGTTTTATTTTATAAAAAAATACTTGAATTTGACTCTTGTAAACTTCTTTTATATTAAAACATTTTGAGTTAATCTTAATTTCTTACTTTAATTTTAAATTAATTTAATTTTTAATAAAATAAAAATAATAAAAATAATTTGATAATTTTACATTCAAAATGAGGGGAGCCACTTGCCTCCCTTGTTTTCGCATGGCTGCACCATTGTTTGTGTTATTAATTATTGAAAATAGTTCAAATACACTCACTGCACAATTACTCTACATCTTTTATCGTTTATATTTTCACGGTTGATTTTTAAATGAAAAATATTATTCTACGACTGTGATAATTTTGAACGAAATATACTGATGACTACCTATAGTCACTGTATAAATTAGCTGAGCGATAATATGTAATAAAAAAATAATAAGTGTAGATTAAATCTATTAAGAAAATGTAGTAGTCTAGTTGGCAAAGTTTTTCATTACTCTCTGAATTCAAATGCCCGTGCCATAGTGGTTCTGTGAATAGAACGCTCTTATGAAGGGGTTTTATCAGGCTCGCAAAACGGTGGAGTTAACGGTGAGAGATTGGACTTTCGCAATCAGTAATTGTGGTTCCAAAATAATATTAAGGTTTTTGGAGGTGGGACATTATTTATGGACTTATAAAGACCTTAGTCATATCAAAAAAATTTATTCATGAATAAGTCACACTTGTAACAAAAAAACAAAAAAGGATATCACGCGTTTTTCGCTACATTTTAAAACTGTCAGTTTTATTCGAAAATAGTGCACACCTCACTCATAACTTTCACAACTTTCTATCTTCTTTACAAAGCAAGCAAAACTAATTTTTGGAACAAAACCAAAACTATTTGGGAAAAACCTAAATCGATCATCATTCCTAAGTATCTTTATTTTTTTTTATTTTGAAATAGTACCGGTACTGTTTTGAAGATATCTCAAAATGCTGATCGATCCCATGGATTTCTTTTATCCTAAAAACTCGTCATCTGCTTATAATTCATGGTATTGTTTTCAAAATAGTACCGACAGTACTAGTATTGTTTTCATACTGCCATAAAAATATCAATCGATACATAACACAAACCAACCATACGAGCCAACATCATCATATTTTTTGAAACAGTACTGGTACTGTTTTGAAGATAGCTTAAAACGCTGATCGGCCCCATGAATTTCTCTTACCCTTAAAACTCATCATCTGCTTATAATTCACGGTGTTGTTTTAAAAACAGTACCGGTACTGTTTTATACTAGTACTATTTTCAGGCTATTATAAAAAATATCAATCGATATAAAACACAAACCAACCATACGAGCCAACATCATCATATTTTTTAAAACAGTACCGGTACAGTTTTGAAGATAGCTCAAAACGCCGGTCGGCAAAATCAATCTATGAAGAAGATAGACCAAATAAGCTCTATCTTCTTTATATCTTCAGGACTAAAACTGTAAATAATAAAATTGAAAATAAGGAAGGAAAAAAAAAAAAACGGAAGAAGCGTGATTCTCGGTGAACCATATCTTCACGTACTTCCTGGAAATAATTTGTGTAACTTAATTATAATAAAAGGTATTATTAGTATATTAGAAATTATATTTAAAACAAACTTGTAAGACCCACTCAAAAGTGTGACCTAATTACAAAACTTTCTACACAAATACAACTTAAAAGCAATACTTTTTTTTGGAGTGACTAATAAGTTTAAAAATTGCAAAGTATGATTTAAACACAATTTTCTAAATAATATTCTAAGGGGGCGTTTGGAGCCCCAACAAAAATCAAAAGTTTCAAAAAATGAATTTTAGAATTATTGTGTAATAATTGTTGAATGTTTATATTTGATTTAATATAAAATTGTTCAAAATTATATAAAGTGACACGTGTCAAAATTTTGGTGGAAGATTTTGAAAATTTTTTAAGTTTTGTGTAATTTTTTGTATAAATATCAGATCACTTTTTTTTTAAATTTTAGCAAAATCTGTTGGAATGCACCATTTTTGTCCATTCCAATGACTTTTGAAATTTTTTGGAGTTTTAGACCGTGGCAGCTTTCAAAGTTTTTTTGAGATTTTTTAAAATTTTTTGGAGCTCCAAACGCCTCCTAAAGCGGACAAGAACGGCTCCACTTGAAGCTTTAAATTTTTTTAAATTTTATAATATTTAAAAAAATTTAATTTCTTTTAATTAAATGTAGTTATGTATTGTTTTTATATTATTTTTTATTTTTTATTTTTTCATAACTTTAAACACTATCACAGAGTTATTTAGGCCCCGTTTGGTAACGTTGCTGTTTTCCGTTTTTCTGTTTATGTTTTTAAAATTTTGTAAACTCACAACAGAAACACGTTTGATAAATCTGTTTACGTTTTTTTCTTTCCAAAAAAAATGAAAATATAAACAGAAAATATGTGTTTTCACTCTAGTTTTCTTTTCTGTTGCCAATATTTTGTCAATTTTAAAATTTTGTCTATTTTGTTATATTACATAAAAATAAATTATTTTATTCAAATATTTTATTAAAATAAGTTATTTTAATAAATCATATAATTAAATTCAATAAATTAAATTAATTATATAAATTAATATAAATTATTTTTAATAAATAATAAAGCTAAATTAAGTTAATTTAACAATTAATTATTGCTAAATTATCTGAAATAAATATCATAATTAATTTATTTAATTTAATAATTAAATAAATTTATATAAAATAATTAATAATAAATAATTAAATGACATTAATTTTTAATTTAATTTAATTTAATAATAATTATTACATTATTTTAAATAAATATCATAATTAAATTAAATTATTTATGATTTAATTAATTTAATTTATATAAAATATATTTTATTAAATTATTTTAATAAATAATTAAATGAATTTAAGTAATTTAAAAATAAATAATTTAATTTAATAATTAATCTAATTTAATTATTTATTTAATATGAAATATATTTTATTAAATTATTTTTAATAAATAATATAATTTAATATATTTTATATTTATTGAATTAAATGATTTTAATAAATAATTTACTGTATTAATTTAATCAATCATATTTATTAAATTAAATTAATATAAAATATATTTTATTAAGTTCTATTAATTTTTTAAAACTAATAAAATTAAATATTTTCTAAAATAAAAAATTAATAATTATAAACAAACTTATATTTCCAAGCGCAGTTTCAGTTTTCAATTCAAAAAAAATAAACGACAATAGAAAATAAAAAATAGAAAACGGTAACAGAAAAATAATAATAAAAAAACGATAATGTTGTCAAATAAGCCTTTAATAATTGTAACTTTCCGTCCTTTTAGTTAACGTTTGAAGTTTCGAAAAAAAATAAAAATTTGTGTAAAAAATAACAAACGACGTTTAATTGAAGAAAAAATTAATTACTTCTAAAATTTTTTAGAAAAAAATTTGCAGTTCCAAAAGAAATCCAACCAAAAAAAAGGATAAATAAAAAAATAAAATCGTACTGTGAAGTATCCAAAGCTTGTCCTTAGCCAATGGATCAAACAATACCTTCGTTTTTTGGTCTATCTACGAGGCTATGGTCCTTGTAATGTGTAGAACTTTTGCCAGACGTGCCCCACACAAGCAGCTGAAGGGATCTCTGAACACCCCCTGCGAAGTTTCTGCATGCACGCATGTAATAATTGATGGCATCGTACGTAGGTTTTTCCATAAAGAGTTAAACAAAATTAGTTTTGGATTTTAATTCTCAACCATTGAAACATTAAAAAAAAAAATTATTTGGTATATCTATTTTAGACATATTTTTTATTTTATGTTTATAAAAATAAAAAAATAGCTAAAAACGTATTGGTTACTCGTGTTTTTAAAAATTGTTTTAGAAAAATAGAAAATGAGTTTACACATAAAATGCAAAACGATTTTAAGTTTTTTTAACTCAAAATAAAGAAAATTCTAAAATACGAAATCTATATTTTGAAATTTTCTAAATATAAAATACATAAAATAAAAAATAAAAATGCAAATCAAATGCCTTATAAGGTGTCATTTGGTTTGTATATTTATTTTTTGATTGAAATGTATGAATGAGTAGACCGAGCAAAGCCTGATATTCTAATTGATTTAAAAAAATTACATACATGCTCTATTCATTTTATTCTTATTCACTTCTAAATTTTATTTTTGTCCAATTATTATTAAGATTTTGTCCTCATTATTTTTTTTTTTCACTTTTGCTCTTCTTTACTTTAAAAATATAATTTTATCCCCACTAATTATAAATTTTAGATCCACTCCTCTCTATGTACCTTTATGCGGGTGGCATAAGAATCATGCGGAAGGAATAAGAATCACTCTAATTGTAAATTTGTCGTGCAATTTTTATTTTTTAAGGAGAACAATACATTTTTGAGATTTTTTTTAAATTTTCAATTATAATAACGTTTTAACGACAGTTTTATAATTACATAACAGTTTGTTGAATTAAATATTTAAAAAAAATGGCTTTCAATCTTCAATACAATTCTCGTTAATGAATTTGATAACATTTTGTTTTGGTTTTATGGAATTGTCTACTTTTTTTCCTTTGAACTTGTGATTTTGGTTTTACATTTTTTTTACTAATTTTTTATACATTAATTGGTGCAAGTTAGAATATTAGAAAATAAAATAAAAATACTTTTCCTTTTGTTTGGTTTAAAAAATTAGCAGGAATAAAAGGAAATTTATCAAAAAAATAATTTTTATTTGATTAATCATAAAAATATGCATAAAATAGTTTTATTTAATTTACTTGACAATATAAAAAAGATATCTAACAAAAATTTGGTTGTTATGATAATAAGGCATTTTTTAGCATTACATTAGAATTATGTTCTAAGTTAAAATATAAAAGTAATGAATTTTTTATTAAAATATAAAAGTAATGAAACTTTGACTAGTAATTAAAGAATAGATTAAGTACTAAGTAAATATTAAATCATTCATGTGTTTAATGACAATATCAAGAAATTATATTGTTTAAATTCGTTAATAACAATATTTCCTACTTTCATTTTTATTTTTAATTTAACAAGGTTATTACTGTGTTAGTCGTAAGATTTTTGGTAATTCGCTTGATTTATGTTAAAAGATATTTAACATAATAAAACAGAAAATACAAAATAGTTTAAAATTCATTTTATTACTTATATTTTCAAAATTTGTTTTCGAAAATAAAAAATTAGTTTACACATGAAATTAAAAATAGCAAAAAGTCGTTTTGAGAATTTTTAACGAAAAAATAAGGAAAATCTCAAAATAAAAAAATAAAATATTTTTTATTTCTTCGTTTTGAATTTTTTATTTATTCGTTTTGACATTTTTAACACATAAAACGAAAATAGAAAACAGAAAATAGAAAATAAAAAAATAAACAAAATACTATCTTAAAATTTTAAATTATTTTAAATTATCGTGTCCTTACATTTATATATGAATTTTTAGTTAATTATTTTGATTAATATATAAAAATTAAAGATCAACTAAACTACTATTGAACCATTGAACTAATCTATAGCATTAAGAAAGGGAGAAGGAGAGATATTGTGTGGTCATGATTTCGTCATTGTACCCTTGGCAACTTGGCTGTGGTCCAAGATGGTTGCGGGTAAGTAGGAATGCCAATAAGACAAATACAAAAGAATAATTGATTCAATCAATTTCATTAAAAATTTCTTAGGATAGAATAAGTTTAGAATTAAAGTTTAATATCTGTGTGGATTTAGGATTTGTTTAAAGTATTCGATACCTATTTATATTTATAGGTTATTCGGTACCTGCTAAGTAGTCGTTTAATATAATATAATATAATATTTTATATATATCTATATAAAATGTAATATTGATTTGAAAACTTAACAAGTTTCAAAAGGTGTTCAATTTGTTCAAATTTTAAGTAAATAAATTTTTTTCTTATTGTGTTTCTTAGTATTGTTAGTAGGTGGTTGTATTAATAAAGATTTTTTTTTTAGTATTTATATAATTTTTACAATGTAGTATTATTAATTTTTTATTTGTATTTCAAATCAGGTATTTAATAAGTTTGTCAAAATGAGTTTTACGTAATCTAACCAATACTTAATCAAGTATGAGAGTTTAAGAAACGAGTTTGGGATTGTAATTAAAAAAATATCCAGTTTAGGAATATAATGATATATAAAACGTAAACGAATTTAATAATAATTATTATTAATTAGGTGATTGCTCTGTTAAGATCAATAATTCTGTTATACCAGTCCACTGCATAATCTTATACGTACTTTGGAAGTTGATATTGACCATGCATCAATAAATTAGTAACGTTCATGTGGCGATTAACATTCATGTTGCGATTAGTGATTCAAATGAAGCCCTCTTAAAAAACATATAAATAAATATATCTCCAATAAATATTCTATTCTGTTAGAATATTTTATATTATGTTATCAAATATTCTTTATATACTTATATTAAAATATTTATATCTTAATTTTTAGTAAGCAATTAAGTTTATTTTATTATCAAGGACGGAGCTAGAGGGGGTGGGGATGGTCATGGTCCTCCCTAAGTTTTGAAAAATACCATTTGTATATATGAATTTTTGACTAAAAAAAATTTTATGCTATAGTTCTGTCTCCTTTAAAATTTAAAAAAAATAGTTCATTTTAGTCAGAAAAACAGCACTAGTAGTATATATAAGTTTTTGGGTTAAAAAAATTTACTCAAAAATTTAGGTATGGACCAATGTTGTAAAATTTAATTATTTTTTCTTAATTGTTATATATAATCTAAAAATTAGAAGGTCAACTGATTGTATCACCTATACATAGATGTTAATTTATTTTTGTTTACTCTATATAATTTATAATATCAATTAAAATTTTTTTGGCCCCCCAACTTGAAATCATGATTTCGTCCCTATTTGGTATGCAAATCATTACCATGTATACTACTCATTGTAAGCCTATTTAAATACCCTTTCTTAACCTTTATGAAATATATGATATCAGTCTTTTTTACTGGTCGTAAGCTTTGGAGAGTAAGGTGCTGCTATTTTTCTTCTAACATTTTGTAATTTTTTCTTTTTTATTCTATTTTCGCACACCATATATTTTGTTTGGTTATTTTTTGATATCTAATCCGAAAAATAATCATATCAATGATAGCGAAATTTTTTCAAAAACTTACCGTCAAAACTTTCGTCGCCGCCAATAGCCACACAGCTCTAAATTCTACATTCACAGTTTGTTCAACTATCCGGTTTAGTTATTTTTTAAATGCCCTTATTTTCAAACTCAAGTTAGTTTACTACATTAAATTTGAGATAGGGTGTTAGAATATATTATATTTTCAAATATTATTTATATACTTATATTAGAATATTTTATATCTTAGTTTTTAGTAAACAGTTAGATTTATTTGGGTATGTAAATCATTACCATACATACCACTTATTATAAACCTATTTAAAGGTTTCTTCTTAACCTTTATGGAATATATGATAAGATGTGGAATTTATATTCTCTCTAATTTTTATATTTTGTCTTTTTTATTTTTAACATATACTACTATAAAACAAACCCTAGAAGTAATGACGAGTCTTTAAAATTTATGAAACTTTATTTTGGTAAAATATTTTTTTTATAATATCTTTAAACTCCTATAACTACCTATAGTTTCAAGGGTATTAAAAAGAAATTTTTTTATAATTATCATTTTCCATATTTATATCTTTATCTTCTTTAAATATCCGCTAACTATTCGCTAATGTTGTAACTTTTTTATTTTCTTTAAATGCTTCTTAATTACGTATTATTTACATAAATAATCTTATTTACTTATTATTTACTATTTGAGCTAATTTTGTTAATTTTTTATAATTTTCTTTTAGTTAAAATAAAAACCGCACACATAATGTGCCCATTTCTCGTATAAGATAAAAAGCATTTGTGGCATTTTTTTTTTTTCAAACGGAATTATGAAAATGCCAAATGCATATAAAATTTAATAAATTGAAATTGTGATATTTTTATTCCATAACTGTAAAATTTTTAATAAATTAGTTCAAAATCATCTAAAAATTGTAAATATATTTCATAGTGTTTGTGATTACTGTTGAAGTTTCATAATATATATACATATATAGGAATAAAAAGATGGAAATTTTTCAAAATAAATAAAATAATTTTTTTGGACTGAACATTTTATTTTAAAGAATTAAAAATGTTAGATTTCAAATATATGAACTTTTATTGAACCCATTTCCACTCAGTGTTGAATTCAATTACATCTGGAATAAAATTTCTTATATTTAAAAGTTTAAATTTTTAATACATTAAAATGTATTTTTAGTCCACAATTTATTTTTTAATAATTTTTACAAAATGTACTCACTTTGGTGTGTGCATGCGCACAAGGTGGATCTAGGATTTTTACTAAGGAGGTACCAAATGTCCAAAAAAATGTGAGTTATGTTGGAGTTAAGAGTATGAGAGGAGTAATGTTGCTTTTAGGGAGAGAAAAAATTATTGTTGGGTATTAAACCAACGTATATACTTTTCACAATTTGATCATTGTAACAGCACCTAACGTTTACTAGAGATGCCTCTCGTTATTAAAAAAATATAATTATCATTAAGTTTTATTATTTATAAAAGTTATAATGTCATTTGTTTTATTTACTAATATTATGTATAAAAGTATTTAATAGTACAATGAAAGAATATACTTTATTTTATAAAAAAAAATACTTGAATTTGATTCTTGTAAACTTCTTTTATATCAAAACATTTTGAGTTAATCTTAAATTTTTACTTTAATTTGAAATTAATTTAATTTTTTTAATAAAGTTAAAATAATAAGAATAATTTGATAATTTTACATTCAAAATAAGGAAAGCCAATTGCCTCCCCTGTTTTCGCGTGGCTGCGCCATTGTGTGTGTCATTAATTATTGAAAATAATTCGACTACACTCACCGCACAATTATTCTACACTTTTTATCGTTTGTATTTTCATTGTTGATTTTTAACTTAAAGACATCATTTTACAACTGTGATGATTTTGAACGAAATATACTAGTGCAATCTTATTAGTTGAGCGATAATTTGTGCAGGAAAAAAAACAATAAATATAAATTAAATTTATTAAAAAATGTAGTAGTCCAGTTGGCAAAGTTTTTCATTATTCTCTGAATTTGAATGCCCGTGCCATGGTAGTTCCGTGAACAAAACACTCTTATGAAAGTTGGGGGCCCTGCTAGTGTATTTTTGTACTGGTGCATGATAAATGTAATTTTTTAACTGATCATTATGGATGAGATCTAGTGAAATTGGTTTAAATCATTTGACTCATTGAATAATTGTGTCTTTATTCAAAATTAATGACCAAAAACTATACCGATCCTGCACTAGTGCTAAACGCACCGACTGGGCCCTCGAGCTCCGCTTATGAAGCGGTTTTATTAGGATCGTACAATGGTGGAGTTATGGTGAGATATTGGACTTTCACAATCAGTAATTATAGTTTCAAAATAATATTCTAAAGCGGACAAGAACGACTTCTCTTGAAGCTTTAAATTTTTTTTTTAATTTTATAATATTTTAAAATTTTTAATTTCTTTTAATTAAATGTTGTCATGTATTGTTTTTATATTATTTTTTATTTTTTTTTTCAAAATTTTAAACGCTATCACAGAGTTGCCTAATAATAATAATTTTCCTTCCTCGTAAAAAATAACACGTAACGGAATTTAATTAAAGAAAAAATTAAGTACTTCTAAAATTTTTTAAAAAATTTAAAGCTCCAAAAGAAACCCAGCCCAAAAAAAAAAAAAAAAAAAATCGTATTGTGAAGCATCCCAAAGCTTGTCCTTAACCAATGGACCAAACGATACCTTCGTTTTTTGGTCTATCTACGAGGCTATGTTCCTTGTAATGTATAGAACTTTTGCCAAACGTGCCCCACACAAGCAGCTGAGGGGGATCTCTGAACACCCTCTCCGAAGTTTCTGCTACGCATGCATGTAATGATTGATTGCATCGTACGTAGGTTTTTTCATAAAAGATTCGTTTGACTTGTAATAGTTTGATAAAAATTTTTAAAAATTTTTATAAATCTCTATTAACTTTATATCACATTAATTTTTTTCTCTCATTGCACGCATTACGAACTCTCTCCAAATCATAATTTTTCTCAATTTATTTTATTTTTTCTTACTCCAAACAATCCTAAAGAGTTAAACAAAATTAGTTTTGAATTTTAGTTCTCAACCATTCAAACATTTAAAAAAAATTTAAGGTTTCATTGTATATCTATTTTAAATATATTTTTCATTTTATGTTTACAAAAATAAGAAAAATAATTAAAAATATATTTGATTACTCGTGTTTTTAAAAATTATTTTAGAAAATAAAAAATAAATTTACACGTTAAAATACAAAACGATTAAAAGTCATTTTGAATTTTGAGTTTCTTTTTACTCAAAAAAAATCCTAAAATACAAAATCTGTATTTAAAAATTTTTTAAATATAAAACACATAAAACAGAAAATAAAAAATAAAAAATACAAATAAAAATACAAATCAAATGCCTCCTAAGGTGTCATTTGATTTGTATATTTATTTTTTGATTGAAATGTATGTATGAGTAGACCGAATAAAGTCTAGTATTCTAATTGATTTAAAAAATTACATACATGCTCTATTAATTTTATTCTTTTTCACTTGTTAATTTTATTTTTGTCCAATTATTATTTAGATTTTGTCCTCCTTATTTTTTTTTAACTTTTGCTTTTCTTTTTTAGGTAAACTTTTGCTTTCGCCCTTATTTATTTTAAAATTTTAATTTTATCCCCATTTATTATAAATTCTGTATCCACTTCTCTGTATGTACTTCTACACGGATGGTATAAGAATCATGCGGAAGGGATAAGAATTACTCTAATTATAAATTTGTCTTACAATTATTGATTTTTTAAGGAAAATAATACTCTTTCAAGAAATTTTTAAAAAATTTTTAACTATAATAACGTTTTAATGACAGTTTTGTAATTACAAAACAGTTTGTTGAGTTAAATATTTTTTTAAAAAATTGGCTTTCAATCTTCTACACCATTCTCGTTAATGATTTTGATAACATTTTGTTTTTTGGTTTTATGGAATTTTCTGCCTTTCTATTTTTGGAACTTGTGATTTTTTTTACTTTTTTTTTCTCTTTATTGTTTACTGATTTTTTTTATACATTAATTGGTGCAAGTTAGAATATTAGAAAATAAAATAAAAATACTTTTCCTTTTGTTTGGTTTAAAAAATTAGCAAGAATAAAAGGAAATTTATCAAAAAAATAATTTTTATTTGATTAATCATAAAAATATGTATAAAATAGTTTTATTTAATTTACTTGACAATATAAAAAAGATATCTAACAGAAATTTGGTTGTTATGATAATGATAAGGATGATAACATCTCGTTAATTATGAACAATTCATTATTTCAAAGCCTTCTAAAAATGAAAGTTGATGATATGATGTGGCTAATAAATTATAGATTATATTTTTATTCTCTTATAGAAAAAAAAAATAATTTCCAATCTCCTCACATGAACTAATTCCCTGTTTCATGATTGTGTTGTCGATATTGATTTTTAATTAATTTTTTTAAAAAGTAATAAATTCTTATTACATCAATGATCAATCTAGAATAACAAACTAATTCACACCCATCTTTGGTTGATCTAGTAGAGTGGGAGTCAAACCTGAAACTTGTGTGATATACTTAAGTCGTAAGTTCAATTCTCATCTGAAGCGGTCAGGATTTAAGTGGGAGGTCGTGGCGGTGTGTTGCTACGCTAATTTTCCCGAAGATTTATAACTCAGTAGGTAAAACTATTGGGCGATTTCCCCCGTTACTATAAAAAAAAAAAAAAAACTAATTCCCTTTTTTTGAGAATTTTACGATTTGCATATATTTGAATTAAAAATTTATTGAAAAAATTTTCTTAGAAGAGAAAATGAAAAATTTTTCTCAACAAATTAATTTTTTAATATATTAAATTCCTCATATTTTTGCCCTTAATCTTCCATCATGGTCCGAACCAATTTTAAACCCACTTCCTTTCTTTTTTTTTTTTTTTTTAACTTGGTAAAATTTTCCATGCATGTCAAAGTTTCTTCCAATTAATGTTTGTTCCATGGGCTGGTCTAGTTTCTCTATTTGGATTGTTTCATTCAAAATTAGTGAAACAAAATTAATCGATATAACATAAAGGTTCCGTTTGGGATAACTAAAAAAAACTTTAAAAAATTGTAAAGAATATTAAAAAAATTCTAAAAGTTATTCACTTATTTTCTTACTGTACGAATTACTAATTCATAATTTATCTCATTTTATCTCACTTTTTATCAATTCAAACGCATCAAAAGTTATATATAAGTGAATTAATTAAGAATTGAATGTGTTTGGATTAGATAATTTATCTTTATCTAATTAAGGATTTTACTTTATAAAAATGATGTACGCAAATCTTGCAATTTTTTTTTTCTTTTTTAATCCAATCCAATCAAACACAATGAATTACTTAGCTAGCGCGGGTTTGGAAGTAAAATTTTTTAGAATTTTTTTGATAAAAATTATTAGGTGTAATTTTTATGTATTTGATAAAAGTTTAAAATTTTTAATAACTTTTAAAAATTTTAAGGGAGTGTTAGTTCACCAAAATTAACCAAAATAACTAACTTTTACTAATTTTTTTATAATATTTTCAATTAAAATTTACCACATGTCACTCTTACATCAAATATTTATATTTTTTACTATATTTTTTTTAAACATTTATTAACCAAACACTCCCTTAGTTTTTTTTAATTATTCAATAAAAAATTATAAAATTTTAACAACTTTTTTAATGCGTTGCAAACATCTAAAAATGTAAAAGTTACTTAAAAAAAATTGTTATTTTTTCTGATATCAAGAGTCCTAAATTTACAAAAGACCTGTCTCCACCTCCCAATAATTTCAATAAAAAAAGTGTAATATAGAGTGTAGAGTTAATTAAGAAATACATTTATTATTTTTTTTCACAAAAATGTTTATTAAAAAATACGTATATATAATATATTATATATAAAAAGTGTTAAAAATTATATAAATTTTTAAAAATTAATATTTTATATTTGTAAGTAAAAAATTTAAATTTTATAATTTCATCATTTGTATTTACATATATTTGTAATTTTGGGAAATTTTGTATTTTTTTTAAACTCCCCGCAGTGTCATAAACGTTCACCTAACTAACTGGGACACTCCCCCCGGCACCCTGGCATCCCTCACTCTGTCTCTCTCTACGCTGAATCACTTCGATGTTTCTCAATTGAAATTGAACGGAGTATGCCCTATTCTCTCTCTCTCTCTCTCTCTCTCTACAAAACCGGAGCCATGCCCATGACTGTTGACGAAGAAGATTCTCTAAACGACTCGCTGCTGCCGCTCTCCCTCCGCCGATCAGCCTCCAGCGCCGCCTCACAAGTCGCCATCGTCGGCTCCAACCTCTGCCCCATCGAAAGCCTCGACTACGAGTCCGCATCTCTCTCTCTCTCTCTCTCTCTCTCTTTCTCTCACTTTATATGTGTGCATGGTTCTGTCTGTGTATATAAATTCGCAATTGAGTAGCTGATTTACTTGATTTGGTTGTTTGTCGAGCTTGAAGGATCATAGAGAACGAATTCTTCACTCAGGACTCGCGAAGTCGGAGCAAGATCCAAAAATGTCAGTACGTTCTCGTGAAGTGCCACCTCTGTTTCCTCATCGGGCTCATCGTGAGTGTTATTGGGTTCACCATCAACCTCGCCATCGAGAACATCGCCGGAATGAAGTTCGTGGTGACCTCCGACATGATGTTGGCCAGAAAGTTAGCACACACCTTCATCTAAACTGTGAATTTTATGGATTTTATGTGAAATTGTCGAGAATCCACTGGTTGAATCCGTGAAACGTTTTTTGTTTGCAGGTTCGAATTG
Source organism: Vitellaria paradoxa (assembly GCA_019916065.1). Taxonomy (NCBI): domain Eukaryota; kingdom Viridiplantae; phylum Streptophyta; class Magnoliopsida; order Ericales; family Sapotaceae; genus Vitellaria; species Vitellaria paradoxa. The sequence goes on along the minus strand of CM034241.1, from coordinate 33,910,955 downwards.
GCGTTTCTTGTTTTCGCTGCCTCTAATTTGGTGCTTACCTTAATCGCTTGTGTGATCACGGGGTTTATATCGCCGGAGGCTGCCGGTTCCGGCATACCGGAAGTGAAAGCCTACTTGAATGGTGTGGACGCACCGGGAACATTTTCAATGCGAACATTGGTAGTCAAGGTAATTGAATCGTATATATCTTCTTTTGAAGGTTGGTAGTTTTGCTATATTGTTGTGGGGATTAATTCTTGAGCTGTGATGCTTTCTCACTATTTGGAGCCCGTTCGGAGGTTAAAAAAAAAAAGCAAAAAAGTAAAACTTTTGGTACTTTTTGTAGTTATAATTTATGGGTGTGTTTAGTGGAACAAAGTATAATTTTTAGTAATTTTTTTTTGTAACTTTTAGGTATTTGGTAAATTTTTTACTGTATGAGAGTAAAAAAGTGGTAATTTTTGTGTGTTTGATAAGTTTTTTACTGTAGTAGAAGTAGAAAAGTGATAATTTTTGTATATTTGGTAAAATTTGTTGTGAAATAAATTACTGTAACAGAGTAGAAAAGTAAGAAAAATTATGGTTCTACCAAACATACCAAAAATTACAAAATATATCTTTTGATACTCTTTTGCCTTTTTTTGAGCCTCCAAACGGGCTCTTGATCGGTAAATATGGGAAATTGTGATACAGATTTGTATCAGATGGTTTGGTTGATTGTTAACTTATAACATTTGATCATATTTGGAATCTTGGCAGTACTGGCACGCACACTGTATTGGAAGAATTTGGCTTCATTGTTCCTTCTTTGGTTTGGGGAGAGGGGAAGGTAAAATAATCAAAAAGGAAAATTGGTGCAAAGTAAGAGTAAGCGAGGAGAAAAATTTATCATTTTCTTTCCCCTTTCTCCCCAAAACAACAGCCAAACATGGAGGGATTAAAAATTTTGTTTTCTCTTCTCCCCAATCTAAACGGTGCAAGTAACAGAAGTATAAGCAGAAATTGGAAAATGGAAAATTTTAAGGGTAAAACTAACTGGTGACTACAATGTGGATCTAACGGATAACTTTTTATTATTTGTGTTGTGCAGAATTTGGTTCACCTTGGTAATATAAGTGAATATAGCAAACAAATGAAACAAGAACAATCAAAACATGAGATTTACATAGTTTGACAACATTCCTATGTCTATAGGTACGGTGTAATTAAGTTTTCATCATAAACCTCCAATAAATGAGTAAAAATTATAATATGAGGGAAAAAAACCCTTACACTATTCTCACCTTACTCTTAACTTTTCTCTCAACCCAATGCTTAGAAAATTTTAATCTGAGCTTTTGCTCACCAGAGTCACAGGAGAGACTCTTCCAATGGCACAGTCCTAAAAGCTCAAAAGGGAGTGCCCCTGACTTCATATTATTACAAAACCTAATAATATTAGGAATTTCAGCAATTTCCTTACCCTGCATATTTAGGGAGTCATCACTTCAAAATATTATTGCTCGTGGCTGGACTAATGTGATCTCATACTCTTGTATTGGAAAAATGAGCTCTTGGTAGATTCCTGATGTGATTGGCGGAATTAGAACAGTAAGACCTTTTGATTTTTTTCTATTGTAAGAATCGAAGGCAACCCAGAATTTGAAAATCAATTGTGCTAATACAGAATTATTTCCTTTATCTATGATAATTTGAATCTGATGAGTGTCTAATTTAATAGATCAGGCTATTTCATCTAAGAGGTGCACTGTGTTAATATACTTATTATAGCTTATTGTAATTCATTCACTTTCTATTGCATATTGCTTTTGCTTTTCAATGTTGAAAGTTTTTTTTTTGGTTCCATTAGAGTCGAAAGGTACAGTGTGTGTTTGTTTATTCATTGAGACCAGAGTGCTTCACTATAATCTGTGGATGAAGCATTATTAGCCAACAAGAACTGAAACACAAATAAAAAAGTACAAAATGGTTTCAGACTCTATGGCATACCTCTTTCTTTCTTGGTATTCATGAATGATTTAGTTATGCTGTAAAATTTTCTTAAATGTGAACTTTCTTAGAAATGCAACATCCTTTATCACATGGAATATTAAAATGTAATTTTATTGTTAGAAAGTTAAGTGTCTCATTTTGGTGTCGATTTTGGTACAGATTGTTGGTAGCATTTCCGCTGTGTCATCATCTCTTCATATTGGAAAGGCAGGACCAATGGTGCACATCAGTGCATGTGTTGCAGCATTAATGGCTCAAGGTGGATCAAAGAAATATGGGCTAGCGTGGAGATGGCTACGATATTTCAAGAATGATCGAGACAGACGAGATCTTGTAACATGTGGGACAGCTGCTGGAATAGCCGTGGCTTTTCGCGCCCCAGTTGGTGGTGTCTTGTTTGCTTTTGAAGAAATGGCATCATGGTATCACATTAATCCCTCTATTTGCATTGATTTTCCTCCTTGTGGTCTCAGTTTTTTATTAACTCTCTATTTGATGTTTTGGTTACGTTGGGGAACAAAGAGCCAGGTTTCTTTTTAAAAGCCTAAAATTGTGACTCCCAAAAACGACTTCATTGTGATTTTTCATATACGTGAAATAATGTTTCCCAAAGACGACTTCAAGCTTCCCAACACATGTAATTTAGCAAGCTATTCTGCATTTATATATATCAAACACTTTGTTCTTCAGGTGGGGAAGCACCACTTTATGGAGATCGTTTCTCACAACAACTGTTGTTGCAATTGTTCTCCGGGCTCTGATTGATTTTTGTTTTATGGGCAAATGTGGGTTGTTCGGTACCGGAGGTCTGATAATGTTTGATGTCACTTCAGCAGATATTTCGTATCACCTTGTGGATGTGCCTCCTGTTTTCCTTCTAGCAGTGATAGGGGGCGTGCTGGCAAGTTTTTACAATTATCTCCTGGAAAAGGCTCTCCGTGTTTACAATTACATTAACAAGTAAGAATTCCCTTCATCATTGTTATCTTTCACGATCTGAGCTATCAAAATATTGGGACCGTTTGGATTGCTGAAGTGTATAAAAAGTTACCAAAAAAAGAACTTTTATAAATGTTTGGCCATTTTCTTTTCCATACTTTTAAAAGGCTATCAGGAGCTCAAAAAGTTATAATAAAATATGATTTGTGTTATTGTTTGGCATTTGAGTGTAAATCACAAATTACACAAAATAGAGATGAATAGTTCTGTTCGACTGGATTTGTGTAGACACTTTTTGACTTTTTGTTGAAATGTTATTGAGATGTATTTATAGAAATGTTATTAAGATTTGTAGAGATTTGTTGGAATTTATAGAAATATATAAATTTATAGTAATTCACGTAGTTTGAGGTAAAAAAAATCTTGTAAAGTATTATAGAGATTTTTATAATTATTTTTGGTGTTTTTTGGGGCTCTAAACACACCCTTATTTTAAAATTCTAAATTATATCAAATTTTACTAACTTTTATTAATATTCTAACAAATTTTCTGTCCAAAACCGTTCTACTGAGGTACACCGACCCTATTGGAACGGATTTTCTGACACAATCCACTACACCGTTCCAACGAGCTGCATTGACCTATTAGATCGGGCTGTGTCAAAAAAATTTGAGCTTGTCTTCTAAGGACGAAAAAAAGTGGCCGACCGCTTCCCGCTTTTTCCTTTCTTTTTTGGTCTTCAGAAAAAAATAAAGGGAAGCTCAATCTCCTTTGTTGATTATCATTTTTTTTTCCCAGGAGAGGCACCGCTTACAAGTTACTTCTTGCCTGTTCGATCTCTATTTTCACGTCCTGTCTTCTATTTGGACTGCCATGGCTCGCGCCTTGCCAAGCTTGCCCAGCCGACGCATTGGAAGCTTGCCCGACAATCGGCCGGTCCGGAAACTACAAGAAGTTCCAATGCCCTCCGGGTCACTACAACGACCTCGCCAGCCTCATTTTCAACACAAACGACGACGCAATCAAGAACCTATTCAGCAAGAACACCGACTCCGAATTCTACTCCTCGTCAATTTTCACCTTCTTCACCACCTGCTTTTTCCTCAGCATCATCAGCTACGGGATTGCGGCTCCCGCCGGTCTCTTCACACCTGTTATCTTGACAGGTGCGTCGTACGGACGCTTTTTCGGGCTGCTGGTTGGTTCGCGCTCAAATCTTAACCATGGCCTGTTCGCGGTCCTCGGTTCCGCTTCACTTCTCGGTGGATCTATGAGGGTGACAGTTTCACTCTGCGTTGTCATCCTCGAATTGACGAACAACCTGTTACTTCTCCCCCTCATAATGCTGGTTCTTCTCGTTTCGAAGACCGTAGCAGATTTCTTCAACGGAAACATTTACGATATCATGATGAAATTGAAGGGTTTCCCCTACCTAAAACCTCACGCCGAGCCCTACATGAGGCAGCTCTCAGTAGGCGATGTAGTCACAGCCCCTCTTCAGCTCTTTCACCGCATAGAGAAGGTTAGAAACGTCGTGCATCTTCTCGAAACTACGAGGCACAACGGGTTCCCTGTGATAGACGAGTCTCCGTTTTCTGAATCCCCAGTTCTGTTCGGCTTGATCCTCCGTGCTCATCTTGTCAAGCTGCTGAAGAAGAAATATTTCTTTGCGACTCCGGCACCGACAACAGGAGCAGTTGGCGGCGCTTTTAAGCAGTTCACGGCGGAGGATTTTGCAAAGAAGGGTTTGGGAAACGGTGACAGAATAGAAGATGTGAATTTGACTGAGGAAGAGTTGGAGATGTTCGTGGATTTGCATCCTTTTACGAATACTTCACCGTATACTGTCGTGGAGACAATGTCACTGGCCAAAGCTCTTGTGCTTTTCCGAGAAGTTGGTCTTAGGCACTTGCTGGTGATTCCCAAAATTCCTACGGTGAGAATTCTTCCCCCACCTGTTTGCTTTAATTCCTATGAAAACTACAAATAGAATTTAAAACATATAAAAAATTTGAAAAAAAAAATAAAATTGACTATTATAGAGACTACAAATAGAATTTTAACCAAACAAAAGTTACATTAAAATAAAATTTCAGAATTATGACAGTTAGAAGTGTCTAATAAATTGATATTGCATTTATTTATACGTATTTATTGAAATTATTTAAAAAAATAAACACTTTAAAGATACATATATCTACTACTTAGACGTGTTTATGTACCCTTATTTCTTTTTAATCATAGTAATGTGTTGGTTTATGTTTTTTGAACATTTTTTATTTATTGTCTGATATTTTATTTTTATTTTTAATATTTTTTATGTATTTCAATCTTAACATAAGTATTTAAACATTAGATTTAAGTTAGATAATAACATATTATATAGAATTATCTTCGTTTTTTTTTATAAACTTATCTTAAAGAGAATAAAAGCACAATTAGAATATGCTAACTTATCATTTAGGGATTTGGAGGCCAATTAGAACTTGTTATTTTTTTATAAACGTAAAACAATAACTCTAAACGGTGAAAAAACTCAGTGAGTCATAACATTTGTCCAAAAAAGTATATCATAAATAGAATTAAAATGAAGTGGTACGTAATGATTGTATTGTATTTTTTTTTTTGAAAGGTAAAGTTTTTTTTTTTTTTTTTTCTTATAGGGGAGGAGAAAGACTTGAACTCGAGTCATAAGTAGGTAAGAGAAACTCTCAACCACTGAGTTATAAGTCACGCTCCGTAATGATTGAATTGTAATTAATATCTTTTCAAGTAAAGTCAATGAGTCACTTTATACTTATTTTTACTAACTTTTTACCAATTATTAATTTTTATTAAAATATGCCAAACACATTTTTAACTTTTTCTAATCTTTATTAACTTTTTCTTTCACTAATGTTTATCAAATTTTTTCTAAATTGTTTTAACTTTTATAAATTTGCATCAAACACATAATTTTTTTCAAAGGTGATATACTTGACAATATGAGATGTATTTGGAGTTGTATAAATTTATAAAAATTAATGTCTCGTGTTTTGTACAGTGAATAAAAATTTTAAATTTTATAATTTCATAATTCGTATTCATAAAGATTTGTATTTTTTTTAATTCCAAACAATACCGTCCAAGGCAAAAGTTGTAAAACGTTTTACCTTTTTTTTTTTTGGTTACACCAAGCTCGCGGTTAATACAATTCTTCTACTATACATATATATGTGTAGAGAGAGAGAGAGAGAGAGAGAGTTTCTAAACGAAACTTGACTGATTTTCTATATTGATGATTTCAGAGATCGCCGGTGGTGGGAATTTTGACGAGGCATGACTTCATGCCAGAACACATCTTGCGCTTGCACCCTTCTTTGACAAGGAGCAGGTGGAAAAGACTGAGATAATTGTGGTTTCAACATTGGAATCAAATCTTTCGGGGCATCTCAGCCAAGAGCATTGGAGATCGAAATCAGTGCCCTTTGGAATTAAATTTGTACGTTTAACCCTTCACCACCTAATTCTTTCTTCTAATAAATAAGGTAGGTTTAGAGTATTGAAAAAATTAAAAATTATTGTTGAATTGATATAAAAGTGATACGTAATAAAATTTAACTAAAAGAATTTGAGAATTTCAGAGAATTTTTAAGTTGGCATTTGGTTTATTTTTTTTTTATTTTTTGTTTTTATTTTTTATTTTCTGTTTGACTTCATTTTTCATTTTGTACTTTTGAAAATAAGAAGAACAGTTCCAAATACATTTGGTTATTTATGTTTTTAAATTTTATTTTAAAAAATAGAAAATGAGTTTACACATGAAATGAAAAATAGTAAAAAGTCGTTTTGAGCATTTTAATCCAAAACAAGGAAAATTTCAAAATAAGAATAATAGAGCATTTTCTGTTTTTCTTATTTTATGATTTTTAAAGTATAAGTTATAAAACAAAAATAAAAAACAGAAAAGTAAACCAAACGCTACCTAAATTTTTTGAAAAAATTTAAAGAGTAAATTATACTTAGACCCCGTTAAACATTAGGTTAATTATAGTGACCTATCTCAACCAATTGAACTTTTACACTTACCTTCCATATTTCATAATGTTTGTAACACTTAAACCTTCTCCGTTAATTTTTTTCCTAAAATCGTTATAGTGCTACAGTAAAATGACATAAATGTCCTCATAGTTCAAATAGTTGATGGATGTTTCTGTAATTAGTTTAATGTTTAAGGGAGATTTCTGTAATTTAGCCTAACTATGTTATTTTATCCAAATAATTCACTAAAATATATCTCATATTAATTTAATTATATTATATATTATAAATAATTTAATAAAATATATTTTATATTAATTTAGTCAGTTTATTTTAATTAATTTTATCATTAATTAACTTAATTAAATTATTAATTATTAAATAATATATTTTATTAATTATTAATCAATTAAATAAATATATTCTATTAAATTATGAAATTAATTAAATTTCTAATTATTGGATAATATATTTTATTAATTATAAATTAATTTAATTAATTACTATTAATTAATTTTAGTTAATTAAATTAATTGATAATTTAGTTATATTATTCATTAAAAATATTTTTGTTTTCATAAAATAGTTAAATAAAATAAATGATTTTAATACGATACAGCAAAATAGATAAGCTACTAAAATTAAAAAAATATTTGTATAAGAAAAATGACAATAAAAACACTTTTTTTTTTTTTACTTTTATCGTGTGGAGAAAAGTTATCCAAGAAAATAATAATAGTATAAATAGAAATGATAGTCTACTTTAAAAACTCTATCAAAATTTTGAACCGGGATAAATTTGGTAATGACACCAACACTTTGAGGGGTTTAATTTTTTTTTTTTTTTTTTAAGTTATAGCCTCACAACTGGTCCACACTATTCTAGTTGATAACTATGTTAAATTTTCAGTAGTGTCTTATTACTCACACAAATATTTTTTTTTTTCGCTCAGAATTGATTAGTATGAGATAAAAGAGTAAATTTTTTTTTTAAACAATTAATACTATGTTCTTCTCATTAGGGACAAAAAAAAAAAATCAAGAAAAGTAGGAAGACTTGTAAAAGTACAATGATTTGGCATATAGCGTCTTAAGGAGATCTGTGTTAAATAGAATTAAAGTTAGTGCAATACCCAGGTGATCATTTAATAACTTGAAATAAGATGTCTAAAGTGGACACTGGACATAATAATGATTCTACTGGTGGACAAATATCAATTCACCAATGATCCCTTGTGAACCGTTATTAAATATAAAATGTCTTAATTTTATTATGAATTTTTGTAATATATTTAATTGTATGATAAATAAAATATTATCATATACAAAATACAAAATAACATTTAATGAAGCAAATATGTAAACTTTTTAAACATTAAGAAAAAAATAAAAAAATATTTAAAATACCTAATTTGTAATAAAATATTTTATCAAAGACTTAAAAAAAATATAACATGTATAAATACTTTAAACAAAAAATAAAAAAATGTGACATGTACAAATCATCAATGTTTTATCAAATATTCTAAACAATACCGATGATAATAATAAATAGTTATACATATTATATATACTTAAATTTTTAAGGATGAGAATTTTATTTACATTATAAATACTCGCAACAAAGTGCCATAGTTTTGCTAGTATATACACATAGGCTGTGTTTATTTAAGGGATTGGATGATGGGGAATAAGTAATACCGTGAGATCCACGGATAGGATTGGATAAAAGATGAGATTAATTTTTTATGTGGGATTATTTTTTTTATGTTTGGTTGTTAGGATATAAAATATGATAAAAAGTATGATTTGATATGTGATGTGATAGGAAATAATTTTTGACCTTTAAATTTTGGCGAGAAACAAATCCAGAGATAGAGTATTAATAATACCACGTACCCCGGGGATAACTCATCCATTGAAAGGTCGGATTAAACATCAAATCCATGGATCTCACGGATTCATTGTCCAAAGTCAAAAAACGTAACAAACACTGTATTCGAGTGAGACTCACGTATAAACAATCTAATCCGGCGTTTACATCTGGAAAACAAACGAGGCCATAAGGTTAGAGGAAATGATGACGAGGCAAGCAAACCAAATGGGAAACAAAAGTTAAAGCCACGGAGCAAAATTCAATACATGTGAAAAGCTCACCAAATGTCCCCCCCCCCCCCCGGGGGGGCGGCGGGGGCGAGTACCTATGTACGTGTACCTATTACATGTGTCTAATGGTAAGTCAAGTTCAATGAGTATTAGGTAGTTTGGGAAATTAAAAAAAAATTAATTTTTAATGTTTGGAAAGGAAAAAATAATTTTTTAATAAATAATTGTTTAATTTTTTATTAATTTCATATTTTTACTTTTATTATTTTAAAAAATTTAAAATGTAAGAAAGTAAATTTGGTCATTTTAAAAAAATTAAAAAATTGAATAATTAAAAAATAATTACTAATTGGTGGTTGTCAAACATAACGTTAGTATAGATTTTTAAAATTTGATCATTAAAAAAAAAATGTACTAACTAGTGGTTGTCAAATGCAACCTTAGTGTAGATTTTTGAAGTGAAAAGGGAAAAGTAATTTTGGAAGTAAGTACATTTGATATAAAGATAATTACTTGTAATTATATATATTCATTTCGATACTCAAATACATCAAAATTTTATAAACATGATAAATAATTAATTTATTTGATAATCGAGACAAATTTAAGTCAAATCGTATTAATTTTATGTTAACATATTCCTGCCGCGTCATATTTATTTATTTTTTTTTTTTTCAATGATTCGTGTTGCGAATGCACGTCGGATCATCGAATCGGGTTAAATATTAACGACATAACGTAGATGGCCGGGGATGCAGAGGCGTTCAGGGTAGGAAGGTTAACTGCTTCTGTATTTGGGTTGTCACCACCAGACTTCCTGTGGGTCACATTGTGTCCGGGAAGGCAAAATCCCTTTTGGCAGCAAAGTTCTACCGTCAAGCAATCAATTTCTGGGAATCTACCAATCACAGTTCCCTTTGATAAAACAGCTATTTTCTTACGAGCACTGCTGAAAGTTTCCAAACAGTCCCTTTATGGAAACTCCTCCTGATGCAACTTTCATGTACAAAGTTGGGTGCTGTTAAAATTTATTTAAATTTATAAAAATTATAGTCTCGTAATTTCTGTAGTGAATAAAAATTTTTCGTATTTTGTGCAATGAGTTGAAAATTTAAATTTTAAATAAATTTGTAAGAATTTGAGAAAAAAAAAAAAAGAAAAGGTGCTCCAAACAGTGCCAAAATAATCATCAATAAGGCACCATTTGACAATCTAATTTTTAGTAAAAAATTACCAAAAGTTACTTCTTAGATGTTTGACAAAGTACCAATTTTTATCACTTTTTTACTTAGCTACAATAATTTTGCTCAACTCAAAAGCTACCAAAAATTTTACCAAATACCAAATAATTGTTAAAAATTACAACTTACTTCACTAAACGCATCAAAAATTACGACTAATATATCATGATAAAAAAATCAAAAATTACTAAAATTTGAATTTCCAAATAGTACCTGAGAGAGAGAGAGTCGCTAGCTTTTGTTGAGAGCCTTGTACTGCAGCCTACCAGAATAACTAAAGATCATTACTATAACAAATGAAAGTATCTTTCCTGAAAAAAAGCACGACGACACTCATCATTGTCAACAAACTGGCACCACCACCTTCATGAAAGTGAATCTATTTTTATTTTCCTGGTAAACCATGCTGTAACAATGCCTTTGCAAACAACAGACATCCAAAATATCTCTTAAAAAATGTAAGTGGAAAACAGGCACCCACAAAAAAAAAAAAAAAAAAGAAGGGTAAGAAAACGTTTTTGCTTTACACAAGACCCCACAATTGAATCTGGGGAAAACGCACTTGACTTGGCGCTACTTATCCTCTCCTTCCACTTCGGAGATAGTCCATCCTAATTGCCCACAACTGCTCTCCCACGGCTTTCATGTCGGGGCGATCCACTCGTGTGGGGGCTGCACACTGGAATGCCAGATCAAACATCTTCGTTAGTATGTCTACCTCCATCGCTTCCTGCATCAACGGGTCTACCAACAGCATGACATTTCCTTCATTGTAGTTCCTGAAAGCCTGCAGAGCACACATTATTTGAAATTTAGGTAAGAGTTTGGGAAGCAAAAAAAACTAGCTTTTTTTTTTTTTTTTTGTTAATTTAACATTTTTGCCCTTTATGATTTAAAAAAAGTTTAAAATATAAAAAAGTAAATTTGGTTATTTTAGAAAACACCAAAAAACTGAGTAGCTAAAAGCTAGCCAAGGGTGGAAACGAGCTGACTTTTTAACTTATTCCCGAGCTCGGTTTGCAAACAGTTCGATCAAACCAAAACAATATCATTTTAGTTTAAAATATAATAAATAAAATATTATAAAAAATATAATAAAAATATTATTAAATATATATATATATTATTTTATCAAACCTGCTCGCGAACTTTCGAGCCGAACTTTTCTAAACTCGAGCTCGAACTCGAATTTAAACAAGATTCGAATCAAGTTTGGTTCGAGCTCATTTTAGTCATGAACCAAACTCAAGCTGAGCTCAAATAGTTTGCGAATAACTCGAATAGTTTGCGAATAACTCGATTCGTTTCCACCCCTAAAGCTAGCTAGCGGTTAGTGATTGTCAAACATAACCTTAGATTGAGTTTGGGAAGCAAAAAAGCTTACTTTTTTTTTTTTTTGTGTTTCGGTGGGGGGGGGACCCTAGTTTTTTAGTAGTAAGCTTTTTTAACTTCTTGTTAATTTGATATTTTCACCCTTCATGGTTTAAAATAAGTTAAAAATGTAAAAGAATAAATATGATCATTTTTAAAAAAAGCCAAAAAGTTGAGTAGCTAGCTATGGTTGCCAAACGCACACTTAGCATTTAGATAAGCCAGGTCACAAAGAATGTCAACAACAGATGTTTGTAGCACCGCATCTGCCATAAACTAGATCTCTGTCAGGAAAAGTGAGGGTTATTAGCTTACCCATCTGAGTGTTACCCTCTCATCAGCATGTTTCTTCATCTCCACAGGACGGCGACCCGTCAATATTTCTATTAGCAAAATCCCAAACGAGTACACATCGCTCTTTGGGGTCAGCTGGTAGGTCCTCATGTACTCAGGGTCAAGGTAACCAACTGTTCCTTTCACTTTGGTTGAGATGTGTGTTTTATCAGAGTCAACTGCCCCAAGTCTTGCAAATCCAAAATCTGCCACTTTGGCTCTCATGCTCTCCGTGAGAAGAATATTGGACGACTTCACATCTCGGTGAATAATTTGCTTCTCTGTTGCAAAATAAACAACATTATAGGCATCAAATGGGTCAAGGAAAAGAATGATGGTATTTTCAATAACATAAGCTATGTTGCACAAACGATTGAATGCGTCCAACATGTTTTGATTGCAATTGAAAAATTACTCAAGTCCAATATGCTTTTTAAAGTCATAAATACTTGAAATTTGATTTTTAGAAGAGTCAGTGCGGTAGTTGCAATGTGTTGTCTTTTTCTTGAGTAAGTGCGGAATACGATTGTGTTCACTCATATTTCCGAAGAATCAGACCAGTAGTTGCAATTTTGTATTTTTCTTGGTTTGTGGGTCGTGATTGCAGTCTCTGAGCCATATTTATTGGATAAAATGAAGTGATGTTTCTTTCACATAGCCTGATAGCCATGCGGGGACCATGGAGAAAATTTACCATCTTTTTGGATGATAGTTTTGTTACTTGAATAAATAAAATAAAGTGCTGTTTCTTTCACATGGCTTGATAGCCATGTGGGGACCATGGAGAGAAATTATTCTCTCCTTTTGGATGTTAGTTTTGTAACTTTTATTTTCTTGTCTGGGCTTTTGACAAATTGTCACTCAGACGCTTTGAGGGTGTAATGATGATACGAGTTCCACAAAGTTTGTCTATACAACTTTTTTATTTTTTGGTGAATGGGTTGGGGGGGGGGGGTGGATGATAGTTTTGTAACTTTTGTTTTCTTGTCTGGGCTTTTGACATATTGTCGCTCAGAGGCTTTGAGGGCGTAATGATGATACGAGTTCCACAAAGTTTGTCTATACAACTTTTTTATTTTTTGGTGGATGGGTTGTTGTGTGTACTGTTTTTTTTTTTGGGGGGGGGGGGAGGGGGTGGAGGTGGGCATGAAATTTATTACCTGATTAAACAATGAACAACAAAATGGAATACATGACTGAATCTAGTATAATGAATGAATTTCACTAACTATATTACAAAATGGTATTATATGAAAATCAAGGTTCAAAATTGTATTCACAGGCAAATGTTGAATAACACCGCATAAATCCTAATTTCTCTGGGACATACTTGATACGTAACATTGCATAACCATGAAAACAAAGTTGTCTCATGGCTATCAAAATTTAAAGAAAGTGAAAGAAGTATTAATGTTGGGTAATGTGTTACATAGACACGGTTAACCAATTGTGTACAAAATTACAAAGAAATTGACACTTCAAATATCCAGCCGTGTTCTACATTCAGATATTAGACAAAGGAAGCAAAAATAAATCCCTATGGGGGTGGTGAAATAGGATTTGTGTGAACAAACCTGGAAGATTGGACGAAGGAACCGAGGAGTTGATTACTAAGGTTGCGTTTGGGTCAATGATTTGTTTAATGGAAAGGAAAGGAGGGGGATTTAAAATTAGTCTCTTGTTTGGTTTGTGATAGAAAATGGAAGGGAAAAAAGTATGGGATTTGAGAAATTTCAAATAATTAAATGAAAAACCAATTTATTGATGAATGCCTTCTATTTTCCTATATTTTCTAATCCACAACCAAAACAAAAAAAAGCATTTGGGATTTTATGTTTTCTTCATTTTCCCCCTCATTTTTCTTTTCCCTTTCCCTCAATACAGACACACCCTAAAGCAAATATGTGACAAATGAACCGGCATATTCATGATCGAGAATAAATAAATTAATAAATAAGACAATGACTTCAGACCTAGGAGGTTAAAACTTGAACTGTTGGCATATGATCCCTGCAATGGAAGCTTCTTCAGTCAATAAAAGTATCCTGTCTTAACTTCTAAAATTTCTAGTCATCTGCCTTTCTGCCCTCTCTGTTATGCAGTTACTTGCATTCAAGATTTGCATTAATCTGACAGAGTTTGGACCAGAATCCTCTAATGTGGAGTTGAGTGGGTTGGAACTTCAGGAAACATAGAGGAAGGAAAGGAAAATAATAGTTCTGCTTCCTTCATCTGTTGGGTTCCTATGTTGGGAGGGAAAGGGGGAAAAATCCAACGGAAAACAAGCGGAAAATTATTTTGTTTCCTCTTTATTTTTAAATCAAAGCCGGGAAAGTTATCCTTCTTGTTTTCTTTTCCTTTCTTTGCTCTCTCACTCACTTTTTCCATTCCTTTATCCTAAAATCCAAGGGAAGAAAAACTGAAATCTATTTTCGTCACTTTTTTTTCTCTGAAATCAAACAAGTTATTTTTCCTTCTTATGTTTTTTTCTTTTTCTTTAAAAAATGCTAACTAAGATAGATGACTACTTTTCTAGAATTTTTCTTGCAATTACTTTCCATATCTCTTTCCCTTCCACAAGTTCCAAACACGATACAGGTCTTTGAAGCAATTTAAACAAAGCTAAAAAGAATGAATTTAAACAAGAGGCAAATTTGGAAAACATTGGAGGCATAAAGATTAATTATAAAAATTAAAGAAAGAAAGAAAGAAGAAGTGAACTCGGAACATTGGCATGATTTTAAGTCAAAATGTACTTCGACGCATGGTTGTCAAATCTCGTGTAAAGTAAAAAATGTGATAAATAATATAACTACCTACACAATTAAATACATATAGCATAAGAACAAATAAAGTACAATCAAGTAATCTTGGTCAATTTAACTATTTTCCTAATTTACAAATAACCACAAGTGTTGTAATATTATGCAACAAAATTGATTAAAAATAAATTATGCACACACACTTATAATTCAAAATTAAACGCAAAAAATAAATAAATAAATAAATGAAACTGTATTTATCATTTCAAAGACCTTGTATCGCATTGAATTCATACACATTAAAATTATCATAATGATAGTACATTTGTTTATCTTTCTATGGTGAATTGATTTAGTATTCTATTGCGACATGGGTTTCAAGGGTTCGAACCCTAAAATCGGACTATCTACTTGTAAAGGGGAGACTACGTGCATCTCATCCTTTCCAAACTCCACAATGTAGGAGCCTTGATTATTGGGTTGCCCTTTCTCATATCACTAAATTCTTCCTCTCAAAAGAAGAATAAAAATCACATATGCTCTACATTTTATATTTATGTTTTACTTTTATATCAAGTATTCTCCTTGCTTATCTTTTGCTCTTCTCACTTATCTTTTACTCTTCTCTTCAAAGTTTTATATGAATAAGATATATTGATTTTAGAAAGAAAGAAAGAAAGGGAGAAAAAAAAGAACTCTATTCCAATAACCAGTTAATTTTCTGAAATAACATGTGATTCAACCGTTATCTTCAATTCAAAAAACAAATATATAGATAAAAATCCAATATATAATTTTATCACTTGGTTTGTTTTGTTCTTGCTATTGAATTGGTAAATTTTTACAATCTAAAATTGTAATGGTATATATACCGGTTGTATTGTATGATTTGAATTGCATCGTAACATGCGGTCTATGTGTTGAAAGGTTTTTGAGAAAAATAGACACGCTCATAAGGTACACACGAAATGCCTCTCTAGCAACCCTAGATCGCATGTATTGTATCATAGTTTTTGACAACTATGCTTCAACGTCACAAAGTTTTTTTTTTTTTTTGGGGGGGGGGGGGGGTAGTGGTTTGGTTGTTAGTGAAGTCCTTCCTCTACCATATTTATTCAAGTTTAGCTTTCTATAAGTTTTATATTGCATAGAAATAAAGAATAACAACGACAATCCAGCTTGTTGTAACACTTCACATTGATTTTCCTTTAATCTTTTTTGTCCGCACAATTGGCCATTTAAGCTTGGAATTTAAAGGAAGTCTTGCGCAATAAACCCAGAAACAAGTTAACTAAATGGAGAGTGTGCTGACCTGAATAGAGATGAAGATAAGTCAGGGCGTGAGCAATATCAATGGAGATTTCAAGCCGCTGATTAAAATCCAAAATTTTACCCCCCAGACCTGCCAACAGTAATGACAAACCAAATCATGGAAGGAAAATCACTCTCCAATTAGTATGTTAGCCAATCCCTTAGCCTGATTATCTTACCATCCAGATGTTCTCTAAGAGTACCATTTGGCACATACTCGGTAATAAGAAGACGTTCATTGCCTTGATCCAAATAACCAAGCAGCTTGACTAGATTTCGATGATCAATCTTGGCCAGAAGTTCAACTTCACTACTAAATTCACTCTTTAGAGCTTCAAAGTGTTCCTGTGCATTTTTTTACAGGTGACCATGCGAACACCAGAAGATGCGTTAATCAAAAGCTTTGGATAACAGGTAAATTTTTCATTACGTAAAACACTATGCACATTGAAGAAACCAATCATGCATAGAAGAGAAGCCTGCTGTTCGATTTTTAATGCCACTCATACATCCAAAATGGCAAAGCCACGGTAGATCAGTGCTCAAGAATTCCAGTAAGTATTTACCTGGAAAAATATCTTACGTAAAAAACTTACCCTCTGTTATACAAGCAGTCCTTTTTTTTTTTTGATAAATAAAACTATATTAAAATGCATTAATAGGATGCCTCCCGAATACAAAAGACATCACAATCTATAGGTGTCAAGTAGCTTCCATGTACGCTATGAAGTGCAAAAAGCTCTACCCCAAAACAACCAAATCTACAAAATAGTCAAAACTCAAAAGTATGCTCTTCACTCTACACGAAGGGATTTCATCGTCTTGAAAACATCTCTTATTAATCTCCACTCAAATTGCCCTTAAGCATCAAGTCTTCCTTTTGCTTCTGTAGACACTGGCTCCGCACCATGCATTAAACTGGAAATCCCAAGTCAGAAATTATTAAATTCTGATGTAAAATGGCATATTGCCTTTGGGGAAATCATCCATAGAATTCCCTATTTCCTACTTACAAAGACAACACCGAGTTTTTGACTGGAAATTGGAGTTCTCTTCAGTCAAAACAGCCACCCAAACATTGGCAAAGTAAACTCTTTTAGAAAAGAATAGCATACAAGGGATTGTGAGTAGTTGATTGAACTAATAATTTTTCTACAGAAATACTGGCTTCTAAAACTAGAATATAATGTGCCTGTGAGAAAAATAAATGGCTTATGCTTTAATAGTGTGATCATTCAAAGGTGAGTTGAAAGAAAACAGCTAATGCACCCATGATCCCAGTATATAATATCAGCCTTTTTTTTAAGCATATTATACCATATATGATGTTCGTCTTCTTTGAATTCTGTATTTTTCGCAAGCATTTTAGGGAATATCTCTAATTTGATGTTCTGATACATGGCTCCAAGTACAATGGAAACAGCTCCTTTAAAAATATTGCCAGCATTTAACACCATCATGCAAGTGAGAATAACATAGCAGTAATTCTAGGCCACAGGAGGAGAACTCAGCATACCTTCTTTGCTCGTTTTATTGCAACTACCTGACCGTCTGGCAGCTGGGCCCTGTAGACAGTTCCGAAGCCGCCTTCACCAATCTTCATTGTTGCTGAAAACTTTTGGGTTGCTCTAACAACCTGACTGATGTTTAGATGAACTGATCCAACTCTACTGAGCTTTGGGGACATGGAGAATCTAGACGGACTAGGTGGTACTCTTAGTGGACTAGGTGGAACTCGTAGTGGGCTGCCTGGGATCTTTTCAGACAAAGAACCCATTTCCAAGGAGGAAGCTGAATCCACTGCAAAAGGTGTGGTCTATTATCAAGTGGCATTAAGAATTCACAGAGACAAAATCTATCAGTAGGAAAAATCTAAGGCTAGTAAATATTAGATGTTGGAAGGGCAATGATAAATAAGCAAAAATTATATACAGACCAGATGAGCTAAGTAGCACTGATCATCTAACCCTTGGAATTATTTCACTCATCACGATATTGTTCACATGTCATAGTGAAGCTGATCCACTGCCACTATATTCTATAAGCATTCTTAAGAAATTTCTAAATCACATACACTAACAAGATCCTTAGTCTTACATCAACAATATCCAAAACATGAATATATTCTGACTCACTTGAATTCAGGTCCTTCGAAAGAACAGTATGGGCTGTTTTCCTTCTTGTCTGAAAACATGGACATAGTAAACTGCAGCACAAAACAAAAATTCCTGATGCTGCTATGGCCAAATTCTTCGAGGTTAACAGAGATTGGCGAACATCTTTGTCTTGATTAGGCGGGCTGTTCTGAACAAATTCATGTTTCGCAGATTCTAATCTAACGAGCTCGTGCAAAAACTTCCTCCCTGACTTCAAAGACAACTGATCTGCGAAATAGTATAACAAATTACTATTTTGTGGAGCATCAACCAAAAATAGAAAACATCTTTCTTTAAGCATTTTATAGAACAATATTCAGCACAAAAATTTAAAAGCGACATTCAAAGAAGAGCGTACCTAATGGACGATCCAGTTCACAAAAATGATTTCTGTCATCTTCCGTCACGAAGCAATGGTTCACATGGTAGAATTTGAGGGCCTTGCAGAATAGATCTTTGTCTACTAACCTCTGATTAATGTAAAAATTTTCATGACCAGAATTGCTAGAGTAGCTAATGTGATCGGTGCCACAAACTTTTGACTGCACCAAAACCACAGATGCAGAGGTTCTCGGCAATTGCACCACCAATAAGAAGCTCAAGACAGCTAATTCCATTCTCAGTGAAATTTTACACCCAAAATAGCTTCTTTCAGAACTGATAGAAAACGGAACCATTGGTAAATTTGTAAGGCCCCACCAAGCAAAACAAAAAAGCAGGATCAACAACCATGAGAAGCACGATCCACATGTGCTTCACATATCATAAAACGTGGTATTTACCCATTCACCAAACTGATAAAAGGAGAAAAGGCCAATTATGGAAAGGTTTCAAAGCCCAGATCCACCAATAACTCGACCAGGGGGTTCATAAGTGCTCAAACAGGCAGTTCAACATCCGTAATCACCACTGTCAACCAAAGTCTGACTGACAAACCAGCTCGCCACATGGGAAAAGCTGAATGCTCAAAATTCCTTCTATATATTGCTTCAGAGATTTGGAAATGCTCAAACCACAAAATGACTTCAACGATCCAAGCTTTCTATACCATCTGCTGAACTGAGAAGTAAATCAAGCCCAGTTGTTTCAACTCCCCAAAAGCAGTTAATTAAACACCCAGTAATCAAAGTGCCACAGACCTCAATACTAGACCAAATTCTCAGAAACCCGATTCATCAATCCAGAAATGAGACAAACCAGATGAGAAAAAATGGTTAAAATCCCTCTGACAAAAAAAAAAAAAACTAATAATCAACAAGAGGCTGATATTAGGATTTCAAGAGGTGATTCTTTATTGCCCAGACTGCTGACTTCTTTCTTGGAGTTATGCTAGATTCTTGCAAACCCACTTCCCCAGACCCATAAATGACACAAACCCAGATGAGGAAAGAACAATCCCACAAAACCTAGCAATCAAATAGGAAGAATCTGAAGATCACAGATGTTGAAATTCAGGTAATGACAGAACAAAAGGAGCGTACTACAAGTGTAGCTTTAAATGAGTCTGAAACCAAAACAGTTGTTTATTGAATGAAATTGAAGTGTCAGCGAGAGATCCAAACCTGAATAAAGGCGGCTGAGGTTGGAGATGACCATTGAGACTGTTTGGAGCCTTGGATTATTTTCTGTCAAAAAAGAATCAAAAGGTTGGAAAGACCGGCCCTTGGTACAGGATGGTGGGTCTGATGATGTAAGGCATGGCCGCCTATACGTATATAAAATTTATATATAAAATATATACGTACAGTAATTCTCCAAAGGTTGGAAATTGTTGACCGTTGGGGACGTGTCGTCCCCGTACGAAACCAAACCAAAACCCCAGAGCACGCCTTGAGGTTTCATCCCGTGATTTCCTCAACGGTTCACACGTGGAGTTCATTTTAGCTATGACCGTCCATGTGAAGATTATCATGATTTGACGGCTGAGATTCAAAAAAATTTCAAACTGTGGTTCCTCCAGGATGGGAGACAGCTGGGTTGATTTTAAAATAAATATTTTAATATGTAATTATTATTTATTAAAAAATAATTTTAATTTAATAAAAATTATTTTAATTTTAGTTTAATTTTGATTAGATTTAGGCTCCGTTTAGTTTGTAAATAAACTCTAAAAAACTCTATAAATCTCTATTAATTTTATATCACATCAACTTTTTTTCTTTCACTGCACACATTACGAACTCTCAATTTATCTCACTTTATCTTACTCCAAACTCACCCTTAAATTGGTAAGAACATGCCAGAAAGTCATTAATAACACTGACGACTTCTGTTAAAATATTGACGATTTCAAATAACAGAAGTTGTATGTTTTATTGACGACAACAATTTTGCTTCTAATTTGATAAATAAGTTTAAGTAGGACTCATATTATTATATTTTCCTTCCTTTATCTCAATTGAAATAAAAAAATTGGCATTGAAATGAATATTTAACATGAGAAGAGATCAAAAAAGAAATTAAGCGTGAATTTAATATTCTCCTATTAAAAGCTAGTTTTTAACAGTTCAATTTTTTAATTTTTTCTAAAACGATCAAATTTACCCTTTTACACTTTTAAATTTCTTTTAAATCATAAAGAGAAAAATGTCAAATTAAATAAAAATTAAAAACTAACTATTAAAAAACTAACTTTTTCCCTTCTCACACAAAAAAAAAATAAAAAAACTAAGCTTTTTTTTTTTTTGGGCATCCCAAACCAAGCCTAAGTGCTCGGGTGGGCCAAAAAAATTAGTAGTTCAGTTTCTAACTACTAGTTTTTTGGTTTTTTTTTTTTTAAATAATCAAATTTACCTTCTTACATTTAAATTTTTTTTTAAATTTAAATGATAAAAAATGTCAAATTAACTAAAAAAATACTAAAAAAATTAGTTACTAAAATGCTAGTTTTTTTTTCTTTCTCAAATATAGAAAAAGCTATTTTTTTGTAATTGACTAGTGGTCAGCTAATTCTTTTTCTTCCCAAACTCAGCTTAACTTTTATCTGCATATAGTTATTAGATCCAAATGAAAATGTTAATTTATAGTTTATTAGTTCATTCAGAGTTATAAAATTAATATAATTCATTTATAAAATACATCTGAAGTGATAAAAAATTTACTAAAAATTCATAAAATTTATAGTTTCGTAATTTATAAAATGAAATAAAAAGTTGGTAATTTTTAAAAAAATTTTGATATTCTTAATGAAATTTAGAGCTTCCATGCAGAGTAGTATTATATTATTAAAATATTAATTTAAAAGACAACAGATCATAGTGATAAAGATGTGATTGGTTTAATGGTAAGCTATTTATAGGTTAAATTCCACCCTTAGGTTCACCTTTAAAGGTGTGTTTGGAATAAAAATACGCGGATTAAAAGATAAAATGGAAGGAAAATTTATAAAAATAAAATGTGATAACACGATGATTCGATGATGCTGCAGAAAATTTAAGCCCAAGTCCAGAAACCGTCTTGAACACCGGTGTGGTGCCTACCAAAGAGTCTCTAATACTTAAATTAGCAAGAGAGTTTATGAGAGTATTTTGACAAAGTAATGGCAAGGTAAAAAGTGTACGTACCATATACTTGAAGGAATGGTGTATATATAGAGATATAGGACCTGCACGTGTATGATGCATGTGAGTCCCATGTAATGATGGTTTCTTTTCAATCATATTGTGACACGTGTATTTGTAGATCCTAAGATAATTCTCATAATTAATCATCAAAATCGTTATGTGGCAGGCAGCACTCTAACAGGCAAGAATCACGAAATATGCTAAATACGGTTTTGCATTTGGTTATGACATAAGCAATTTTGTCTTTAATATGTTGATCGGTCAGACCGACCGAGGTCGATAACTGTCGGTCGGTCGAGTTCTGTCATTCAGATACCCATGATCGGACGGGTACACCCTATTAGAGGCCCTCGATTCCCTTGGTCACTGAAGAGGACCGAGCAGAATTCAGCGATTGTCTCTTGAAATGGGCCTCGGTTGAGCATAAGCCATCAGATGCCGCCAGGAGATCGGTCGGATGAGGTGTCGAGGGAATGTAATGGTTGTAGTGTATAAGGAAAGTGTGCACATTAATTCAATTGCCGAAGTGTCAGGTGTGTTAGTACGATGAAAAGACGCTATCGTACTGCCACATAGTTAACATTTATTACCTGCACTTTTTAAGCGATGGACCCATTATCCACATCGTTGGATCGAATTTTTCCCGCCTTGATCACAACCATTGATTTCAAAAAGAGGGGGGCAGGCAAAGAGTCCTGTCCCTTTGCCTTATAAATATCAAGAATGAAGTTTGCATTTCTTTTTTATGCGAACCTGGAACTTTTAATGTTGGTGCAATTACACTCACTACAATTCTTGCATCCAAGGTTATCTCATGTCTAAAAATTTGCTGTTGCTTTCTTCACGCAATTGGTAAGGGTTAATTTCTACTCTCTCGAATTTGTCTTCCTTCTGTCTATTCCTTTTTTCGATTTCTTAAGTTTGTCCATTTTTGACTTTTGCTTTTTGGAATTTTTCTTCGTCTCTTATGTTTCCGTGGTTTTCCGTGTTTATGTTTTGGTTGTTAGTCCATGTGCTTATTTTTATGACAGAAAATCGCAGGCTTCCAAAGTTGTTAGGATTCGTAGGAAACCCTAGGTATGTTAAATCTATAGTTAGGGGTTTGATTTTCATGTCTTACTATTATCATCTGTCCCAGTCATTTATATCCATCGCTATGGGTAACCTAGACGAGTTTTACTTAGTCGACGAAGAGAGTTCGGACGAAGATGGATTGGTTTTCTGTCGAATGAGGCTTCTTGAGGCCCCCAGCACCAGCGGGCACTAGGTGGACAATACTGAGCGTATCGTCGATGCATTTGGGCCTGAAGTTAGAGAAAAATGCCGCCAAACGATCTCGGATGGTGATCGTGATGCCCTATTCAAGGCAGAGGGCATCCGGTCAACGATCACAGTCAAAAGGATCTTAGAGATCGTAGCTAAGTTTCAACTCCTGTCTGACCCCACGTACCGAGTCCTAGGTGATTACAATTTAGTGTATTCCTTGAGAGAGGGCAAGATCATTGTATACAAAACGACGCTGCTCGGCGGTCTTCGATACCCTCTCCTGAAGTTCCTTTAAGAGGTCCTGGCACGACTAAACTTGTTGATCGATCTGCTACCACTGAACAGTTAGCGAATTTTAATCACGACTGCTATGCTCTAGCCAGCCGCCATCGCCCACAATCTCATTATTTATTTACTTCTATAAAGTGACAGAAAGGGGATTGGGCTAGTGGTATTTTTCGATGAGGAGGCCCAAATACAATTTTGTCACCGTTATGCCCACTTCCAACAAAAGTTAGAAGGAAAAATACTTCTTTATCCGAAGGAGCTGCTGGGAGTTCTAACCGTGGGAATTCGATCACGAGAAAGATATTTGGGTTCCTCAAGTTAGGGTTCAACTGACACAAAAGGGTATGCTTAAATATCTTATTCCTTTAGTTTGAATTTTTTTTCTTTTGATTAGGTTGTAGGGTTCTGATTCTAACCCTGTTGCCTTTAACTTTGATCAGCTCGAAAAGCCCTTACCTTATCTTCTGAGTCAAAAGAACTCCTTCGCCTTGCTAAGAAGCATCATTGGCGCCATCTGTGGGAATCTGATTTTTCTCATGATTTTTATAGTCCAAATTAGGTCCGGCATCAATACTCAACCTCTTTTGCCAACTACAAAGATAATGGAGAACCAAAACGATGAGCGAATCAGCACAATGGAGAGACAGATGAATGAGATGATGGTTACCATGCAAGCTTTGGTGGCTCAGAACCAGGCATTGCTCCAATGAGTAAATGCACCACCTACTGTGGTTCCACCACCAGTGCATCCACCAACGAATAGAGCCCATAATAGTGGGGCTGTGGAAATCAATAGATGAGGAAATAGAGAAGTCCCAGCAGGGGCTAGAGTTAGCTTTGTTACAGGCCAGGTAGTTCATGGAGCTGGCGTTGTTGGGGAAAACGATGTTCCCAATGTGTTACCAGAGGAGTTCAGGTAGAGAAAAAGAATAGCAGGAACTACCATTTCGGCTGGTGGCCATCCAGAGGCTTCAAGGATAGAGGCCACTAGCGTCAAAGATGTTTCTGCTAACCCATGGGAGGAGTAGATCAGGGCCAAATGGAAGGTGTTTTGGCAGCAGTCAAAGCGCCAAATATAGTGGAGAACGTGATTAGCAACACCATCTTCCCATCTACTCCGGTGGTAATGGCTTGTCCTCTACCACCAAAGTTCAAAATGCCAGCATTGGATTCTTTCGATGGGTCGCAGGACCCATTGGATCATTTGGAGACTCTTAAGGTATTGATGCACATCCACGCCAACCCTGACGAGTTCGTGTGCCATGTGTTCCCTGCATCGCTCGAGGGACCTGTTCACTTGTGGTTTTCCAAAATTAAAGCGAGTACCATTGCTAATTTTGCCCAACTAAGCAAACTTTTCATGAGTCATTTCATTAGCGAGTAGAGACAAATGAGGCCCGCTACTCATCTTCTCACAGTCAAACAAGGAAAAGACAAGTCTTTAAGAGATTACGTTGAAAGGTGTAACAAGGAGTTACTGGAAGTTGATGAAGCTGATGATAAGGTGGTTAGAATCGCCTTCATGAGTGGGTTGAGATTGTCCAGATTTATGGCTTCATTGGTAAAAAAGCTACCAGTTGATATGGTTGAGCTCATGTTTCAACCTTAAAAGTATATTAACGTTGATGGGGCTATGAAAGCGAAGAAAGATAGTAACAGAGCTAGAAGCTTTAAATTCAAAAAAAAAACGACCAAGTGGGCCTAATAATACCCGAGACAGCAGAGACTCTAAAAACAAGAGGTTTGATAATTGGTTTGATAGTGGGCTAAGAAGATTTGATGCCAAACGCGACTTCACTCCGTTGTAAACGAGACTGGAGAACGTGTTCTTTGAAATTCAGAATGATCCAGCCTTGAGATGTTCAGGGAGTCTTAGGACCCCCAGCAGATAAACGGTCTTCAGCAAAGTATTACCAATTTCACAGAGACCACAAGCATGACACTAATGATTGCGCAGGCCTGAAGAGGTAGGTCGAGGAATTGATCAGGCGCGGTCAGCTCAGGAAATTTTTCGCCGATCGGGACAACAAGCAAGCTGAGCAAAGGAGTCTTGACCAAAAAAGCCCTCAATAAAGAAGCCCACAACAAAGGAGCCCTAACCGAGCACGCCAGAACAACCAGCTAATCGGTAAAATCCATGTCATATATGAAGGATTCACTGCTAGGAGGGAATCCTCAAGTGTCAGAATGAGATATACGAGGGAGGGGTTAGCTCATCGCGAGGTTTTCATAGTCGAGCGACCAAATAAAAAGGCTCAACCGCAATGTCCCCCAATTACTTTCACGGAAGAAGAAGTAGAGGAGATTTGCCAGCCTCACGATGACCCTTTGATAATTTCCTCGATCATCATCAACTTCAAAATTTGGAGAGTGCTAGTCAATAATGGCAGGTCCGCGGACATATTATACTGGGGAGCATTTGAAAAGATTAGAATCGGCAAGGACAAGCTCTAATCGGTGTTTCTCCCCTCTTGTGGGTTTAATTAGAGACTGAGTGGTTCCACTTGAGTCCATTGTTTTACTGATGACCATTGGGGATGAACCATACCAAGCTACAAAAATGATTAATTTTTTGGTGGTTGACCATTGCTCGGCATACAATGTCATTTTGGGAAGGACAACCCTCATGTTACATCTACATACCGTCTTTGTGTCAAGTTCTTGACCGAATATAGTGTAGGATGTGCTAGGGGTGACCAAAAGATAGCGAGGGAGTGTTATATGCCCTCCCTTGAATAAGACACGAGAAAAGTAAACAATAGTCGTGGATAGCTTCGAGATCCGAGATAATGAGGAACTGAAATGGGAGAATCAACTGATGAGCTAGAAGATGTAATTATTGGTTCTCCTGAAGAAAATAAGTCAATAAAGATTGGCTTTGGGAACCCTAAGCCACTAAAAAATGAAATAAATAATTTTTTTACTTAATAATATGGACATCTTTGCTTGATAACACAGTGATATGATGATGCTGCAGGTGAAACAAGCTCGAGTCTGGAAAGCTGTCTTGGACACCGGTGTGGTGCTTACTAAAGAGTTTCCGATGTTTAGGTTAGCAAGAGAGTTTATGAGAGTATTTTAACAGAGTAATAGCAAGGTAAAGAGTGTATGTACCATATACTTAAGGGGATGATGTATATATAGAAGTGTAGGACCTACACGAGTATGATGCCTGTGAGTCCAATGCAATCACGGTTTCCTTTCAATCGTATTGCGCCATGTGTGTTTGTAGATCCTAAGATGATTATCAAAACCATTATGTAGCAGGTAGCACTCTAACAGGCGAGAATCACGGAATATGTTAGGATACGGTTATGTATTCAATTATGACGTAAGCAATTTTGTCTTTAATACGTTGATTGGTCAGACCGACCGAGGTTAATAACGGTCGATCGGGTTTTGGTCATTTGGATACCCATGATTGGTTGGGTGCACCCTATCAAAATAAAATAAAAAATATCAAATTTATTTTATTCTTTTTGTTTGACAAGAAAGTAGATATTTCAAAAAAATTAAAATTTTATTATAAAAATAGATACATAAGTTCCTACATTTTTTTTCTTTTGCTTATGTTTTTTATCCACAAATATTTGCTCCAAAACACATTTCTAAACCTTGTTTTTTTTGAGAAGCATCATACTAAAAAAAGTCTCAACAGGATACTGCTCAAGCACAAAAAGATGCCCTAAGTGAAGCTTAGGATTACTACTCCATACTACAAAAAACAAAAATTAAATAAAACAAAAAAATATAAAATAAAACTATACAAATCTAGGTTTATCTCTCCAAAATCCAAAAAGCCAGAAAACATAAAAAAAAAAAAAATGTTTTTCAACTTATAGAAAGAAATCTCTAAGCCTTGGAAAAATCCCATACCAATAAATGATTTAGCGTAAACAAAATGGAATAATCATTAACACATGTAAGAACATCAAAGCAAAAAAATTGAGAAGTATATATTCTCCCATTTTCATGCATTCTATTTATAATTGAAGGTTGCACTCAGAAAATGAAATAAATCAGAAAAAGCAAATACAGCCAATCATGGTTGTTAATAAAGGAAAGTAACACTCAACCAAATACTAATAAACTCAATCATGTTAATATTCTCTAACACGCTCTCTCAAGTTGAAGCATACAAGTCAAAAATACCCAACTTGGAAGACATAGTCCAAAAGGTAAAGGGAGGCAGCGACTTAATAAGAAAATCAATCAATTGAGACGAAGATCGAATAAAAGGAGTACTCAATTATTTGCGTAGCAAAAAATCACGAATGAAGTGACAATCAACTTCTATATGCTTAGTGTGCTCATGAAACACTGGATTACTGGTAATGAAGATAGTAGCCTGATTATTACAGTGTACAGGCATAGGTAGAAGAACATCAACACAAAAGTCACGCAAGTGAGAGCAGACCTAGAGCATCTCAAAAGTAGTATGAGCCATAGCACTATATTTAACTTCTGCACTGGAACAAGCAACAACTTGTAGCTTCTTAGTGCGTCAAGTAACTTAGTTATCCCTAACAAATGTGCAGTAACCAGGCATCGAACGACGATTAGTTCAATTCTCAACCCAATCCGCATTACTATAACTAGTAACAATAAGTGAGAAAAATAGATGATAAAGAAAACTACGTTTAGGGGACTATTTCAAATACCACAAGATATGACAGATGGTTTTCAAGTGGGGAATACAGGTAGTATGGATAAATTGACTAACAATCCCTAGTACGTAAGTAATATTATGGCGAATGATCATAAGATAGCTAAGTTTGCCCATTAAGCGACAATATTGGCTGACATAAAAAAAAAGTGCTCATCAGAAGTAGTATTCAACTCCTAGACATTTTAGTGAAAGTGTGCCTAGGTTGTGTCTGGTAGGGGAAAAAAAAAATAAAACATCAATTGTACCACACTTTTTACTATAAGTATACATGGTGGTGTTTGGAATTTCCAAAAAAAAAAAAATTAAAAATCGGTGAAAAAGTAATATGTAGTAAATTTTAATTAAAAATTTAAGAAAATGTTTAAATTTTTAAAAAAAATTTAAAACTTCAAACGAATCTATGTAGGGTATGTTTAAAGTTGTATAAAAGTGTATAAAATAAAATAAAATTGTAAAAATAAATATCTCGTAATTCGTATAATAAGTGAAAATTTTAAATTTTATTATCTTGTAATTTATATTTATAAAAATTTATAAAATTTTATTTTATTTTATGTTGCTCCTAACGGAGCCATAACATATTTTGAATGAAAACAAATATAGACAGTTTCCACTAAATATCAAACCGGTCTTGTTCATCGTGCAAACCGTGCGCCTTGTATTTACATGCACGTGAGGGAGAATAATTAAGGCTGTCTTTGATGGAGGTGGGGGACTTGGATTTTTGTTCAGAACCCTATTTGGCTAGCTGTCATAAATTGAATCCAACATGGCTAGCTAGGATATTTTCTCTTTCAAAGTAGAAATGCAAATTATTTCCGTACTAGGAGTATTTATTATTAAAATTATTATTTTTAAATCACATTTCTTATCCATTTTATATTATTTATTTTTAATGTTAGATTGGTACTTTAATTTGGGTTTGTGACAATTGGCTTTTCAAAATTATTCGAGTACAATTTAAGCCCCGTTTGGTATAAAATAAAACTTTAAAAACTCTATAAATCTCCAATAATCCCTCTATTTCTAATTTTTTCGCCATCACTAATTTAAAAAAATTCTAATATTTCGCTAAAAAAAATTTGAAAGTAGGTTAACTGAATATGTAAATTTTTTATATAATCATATTATTCGTGTTAAAAGTTTTCAAACGAATACCATTGTCGTTATTTTTTGTGAATTTTTTTGAATCCGTGGGAATGAATTTGGAAAACCGTTATCACAATTTGTAACTTTTCAGAAAAAAAGACACCAAAATTAATCTAAAATTACATTTTATCTCAATTTATCTTATTTTTTCTTACTCTAAACGAAGCCTTAATAGGCCTTAGGATTGGGGCTTTCTTTCTTTCTTTTTTTAAATTGAGTTTCTTATTTTAGACCTACAAGGTTGGGCCGAGCTCTTTTAGACTTTTAGAGTTGTTAGTTTTTTTTTTATTAAGTTTGGCCTCTTTAAGAAGTTTTATTAACGATTTCACATACTTTAGGGGAGCGTTTGTTTGAGGGATAAAAATGTGGGATTAGATGAGTAATTCGTGAGTCCCATAAATTGGAGGAGTAATGAAGTGTTTGTTTGATATCCGTGGGTCCCACGGATTGGATGAATAAAGAAGGAATTTGTGGGATAACTTATCTCATGGGGGGTGTGGGATGAGTTATCCCCCTCTTCGGATTGCTTCCCTCCAAAATCTAAAAGTCCAAAATTATTTCTTATCACATCATATATCAAATCATATCTTTATCCTACTTTATATTCTACTAACCAAACACCCAAAAAATAATCCCACATAAAAAATTAATCCCATCTTTTATCCAATCCCATCAATGAGTCCCACAGTATTACTTATCTCCCATTATCCAATCTCTCAAACAAACGTAGCCTAGAAGGATATACTTGAGGTTTAAAAAGGTGGAAAAGAGGTAATCAGGCGTATATACTTTTTTTTAATGCCTGTTGTTGGTGATTAATTTATTTTATCTATTGATCCCTGTAAATATGTTATTATTAACTCGAAGAGGAAGCTTAATGGCAAAAAGCAACGGCTATAGACATATTCGTACAAAAGAATTTGAACACTTGTGAACTATAACAAGTGCCATTTGGGGATTCAGTGGTGTCTAATTGAATTGAAGAATATAGGTAATTGAACTCGTTTGATACATTGGTTCAAGCGAGTAAGATAAATATAAATTACAATAGGTATTGGGTTCTATCTATATATATATAAGATGATTTTCGTAACTTATTTTTATATAATTAATTTTTTTTCAGGATTAGTTATTTTGTAAATTCGAGATTTTTTTTTTCTTTTAGGATTTTTTCTTGTTACATTCAAACTTTCGTTTGAGTTTCAGTTCTTATATAATTTGTTGTTTTTCTCTGGTTGATTTGAATTAGTTTAATTAATATTTTTATTTTCAACAAAATTCTATTCCTCGGTCAAAATTAGCCCAACATGTCAATAAATTACTTTCTTTTAAAAACCAAAAAAAGAAAAAAGAAAAAGTAAGCCGTTAGTAAGACAGTTATAATATGCAGACTATTTTATTTTTGACCTCTTTGAAATGGATTCTATTAATTAACAAATTATTTTGTTTGGGGTGTTTGCTTTATCATTGCTCACTAACTTTTATCAACTTTTTTTAATTTATTTCAATTAAATTCGTAATATATTCTTTTTACACAATTTATTTTACTTTTTTTGCCATTCAAATACCACTCTAATAACATTACCAAATGTAAGAGTGACAATTCATATCAACGTGTCATGCACAAGTTTAAAATCGTATTTATTTGTATACTCAAAATTTTTAAAATTTTATAAATACGTTAAATAATTAATTTATTTCATAATCAAGTCAGTTGTTTTCAACTTTTGTTAATTTTGAATTAACATATTTACTTTGTATCATATTTGAAATTTCTCTTAATTTGTGTTGCGATTGTTGTCAAGTTCAAGTTAAATTATCGCATCAAATATTATCAGTTCTGAATACATGGGATAAAATGTGGTTTGGCGTAAGAAAAAAAAAAGATAAATTGAGATAAAATGTGGTTTGGAGTTAATTTTTGCGCCCTTTTTTTTTTTGAAAGTAACAAACCGTGGGAACAGTTTTTCAAATTCGTTCCCACGGATTTAAAAAAATTCACAAAAAATAACAACAATGGTATTCGTTTGAAAGTTTTCGACACGAAGAATATGATTGTATAAAAAATTTACACATTCAGTTAACCTACTTTCAGATTTTTTTTTTAGCGAAATATTAAAATTTTTTAAAATTAGTGATGGCAAAAAAATTAGAGGTAAAGAATTTATTGAAGATTTATAGAGATTTATAGAGGATTATAGTATGCCGAACGAGGCCATTATATTTTTCTCAAGAAAGAATCTTAGTTGATTGGGTTTCAGCCTATTTTCTTGGCCTTAAATCATGTAGCTCCTTTTGCTGTATCAAACTCTTCGGATAAATGTGGGCCGGCACGTATCAGTCCCATGTCTACCCCCAACAAACCTCTGGAATCGAGAATGTTAGAGTGGTTTGGTAAGCCGCCTTTTTATTTACGTTTGTATGTTTATATTTTTTTTATTTTTATTATTTTTTTTGAAATTAAAATTAAAATTACGTTAAAAATATATTTTGTTTATAATTATTATTTTTTATTTTCATAAAATATTTAATTTTATTAGTTTTTAAAAAATTAATTGAATTTAATAAATATATTTTATATTAATTTAATTTAATTATATTATTTATTAAATAATTAAATAAAATATAAGTATATCATTTAATCTAGTAAATATAAATATATTAATTATAATTTAATTATATTATTTAGTAAAAATAATTAAATAAATATTTTTGGTAATATTTTAATTAATTAATTATGATATTTATTAAATAATTTAATGAAATATATTTCATATTAATAAATAAAATAAAATAAATTAATTATTAAATTAAATTAATTTAATTATGATATTTATTAAAAATAATTTAATGAAATATATTTCATAAATAAATAAAATAAAATAAATTAATTATTAAATTAAATTAATTTAATTATGATATTTATTAAAAAATTTAATAAAATATATTTAATATTAGTTAAATTAATTATTTTAAATTAATTATAAATTAAATTAAATAATTTAATTATAATATTTATCAAAACTAATTATATTTAATAATAATTAAATTAATTATTAAATTTAATTAATATATATTATTTTATTATTTATTAAAATAATTTAATAACATATATTTCCTATTATTAAATTAACTAATAGAATTTAATTATTTATTAGAATATATTAATAATATATATACATATTGATTTAATTATATTATTTATTAAAAATAATTTTAGTTTAATAAAATATTTGAATAAAATAATACATTTTAATATGATGTAACAAAAATAGATAAAGTATTATAATTGACCAAATATTTACAGCAAAAAAAATAGTAAAATACTTTTTCTGTTTATGTATTTTTATTTAAGTTTCACTTTTTTAAAAATAAAAAAACGTAAAACACATTTAACAAATATATTATGCTACTAGTTTACAAAATTTTTAAAAACATAAATAGAAAGAAGAGAAAACCAAAAAACATTACCAAATAAGGGTCCATTTGTGTGGTTGGCAACTATGGGGCCATTTGGAGTGAGATAATTGATAAAAATTTTAGAATTCGTAATTCGTGGCAGTGAGATAAAAAATGAATAATTTTAAGAGGTTATCAAATATTTTCAAGAGAATTTCAGGGTGCCAAAGGCACCCTATAATTAGCTACTCAACTCCTATCTATTAAATTATTGATTTTTTTAAATAATTCTATTTACCTTCTTACATTTTTAACTTTTAAAATGTGTTTAGAGTATAAAAAATGAGATAAAGTACGAGTTCATAAATTGTTCAGTAAGATAAAAAGTGAATAATTTTTAAAAATTTTTAACATTTTATCCTATGTCAAGAAGCATCCTTATTTAAATCACAAAAACGAATATGTCAAATTAATGAAAATGTTAAAAAACTAATTATTAAAAAATTAACTTTTTTTCCAAAAAAAACTTTGATAAAAATACTAATTTTTAATTCTCCAAACTCAACTTTAGATTGGGTAACCTGTATCACACATAAGGCCTAAGACCCTGTTTAGAGTTTTAAAAATTTTTTAAAAATTTAAAAAATTAAAAATTTTTAATTTTTATCGATTAAATTTCACCATTTAATAATTTTTATACTACTTTAACACTAATTTGATTTATTTTTTTAGAACTTTTTTGAAAACTCCAAATGACTCCTAGTGTAAATAGAAAAGCAAGGGGAGCTAAAATGGAAAATGGATATCCAGATCCACCCGACCACGTTTCATGCCTAACCAGAAGTCCCCCAACCCTCGTTTAGATTGTCTGTGTGCCTGTATTTCGAAACAAGCAGTCTATCAGTGCTAGAAGCGCCGTTGAAAGACGACACGCCGAAGGTTCGAAACTGCTGCGGGGAGAGAGAGAGGGAGAGAGAGATTTCACACATTCAACAAATGGCAGAGAAGGTCGAAGCGCCGATAAATCCATCGATTCCTTCGGGCGAACAGACCGTTTGGGCTGATGTTTCGTCTCTCCTTGAATCCGCTGCAAAGGTCTCTCTATCTTTCCTTTATACAAACAAACAAACGCACACACCCATAACATCTGTTTGTTCCTGAGAAACGACCAGTAAAATAAAAGAAAACACAACAGGGAACTTTTCTGGTCACTGTTTTTTGTCAGAAGGCTATTGAATAAGGCTAAATTTATGCTACTATCTAAATTAATGAACTTGACTGCTTGTTTTATGGGATTGTACAACTTGAAGCAGAGGATTAATTTATTATTTTTATTTAGGTGTTATTATTTTGTAATCTTTCATTTCTTGCTGTTTTATCGGATCTTATTGTAAGGGTTTTAACCCAAATTCATGATGGATCCATTGGTGAAGTTTTCATGTTCTTGTTTTGTTTGTGAATGACTGATTTATTTACGAAACTTCCAATCTGGTGAATTTTGACTGTCAATCCCCCCAATCATTACCATCCATACTTTGCCATTATTTGCAAATGATTATTTCACTTTAGATAATTTGGGTTTTGATAGTCGTTTTGGGGGTTGGGGAAATTGGTTTAATTTGTTTGGAGTTCCAAAGTTTAAAAAAAAAAAGTTGGTGTTGAGAAAAAAAAAGGTTGGTGTGAAAGTGATGTAAAAGTGACCAGTGGTGAAATTTGATTAGAGAAAGTTAGGATTTTTTGGAGTTTTATGGAAAAATTTGAACTCCAAATGTAGCCGTTTATCACGAGCTATCATAGTTTTTAATTCCCATTTGACAGGATAAATGTATATCAAGCTAGTTGCTATTACCAGGCAGTGGCCAGTGTTAATATTTTTTATGGTGTTTGAGGTAACAACCCAGCTTTCTGCCATTTCTTAATTATTTGCATGGTCTGATTGGTGCATTGTCTAAAATGCCACTAAATTTATATTAATATCTTGCTTGCATGCACGAGTGTGCAAGTTGGTTTTCTGAGTTGCTATAAACTTTATTTTCTGTTGTTTCGTCACAGATCTTCATGTGGTGAGCTTATACATGGAGAGAATTTAATCTTTTGGCAGCCATGTCAGCCTTGGAGGTAATTAGTCACATTGACTGGATTTGGTATCTTTAGGAGGCATTATTTATGGTCACTCATTTTCAACTGAATAATTTTGGCCCACTACTGCACATCAGTACACTACCTGAAACATGACAAAAGGTTATGCATTATGATGCAATAGAAGCCTTTTGCTATGCTTGCTTGATTAGTGCTGGTCGGTGTGTTATTGTTAATGATGTACATCAAAATCATAATAATGTTAGTAAGCCAAATTTGACGTTGAAATTAAAAAAAAGGGGTATCGAAATGCAAACTAGAAGTGCCAAATTACATATAGAAAGAAAATCTGGGTGCTGGGGGCGGTGGACATCCTTAGTCCAGGAAATTAATGGTATTCTGGCTAAAAAGAGAAGAAAAAGGAAAGAAAGCTGAACTAGATAATGAGAAGGAACTGCCCAGAACTAGATCCATCCAATGTGTGTGATACAGTGTAAGGACTTGGATGTTATTAATATTAAAAAAAAAAAAAAAAAGACTTGGATGTTATTGCCGCAAAATGCAAAAATAGTTTTTTTTTTTTTCTGTTTTGGGGGGGGGGGAGGAATTCGTTACTTTTTGGTGTACTAATTTCTAGTTAGTGCATTAACACTTGTTATTATTTAGATGAATCCCCTCCCTGGGAATAAAATGATACAGCATTCTGCTTAGCTTTCTTTTTATGTTCTCAATCATGTATGGTATTGTAGAATGAAGATTTATTTGTTTGTTTTTCTTCTTAAATAATTATATTAGACATGCTGATTTCACTTGATTTTGTGCTTTTAAGGTCTTATTGGGAGATTTTTCTTTACTATTATTAAATTGCAATAAGAAGCTCATCCGTCACCTGGGCCACTGCTTAATTTTGGCTTATAAATTTGCTTTTGCATTTCTTGCTGGTTCCTTTGCAGCTAATTTCTAAGTTTCCAGGTATTTCCTGGGATATTCAGCTTATGATTAATTATGGTGATCTGCTTTGAACTTATTTGTTCTTTTTCGTGTGCATGTATTTTTTTTAATTAGATTATGGACCCAAAGATGGATTCAGGTATTGTTTGTAGATATTATTCTGTTGATGAAGCAATTGAGAGTGGTGCTGCCCCAGTCCCTTTAAGCTTTGATAGAACTGTAGATGTCCAATGTACTATTGATATCATGGACCATCTTCTGGCGTGTGAGGTATGGTTCATATTTTTGTAAAATGAGTTGTATTCCTTCCCTTATTTTTTACTGACTTATTACAATCTTGCGTGGCAGGCAACATGGCACAAGGGTCATTCATTGGCACAAACTGTATTTTCTTGCATCTATCTTCTGAGGCCGGATAGAACAACATCACATGCATTGTTGCATTTATTGTAGGGTCATATGCGCAACCTGCAATGCAGTTGTTTCAGTTGTCTCTGATGCACGTACACATGAAGTAAAGTACTTCAGCAATTCTTTTGGCCTATCTTCATTTTTAGAATGACTTTCTTTCCCCCATTTTTATTTTTTTGATAGGTTCATTTTTGTGGGAATGACATAATAGTTTAAATATATGCTTGTGTAACTTAAATATAAAGGCAAATAAATAGTTGTTTTCCATGTGTGTATATATATAAAATATAGTTATTTGTCAACATATCCTTGTCATCTCGTGTCCTATTATTTTTTAAATTAATATATCTGTGTGTCTGTTTTGTGCCGTATCCATGCTTCTTAGCATGGATTCTCATTCTTTATCAGACCACCAACTATTAGCTATAAGTGCCATCTCTTGCCAATTCTTATTGGAGCTATAGAGTTCAATTCTAGGCCAGGATATGCATATGATTTACTTGAAACTATATGATGTGGGGGTAGTTTTAGAAAGTTGCTTAAGGTTGCCCACAAATAGTTTTGTGGTTGGTGTTGGTTGTGGAAAACTTTTAGAATTTAAGGTTCTACAAAATGGTTGAAATTTCTAGGGTTTCTAGGAAAAACTTAGTCACCATTCCTTAAATAATTCTAAAATTTGTCTAATGTTCTTTTGCTTTATGTGGAATACTTGTCTAGTATTTTTTACTTTGAGCCAATTGAACTTCCTGTTCTTACTCTTTAAGGCCCCGTTTGGCAACCATTTCGTTTTCAATTTTTTTGAAAACTGAACACGAAAACGCGTTTGGTAAATTTGTTTTCAGTTTTCAAAAAAATGAAAATTGTTTTCAAAATTTTTAAAAATTATGAAAACATAGAAAATGTGTTTTCTCAAGTTTTCATTTTCAATTTTAATTTCTTATACAACTACTACTAGTTACAACCATCAATTACTATTATCCACTAGTTGTTACCAATATCCGGCCACCGCCGCCACTATCTTCCACTCATCTCCGGTCCACGAAATATATTATTATTTAATATACAAATATTAAATTAATATATAAAATAAATTAATATATAAAATAAATTAATATATTAAGTTATATTAATATAAAATTATGTATTAATATATAAAATATATTAATATATATATTATTTAATATAATATATTAATATATACAATTATATTAATATATTAAATTAATAATATATTATTTTTATTTATGTAAAAATATATTAAATATAATTTAATTAATAATTACTTTTATCAATAATTAATTTAATATATTAAATTATATATTAAATATATTAATTACATAAATTATATTAAATATATTAATTAACCAAATTATATTAATTATAATTGAATTTAATTTGTTAAATTAATATAAAATTATTTAATTAAATTATATTTAATATGTTTTATTTTTATTGAATTAAATTATTTAATAAAGATATAATTAAAATAAATACGTTTAATTAATTTAAATTAAATTAATTATATAATTAAATTAAATTATTAAATTAATATAAAAATAATTTAATATAAATTGTTTTTAATAGATAATATAATTAAATTATATTGCATATATTATTTATTTTTATTGAATCAAATTATTTTAAAAATAATATAAAAAATAATTAAATCTAATTAATATAATTAATTAATTAAATCAATTAAATTTAAGTAATGAAATTAAGTTAATTAAATTAATTACTTTAATTAACAGGAAATATTCTATTAAATTGTTTTTAAAAATAATTATAATAAATTATGTTATTATATTTTATTTTTATAGAATTAAATTATTTTTAATAATTAACATAATTAAAATAATTAATTTTATTGAATTTAATTAATTAACAACTGTAACTACTAACTAACAATTATCGTTGCCAAATGTTTTCAAGTTTTTGTTTTATTTTTCTACTATGTAAATGAAAACAAAAAATTAAAAACTGAACACAAAAACTGAAAACTGATAGTTTTATCAAACGGGTCCTAATTTGTTTCAATATGTGAAAATTTATGTCACATGGACTCGGGTATGGGTATCATATTCATATAATTCTCATGTCCAAAGAAACAGGATGTCACAAAATATTTGTATCTTAGTACTTTTTTTTTTAATAAAAAAATTTCTTGGGTATAATGGTGTTTACAATGTTCCATAAAGCATTTCATGCATAATATTATATATACTTGAATTCTTGGGAAATCCTTGGAAGCAATATGTCTTGAGGCATTGCCTTTTCCTTTTCACAAAGCTTGTGTTAGGGAATTAGAAAAACTCGTTTTCTGGGAAGATATCTGGCAAGGGGATGTTCCCTTTTCCCTGTCCTTTCTACTCCTGTACAGATTATCAATGAATCACTGTTTGTTTTCTCTTTGCTGTCTCAATATTCTTCTTGTTTGTGAAATTTTAATTATGGCATAGTTGTCAAAATTTTAATTTGGGTGGGTCTTGGGAACAATTTACAAAACAAATTATTTTTATTGTTTTAAAAAAGTGAAGGTAGAGAGACTTGGAACAGACCTTAATCTGCAACATTTACAAATCATCTTCACAAATTGTTGTTTGAACTTTTTGTATCCAATAGTTGCCGAAAACTTCGTAAGCGACTAAAATATTGCACTTTAAATTTTCGTAAACGTAAGATTTGGACCATAATTTTAGTCGTATATGGGCAGAATTAGAAGGGCCCCCTCAAACTTTCAAAATTTACTTAATGTAGCTGAAGTTTGTATAGTGTCATATTGTCAAGAGTTGGTTCTCCTAAATTTTTATGCTTTTCATTAAGTTCTCTAAATAAATACCATATTTGCCTTGCTAAGCAAGATTTATGCATTTGTTATTGGTAGCATAAGGCCTAGCTTCTTTCTATTTAGATATTGTGATTATATAAATTATAAGTTTCAAGCACAATAATATTCACTATTCATATCTTATATGTATTTAAATATATAAACATATTTGTTTTTGTATTGTATTCTTTTTTTTTATCATTTTTCGATTTTATACTAATCTCATGCTAGGATTCGGTATGATTCACAATTTTCAAATCTAAGCTTCGATTCTTGATACGAATCTCAATTTGACAACTATGATTTCTGGCACAACCTAAAGGATAGGGCCACTGCTGATTTTGCCTCTCTTCTCTCGTTGATGGCGTTGTTTTAAGGCTGGATAGAACTGATAGCCTGATAGGAGATCATTGATCCTTGACTATTTTTCTATGTTTTTTTTTGTACGTCCTTTTTTTTTTTTTTAAACCGGAACCTACACCAATTTATTGCAGCCCTCAACGAATCGCGTAGCCGATGGATAAAGCGGAGGTACTTGAACCCACCCGCAAGCATGTCCTATTTCAACAACCTATGCGACAAGTTGAATTCTCTTTTTTCTACCTTTGAAATTGTTTTGGAAGGCATAAGTGCCCACTAGAGTGCAAGTGTTTGCCTGGATTGTGGCTCGTAGGAAGCTAAATACCAATGATTTGAAACCAAAAAATGGAGACCTCAGCATTCTATATTGCCCAAAGGTGTTTGATGTGTAAAAGGAATTTGGATGATTTGGACCACCTTTTTCTTCACTGCCTAGTGGCTGCAGAGTTGGGATAAACCTTTTTACATCTCTATTAAGCCGTAGACTCCCCAAGGAGTAAAAAAGGCAAAACCTTGTGGAATTGCGCCCATACTTCTGAGGGTTATGGAAAGTACGAAATTCCAGAATCTTTGAAGACAACTGCGATAGACTTCTCGGTCTCCTTTTATGTTATTTGCTTCTAGCAGTAAAATATTTTCATTGCTATTAAAAAAAAATACTATATATACTTGGATTGTTTTGCTTGAAGAGAAGGAAAAAGAGAGAGATTATTTTGTTTGATTGGACATGATACTAGAATGGCACTAAATCTCCTCTAGCATTTTATATAAGGTCACTAGCATTATGGTCTATGACAAACGACATCCTTATGCTTTACTCAATCATCTGTACTATTTCATCTTGTTTAGGATTGCTAGTCTCTAAACCAATGTAATTTAGAACAGGCCCTTATAGCTTGCCAATGCCAAAACAGTTTTCAATATGAAGTGGATCAAGTGTAGGGTTATTTTGTGAAATTTTGAAAACCTCGTTAAAATTATAAATACAGGAAACAAAATTTATTTAGAAATTCAGTTAACCGCTCTACAATAGTCCTTAATTGTACTGTAGTGAAAACATAAAAAGGAAGAAAAAGCATCCACTTCAAGAATTGAGTAAGTTTGCGGGATGTGAAATAATAGCACAATTTATAGATATTGAATGAATTTTAACCTTAATGCTAAATTACTTAGACTGCATGGAGGGTGTTTGGAAGTAACAAAAGAATAAAACACGAAAAGCTGATGGTCTTTTTGTTATAATTTCCAATCTGAATCCTAATGGTAACAATTGTCCATTCATTTGTAATTAAATCATGACGAAAGCATGATCACCACCTGTTTTAATTCTTTAGTTTTCTTTGGTAGGAGAAGATATTTTTACAATGACATATGGTCTACCTTTGAAAGGAGATGGAGATGAAAAATGCTTATCAATGCTACATGCACGTTGAGGAAACAATTCACGCCAATTGCGTGCTTGTAAAGCGTCATCATCAAAAAAGAGAGTAAGCAGAAGGTAGTTTCCCATCTTTAAGTCAGTTACTTTACTATGAGCAAAGCACTGTATATTAGCATTTCAAACACTATAGGTGGTCTCACCATGTAAGATTGAGGCAACCATTGGTTGTGGGTTGGCACAATTGATGAAGCGAAAAGAGCGTATTCTCAATGTTTGAGGTTTTCTTTTTATTTATTTATTTTGATAAATAATAAATTTATAAAAGAAGGTATCAAAGAGATGCCACCCTTATGCAAGTATCCTCAATTAGGCAAGTATTACAGATCGAAACTCTTAACAAAATCAGAAAACTATCCAAATACGGATTAAAATCCCTGATAGGACAACCCGATAGACAACCCATACAAAACAGTCAAAATTCTTTCTAACGTAGGCATGGATAATTCAACTCCTTGAAAAGTTCATCCATTCATGTCACCTAAAATCACCTAAACTAAACAAAAAACGGATAATCTTCCACAATTTTTTCCTTTTTTCTTTCTGAACTTTTCCTCCCCAGTAAGTTTCAAAAACATGCTAAAACTTTTTCGGAAACACCCATTGTATTCTACATTGTGATAATAACTTGCCACAATTTCCTTGTCATGGACAATACACAACAAGGTGGTCAACAAATCCATCGTCCTTTTGTGAAGACAAAACCAATTCATTGTTACTTGTTTCTTGCAATAAAATTATCAATGGTTCCAATTTATATTTAATCTATGAAATTCCATACATGTTCATATCACTTTTCAATTTTCTCTTTGATGTTTAAGCATAGCCGACCACATAACCATACTTCCAATATTTATCTTTATTCAATAACATCATAGTGTAGCATTCCATTCCAATTATTTCCATTATTAAATTTCTCAACTTTGTATCCAATCATATTCCATATCACATTATCACATATTCAACATTCAATCACATATCCAATCCTCATTACATTTGTTCATATTTCAATCATGAATCACATTCATAATACCACTTTCCATCAATCCATCACACAATCATAGTCACACAAATCATCGGGGGTTGGGTGTATACACAACACCGTCTTTTATCGGTCCCGACCCAACGGAAACGGACCAAACCAAACACCATCGTTAGGATCACAATCCAAGGTCACGGGTAACCATACACTCACAATGTTGTGGGCTACTAACCCACTGGCATTGACACCAAACCCTGCGCAGGTTTCGGGACTCTCAACCCAAGGGAATCTCAAACCCTTCCTGTTTACCACGTTATTTTCGTTCGAACGGATTTTCATCCGTTTGAATGGATTTAGATAGAAACTTTTGATTTTTCTGTCAAAACTTTTTTTGAATTTGTAAAACTTTAATGGCATTTGTAAAAATTTGTTAAGATTTATAGATATATATATATATATATATATAAAGATTTATAGAAATTCACGTAATTTGAGTATAGAAAAACTTTTGTAGAGAATTATAGAGTTTTTTAAAGTTTTTGGTGCTTTTTGGTGCTCCAAACGGGTCTATAGATAACCTTAGACTCTTAAAATTATTATTTTTGAAAAATGATAGGAGATTACTCTGCATCACTCGAGCAGGGCGTCATTATGAAGAAATGTGCCTCGCTCGACGTAAACCTGGTTGAGAACTCCTTGGATATCTGAGTGAGGACATTATTGATTGGAGAATCGTTTCTTAGAAGCCCAAGCAGAAATTAGGTCTACTTGGCCTACTCACAGGTCGGATATCCCAATTGGATAATAG
The DNA here is from genome assembly GCA_019916065.1 of Vitellaria paradoxa. Lineage (NCBI taxonomy): Eukaryota > Viridiplantae > Streptophyta > Magnoliopsida > Ericales > Sapotaceae > Vitellaria > Vitellaria paradoxa. The sequence goes on along the minus strand of CM034241.1, from coordinate 33,868,554 downwards.
ATGGAATACTTACATCATGAGCCAAGAGTCTACCATGACTCAAGCCCCAGATAGAAAAAGCTACTTTGGTTGCACCTTAGCTTCCAACTCAAACTTCATGGAAATCCTCTTCCCTTTCTACCTAATAAGGTGATATAGAAAACTTTTTTTTAACTTCTCCTTTCCTTTTTAGAAAAATATTTTTCTCCATAACTGTGATGTGCTAAATGTTTCCACTCTCTTAATTTCTTGGTGACTAATAATCCAGTGGGATCTGACTATTGTTTGTCTTCAGAGTCTTCTCAAATTGAACTCAAGTTATTGGTAATTAACTTATCCTTAAAAAAAAAAGAAAAGAAAAGAAAAGAAAAAGAGCACCTCAATGGTTTGTAAAGAGTTGAACCTTGTAGGGTTGATGTTAGAAAGAAATAACCAACAACTCCACCTTGATATATCCTATGTATATTTTTGTTGCCTGGGTACTCCAACTTGATATGTCTTGAGAATTGTTCTTTGGAATCTGATGCTGGCCATTTTGTTTATTTCAATATTATCGTTACTACTTTTTTGAATCTCTTAGGTACGATGTTTTGGAATAATTTCTTTAAGGTTGCACTGCATTAATGCAGATATAGAGCCACTACAAACGAATCCTGAACTGGAAGAAGGCTACTGCAAAGCCTTGTTGTGCCGCATACGTTTTCGTAAGGTCTTACCGTGATAGTGCTCTTATATGTTCTTTGAATGACCTGAGTCATTTTAATCACTGAATAGATCTTCTTGTGAGCACTTGTATATATCAAAGTGTATGAGTATGTTTGCGTTATTACTTTTGTCTTCCATTTTGATTATGCCTCTCTTGTTCACTTCGGTCAGCCACTTCTTCGGACAACACCAAGGGGCAATAATAGATTTTACTCTATGAGCCTATAATTTAGAACTAGTTGTTGCACCAAAGACACTGTAGCACAGAGGCAGAATTTTGGTCTGAAAGGGAAGTGTGAACTTAGACATTTGGTTTTTATTGCTGTCAATTTAAAAATGGAAGCATTTTGTGTCAACAATTTCTTAGATTATCATTCTTATTTTTTTATTTATCAAAAAGTACAGTTGCTATAGATTTTATTCTACTTCCTTTGGAGTAAAATGTAATTTTGTCTTTCTGAAATTGAACTCGGTGCCTTCTCCAAATAGTTCTAGTTTTATTCATTCTTCAAGCCCTTATCGACCTTATAGGCCTTACAAAACCACACAACGCAATATGCTACAACTTACGCCATAAAATTCATTGCTAAAAAACCTACTAAAACATCTAAAATTAAGTGTTTTTTCTAAAATCAAATGTTTTTCTTTCTTTCTTTCTTCTTTTTAAAAAAAAAAAAAACAAAGAAAAACAGCAATGCAATTAGAAAAGATTCCAAATAGAATTCTAATGACTTGATTCACAATCTTCTTGTGAATGTTGCATTAGCTAGGGCACATCACATATTATCATTAGACTATACTGGGGTAATTTTCAGGGGTAAAAACTCAAGCCATTTTGTACTGATTGCACTTAATGCTTCTTAAACAATTTTTTAGAAATTGATGTTTCATGTGGTTTGTTTTACATCTACGATATGTATGCGCTTTGGAAAGACTACGGTTTAATCAGAAAACATAAAATAAAATAATAAAAGTTGACCACCTAATTCCCCAGCGTTTTCTATTTATTGGATTTAAACATTTATTGATAGTGGATGAAACCATTATCTTTCCATGAAATTTCCTTTGAATGAATGTTATATTTTTCCTAATTGAACAGCCACCCTATTTTGGAGGGGGGAGAAAAAGAAAAAAAACAGTTACACCGATAGTTTTTTAGTGTTTTTACTTTTGGTGGTAGAGCTTTCTATTTCAAATGGTACCTGATTTATATTTCTGGAAAAGCCCTAATTTTCAGGCTTCATGATTACTACTTGTGACTCTCTCATAGAGATATGCTAGAAAGGTAAAAAAAAACCCATGGTTGTTCTATGTCCAATAAAAGGAAACAATTGACAACAACCTTTTGGTTTCACATCCTGCGGTGCGGTTATGTTCAATATTGGACTATTCCATTTGGCAAGTTAATCAGGTCTTATATTTTTGCAAACAGTGACTTGAATTATTCACAGGGCAGTTATTGGATGTCTTGAAACATGACAATAATAGATGTTCTTACAGTATCGGTTAACGTGTAGTCCTTTGCATTCAGCATTTCTACCATGCCCTTACTTCTATGAGGCGACCTCAAGGTAGAGGTTTCGAGTTAGCAAGAAAAACACATAACCTCCTGTTTATCAGAGCTAGATTCCATTCTGAAATCATCAGAATTTCTAAGGTCCAATGCATCTGGAACATGTAAAGATGGACTAGAAGATAGAACAACAGCTTCTGGTTGTCAACCAATTGGGTTTGATGCTAGTTTGAACTGTAGATTGTCTGCTCCTACTCCACCTCGTGCAATTAAAATTCTCTGCTGGATAAAGGTGAGTCCCTAGGTGCATAGAATGGATATATCATGTATTTTACTACAATAGAACTTAACTTTCTTGCTGGTTTCCTCTAGCAGGCTGTTGAATATTTCAAAAAACTTCTTCATGATCTAGACATTATATGTTCCTACTCTTTGGACCCGTTATTTGAAGGAGTTTTACGCTTTGGTGGTTGTGTTCCAAAAGTTTCAACCTGATTTGGTCGCAAGAGCCCATCTCCAGGTTAGTTAACTCAAGACCTCATTTCACCTTCGAATCAATGACTTCGTTTCTTTCTTTCTTTTTTTTTTTTTTTTCTCCTTTTAAAATTTTTGCCTTTTGTATTGTAGCCTATGTCAGTTGATTCATGTGTTTTTGTCAATGTCTCCTGCCTGTCTGCACGTGTGACATTGATAATTCTGGTATCTTTTGAATCTCATAAAAGCTATTGTTGCTCAACCATGATTAAGTTTTTCTCTGGAATACTAACAAATTAAGACCATAAAAGGGAAATAAGATTCAAAGCTTTTTCTTTAGGGTTAGAGATGGTGTCTCCAGCAAGGATGACTTTGTGGTGGGGAAAAACTACGATTAATGTGGTTCCAGGTGGGGAAAGTGGAATCAAGATATTTGAAAGAGACATGGTTGTTAGAGACTAATGACGCTTCTCAAGGTTGTGATTATTTGGGCTGCAAAGATCAGTAGAGGAGCTGCAATGAAGAAAGGGGCAAATCTGCAACTAGGAAGACTGGTTGGAGGAGAGTTCTTTGATGCTCAAGACTGAGGATGAATGGGGTACGGAGTCTAGATTTAAGATCCTTCAAGCCGATGGTTAATGTGGGTGGAGTGGTTTTGCGGAAGCTTTGGAGGGTTTTAATCTAGGTGGGATGAGGGATGTGAAATTGAAGCAAAGGGCGATCTTATGCACAAGTGGTGGATACTTCGAGATGGTCGGGATTAGGATTCGAGTTCATAATGCGAATAGAGGTGCAGAGAAGTGATCATATTGACAAGAACTTGTGTTGCTAGAATCAAAGAAATGCAATACGTTTGGCGTGTGGATTTGGGAATTTGGGTATGTCAGTTATTAATATTATCGATGTCAAAAAATGGGTTTTGGAGATGTAGAGGGTTCCAGGAGGGGTGGAGTTCATTACGTAGGGGGTTTGGTTCCTTCTCACTTTTTTGTAGGTGGAACTGATGGAGTAGCATTGAAAAGTGAAGATGTTTTTTCTAGGTCAGTTGCTATTTCTAGATCAATGGGCATAGTAGGGTGGTTGCACGAGGAGTGGATGGGAATGTGAGGGCATTTGGGTGAGGGCAATTGGATTACTTGTACGCCTATGGGCAAATGAAGTGTTTAAAGGAATTGGAGAATTTCGTGGAGATCTAGTTAAGGTAGATGAAGAAACCTAGAGCATGATGCATTTTAGTGGGCTTGTTTGAGGGTCAAGGAAAATGATAGGAACATTCTGGGGATGGTGAAGATTGAGGTGGGTGAGACTCTATACGAAATTTGTGGGTGGAAAGAGGTCCTTTTGTATCCAACATAAAAGATCAAAATATCTAGAAGTCATCGCAAACATTGTTGGAGAAGACGGTGATTTCAGCACATGTTGGTCAACCGTGTTTGGCGTGTTATAATATGATATGAGTGATAGCATACTATAAAACTAATAGACTTGTTCCTGGATTCTTGAACCTTGGTTTTGTTCCACCATAAAGATTTATTTATTTATTTTTCACTATATAACATTGTGCTATATGTAATTTAGTGGTTAATGGTTAAAGTTGTTCGTTTTGGTATATCATGTTTCCTTGTCTTGCAAGTTATCAGATACGACTTCTCATTATTTTATTGTTGGCTTCTTACCCTGAAAACTTATTTACAGGTTCTACTGGTTCAAGATGGAAAGCTTTATGGACGGGATCCTGTGTTTAATGTGATTTCTAAAGCTGCATTGTTGCCTGAGCTCCCAAAGAACCATGATATTCAAAAGAATGAAGTTCTTGTGCAACTAGGGCAGGTAAATCATACACCTTTGTTTAGCTGGGCAGTTGGTTTTGTTTCTGTTTTTTCCCCCTTTTTCTTATGTGGTTTTTATTTTTAATTTTTTTCCTTTTATTTGTGTATGAATGTTTTTTTTTTTTTTTTTTTTTCCTTTTTTTTTTTGGGGATTGCATTGTTTTGTTTGTTTTAATTTTAGCTTATTGCAAAAGTTGCTTTATCTAACATGTGTAATGTGTTTCAATGTTGCAGTTAGTGATCAGTTTGCTTAAAATTATTTGTACGAATGCTGCATGGCAGAGGCGTAAGCTTGGGAAAATTTTACAAGATTGGAGAGTCATTTATATACAGGTTTCCTTTAGTGTTTTATTTTATTTTATTACTGGCATTTGTTAGTATTTAATTCCATGCACATTTTAGTTTTCTTGATTTTCTGACTTCCCTTTTATTGGTGCTTTTTGTCTTCTTTTAAAGTTGTAATGAGGTCCAATCCAACTAGTTCTAACTTCTAAATGGAGGTCTCTTGCACTCACCGTGTCAATATTTTATAATTACTTAGTTTGAAATTCTCCATGTTTGCTTAAGCGTTCCACTTTAGCATTACTTTTTGACCTAGCCTCGAGTTTTAGCTAGATATGGCATCAATTGAGAAAGGGCTTGGCTTTTGTGATTATGGCCCATGCTATTGGGCTTTACAAATTTCTGACATGATTTTGGGTGCGTTTGGTGCATTGAAAAAACGCTGAAAAACTCTAAAAATCCCTGAAAATTTCAAGAAGCTTTTTGCTTTTATCTCACTGCATGAATTACAAATCCACAAATTATCTCACTTTATCTCAGTTTTTGTCACTCTAAATGCTCCCTTTGTTGTTAGGATTGCAAGAAAAGAGAATTCTCGTGTCAGATGTGAAGAAACGTGGAAATAGAGTATCTTTTAATGCATGTGCTCTGGCCTCCAAAAATAGTTTCCAGATCTAACTATAGCCCATAATATTATTAACAATAGGCAGTAAAACAAAATTGAGAACTAAGAATTTTATGTTGAGTGTGGAGAAAATAATCTAAGTAGTAAAGTTCCCCCTCCTTAACATTAAACTTTTAGGTGAGATGATGACTAACACTCTAACATGTGATCAGACATAGGTTTTGAGTTCAAACTTCCCTACCACCTAGTAGTCGATTGTTGCACGTGTTTGTTCTTGTCAAAAAAATTTATTCTGGGTATTGAGAATATAGAAAATAATATAAATAATAAAGTTACTTCCTTCCCTAAGGTCACGTTTGTTGGCTGGACATGAATGAGGGATAGGGAGATGTTGTCCATGGGCCCCACAAATGAAATATTTGATATGCAATTGTTTGATTTGTAATTCTTTGTCCGCAGGATTGTATATCCACTAAATGGGCGGATTAAAAAACCGAAGGGGGGTGTGGTATTATTTATAACTCATCTCTGGATTTGTTTTCCGCTAAGATCTAAATGTTCGAAATTATTTTCTGTCACATCACATGTTAAATCATATCTTTATCCTACTTTATATGTCACCAACCAAACACCAAAAAAATAATCCTACATAAAAAATTAATCCCATGTTTTATCCAATCTCATTTATTATCCCGTACTATTACTTATACCTCATCATCCAATCCCTCAAATCAAACATAGCCTAAGAGATTTAGCTTTTAAGTAAGATGGTGGCTAACACTCTTAACAATGTAAAGTCAATAGTTTTTTGAACCAATAGTGCTGAAGCCTAGATCCACACTACCCTATGGCTGGGCTAACATATATAGGTGGCCTTTTGGATAGTATTCTTCATTTGTGGGTAATTTTTTTTTTTCGGTTGTGTGTGTGTTTGTTTGTTTTTTTTTTTGGGGGGGGGGGGCGATGTGCGTGTATATGTGTTCGTGAAATTTATCTGTAGTCATCCGCTGATTTAAACAAGTCCATGTATAATATGATGTTGACTACAATTATTGTGTAAAATGTAACATAGACTGGTTGCCATTAGCACATATGGTGTAAGCTAAATATTCTGCATTATGAAGCTTTTTCCATCATGACATTGTTATTATGCTTCTTTGATATCTATGCCTCCCTAGCAATGAGATTTTCCTTGGTCAAAAGAAACTTGTCTGGGGAGTAATTTTTGCATATGGTTGCTGAAAAATTGTTTTCACAGCTAGACCTGGCTTTTAGGAAGGAGTTTGGAGAGATCTCAAGCACCCTAATGGACGAGGTATGTTGCTTACTTGTCATATATCACAGCATAACTCTTTCTTTCTTTCTTTATTTTTTCCCCTTTTACCTCCAACTCTTGCTGGCCTATGATCTTTCCTGAACCATCAATTTATAATTTAGTGAGAAATGTATGCCATCTTTCTCAACCTGGATTTTCTAGTTTTGCACGGGCTGGTTTACTAGTTGACCTTGTCCTTTTACTGTCATAGACCATTTATGCCCCCCTTGATTTTAGTATTTGGACACGACTTTGGTCAGTTAGTGGTTTGTTTCCATGCCAATTTTTTAGCAAGCCATTTCATTATTGGTGCTGTTAGTTTAAACCATACTACTGTTTGGAGTAATACCCACTTTCAGAGTCTGTCTTTTGACTCTGGCCCTAACAGAATCCAGCACTACTGAATTGTGACCTCCGGCAGATTAATAGAATTTATCATCATTTGGCATTTTTTTTTCATGTGCAAACTATCTAGCTTGGGGGATGAATGGGGGGGCTCTTCAGAAAGGTACATCGTAGCTGGCTACTTGGATGATGTGGGAGGGATAGCTTCCCTTTCTTTTCGATTCAAACACCTCAGGTAGGATTTGAAAGAGTGGTGCAGAAAGCAAACTGCAAACCACATTCAGGGAGGTTTGTGGTTTACACGTGAGGCAGGGATGACCCTTCTGGTTCTGGGAGACGTGGCAACCATTCCAGCATTATCTTATCTAGCCAGTGTGTCTATGGTTAACTATTCAGTATTCAGTAAATGCAATCTGATTGAAATTGATTGTCGCTTTAGGAGTGGTGATGTCTGGTTCAGACCTTGCTTTTCCTTTATGAAATGTCATTGAAGTGGGTCTTTTGGTTAATACGACATACATTTCATTTTTTTTTTTCTAATGGGATCTGCAGAATTTATGCACAAAGATATCTAAGCACATCCTTATCTGGGTAGAGGAACAAACATACTGGATGGCTTCTCGTTTTCTCATTTTGGGCTTTGAATTGGAGCTATATTCACCTGGTGAATTCTGCATGGTGTACTGGTATATTTACGTAGTCTTGATCAAGCTTGCGGAGAAAACACACCTCAGGATGTTGACAAGCAATGAAACTAGTGAGTTTGCTGTTTTAGTTTTAATGTTTATGAGGAATATAGAAGATTTGCTACTTTGAGTTAATATATAGGATTTGGTCATTCCTTTAGATTTCCTGCACTGAAAGAGAAAATTTGAAAGATGAATTAGTAGAACTCTGCCTAGAACCTGTATGATTGATAATACTTCTTTTTTTTTACAATAATTACTGAACATTTGATTTTTCACAATCCCCTGGTTTATTGGCAAATTAACAAAACTATAGATTGCACTGGTGGACACGAGGGATGGCCCCTCCAAACTTCAAAATCTTTTATCTTGGCTCAACAAAATTTCTTGCTCACCATTGGTAGATTGGTGATTCATTATATGCTAATGTAAAAGTTGGGGGAGTTGTGAAACTTGAAGTTAGGCCCTCCGGTTGGTGGTCTAGGCTGCAAGAAAATGGTTCTTCATCCGGTGGTTGACTAATATCCAGTTTTCTTATGTTGCAAATGCTTTATTGGTGGTTGTTGGAACAGATTTTGTTTTGCAGACACTATAGTTTCTCAACTTGAGATGATTAAACCTTTACATGAATTCTGTCTGTTTGTGTTCTGCACTTTTGATCAGGTAAGCGGAAAGGGAAGAAGAAAAAAGATTCTTTAAAGGATCTGGCAAAGGATTATCAGATCCCACCTACGGTTTTGCTACTTCAGTGCCATATATATCTTGCTGAAGGGCTCACAATGGTAAATCCGTTTCTTGTGCTTAACAATTCCCAAGTTATGTTTGACAACCTTAAGAATATGCGGGAAGAGTTTGTCTTCTTCATTGCTGTCAGTGCTTGGATCTTACTTTGGTAGATAGTGACTATGTGACCGGTCTCTCATGAGGTTTTGGAGTGTTGAAATTGACTGTCTTATACCTATGTTTTGGATAAAGTGTTTTTGCATGAGTTTGTTGTTGTATTGCAAATGTTATGTTAATCAGTTCAGCTTTTCCAGATGCTTGCTGCTCTGAGGAATGAACATAAGGTCTTCATAAGTCTGGGCCCTTTTAATACTGAGCATGAGGTAACAGATTTTGTTGTTTTCTGTTAGCTGGTTTCTCTCAGTATTTGAATGTGAAATGTAGTGGGAAATACTGTAATCGGTTTCTTTAATCTGCTGGTCTATGCATGTCAGTTACATTCATGATATCATGCTATTTACTTTTAAAGCTAACGATTTAACTAAGAAAGTTCCCTGTTTGGGTTCTTCAGGACAATTTACGGCTTTAATAGCCTTTCTTACATGTTAGCTTAATCTAGAAAATTTTGATTATTTGAGTCCTGAATAATACAGCCATGTTCTTAACCAATCATGTGAAGTTGCTTGCTCTCTTGTTGATAATGTGTAAAGTTGCAGATATTCTCCTGTTAAATTATCAAAGAGAAAAAAAAAAAATGTTGCAACCATTCAACTCTGTTAAAATAATGTTGTTTGTGTTTCACTATTTTTGCCTTTTTTCCTTTTCCCTTATTTATTTGTTTTTTCCTTATTTCTCCCTCATCAGAGATTCATTCAGCACTTTGAGCTTCTACAGAAAGCTTCCATTCCTGATCACACGTCGTACCTCTCATTTAAGGAATCAACTACCCATGCCCGTTTATCTGTAAGTACACTAAAGACTATATTTCTGGCTGGTGATAATCTCCTTTGAACATTAATGAGACTCTCTTTGCCCAGACTCTTGCTATGCATAATTGTTTTAAAGAAGCTCAGAGGATTGCGAAGGAGATCAGGAGTAGTTTTTCGCAGGACCCTGAAAGAATGGCTGAGCTACGACGGATTGAGCAGGTGGCAGAACACAATGGTGTTGCTGTAAATCTTATATGCCGGTTAGGGACTCTAGAGCCATCATTGAAGGTCTATTTTGAATTCAGCCACCATCCATATTTCGCTACAGCTGTTGTGAAGAGAACTTAAAAAGGTACTCTTTCTTCTTCCCCAAGTTTTGACACACTTAATTCTCATTTTTGATAGTTGCAAATCTCATTAGTGAGAGATATTTCGTTAGGATTTTTTTATAACTTGAGAATCATTAATGGCAAGGATTTCCAGTTACTATTTTTCCGTGATAATTTCAAATCCATGGTTATGGAGCATGCCCACTATTTCAATTTCAAGTTAAGAGATCCATATATCAAATCTATCTTTGAGTATTCTCCATAAAAAGTTACTGATAAATCTCTTCATTTCAAATCCACAAATGCAACCTTAATGGGGTTTTCAGGGCATTTGAGTATCACTATAGCATTTGTAGTGGTTATCTATTTTTTTGAAAAAATAGTTGAGTAGTTTTTTTTTTTTTTTTTTTTTCAGGCCCTTTTGCATGACACAGAAAGAATGGCAGAACTACGACATATTAAGCCGGTTGCAGAATTTTAGACACGCTGGAAGTGCCATTCCGAATTCAGCCACCATTGGAACTTTGCTATTGATTGTGTGAAGAGATCTAAAAGGTAGCCTTTGGTGTCTTTCCTCTCAATTTTGACACACTTCATAGGTTGTCGAGGCAGTCAAGTCTTGTCTTGTGATATATAGCATCTGTATTGTTTTTGTTTACATTTCTTGATTTATTTTGTCGAATCATTCTTTAGTGACTTAATGATTTGCTTTAAGGGAAGAAACTGGCGGAACTTCTGGTGTATAATTAGCCTTTTATTGCAGTCGATGTATTATAAACCAAGGTGTATGGGAAGTTTGCAAGGCTGATTCTTCGATAAAAGGCTTCAATAAGATACAGCTGCCGTTGAAAACTAAAGAAATTTTCTTTGTACATTTTTTCAGTCATTCTTAGCAATGTTTATTCTCCCAATACAATCACACGGAAACAAATACCATAAAAGGGCAATCCCAAAGCCCCTTTGTATTGTGGGGTCTAGGAGGGTCAAACGTAAGCAACTTTGCTCTTCCTTGCAGAGTTCTCTCTCTCTCTCTAGGGTATAAACCGGTGCCTACAGTTGCCAATGGAGTAGCCTTGCCGATGTTCCAACGATACCGTTGGAAACAAGTACTGTAAGCAGAATCTTTGCCGGACACTGGAAATAATTGTATGCAAGGAAGAATTGTTTGAAGTTTTCCTGGAGACTGGGAATAGAGGGTTTTATGCAGTGTATTTTTCTTCCCCATTCTTGTGCATGCTTGATGTTTCATTTTTCTGACACTATCTTTGAAATCCCATATTTAAGATACAGGAATTAATTCTCAAAAAGATGAATGGTGTCGTCCCATGCTGTGGCTGTGGCGCACCTCCCTAGCTCGAAGACTTGAAAAGCTATGAAGGAAAATGTTTTTCTGGTAAAAAAGAATTTATCGGAAGAGGGTTACAGGCTAATGGTAATTTTGAATTTAAGGAATAAATGTTACGGGAATAATTATTAATTTAATGTTTTTATAATTTTTTGGTCGTCTCTTGTAGTTTGACATTTAAATTTCCAATAGAAGGAAATATTAATTTTTTTAATTTTTTTACAAAATAACAACAAATATAATTAAAATAAATGAAATATTATTGAATTACCATATAGCACCATTGGCTCCATACGAAATGAAATTTATCAAGAAGGTTAAGCAAGTATAAGATTCCATTTTGGTGTTGCATTGCACTGTTTGAGCAAGTCATCATTAGTGTGAACTTTGGAGGAAGAAACAATTTTGGAAACTTTGGGTTTACATCTAATTTAGAAAACTAAATAATGGAGAGTATGATAAAAATTCACTAAAGTTACCCATCAAAAAGAAAAAAAAAAATTTCACTAAAGTCCTGCTTACGACATGGATTTGTAAAGTGAAAGAAAAATTGAAAGAAAATAATAAGAATGTAAAATGAAGTAAAAAATTAAATTTATTTATATTATGTCTGTAATATGGATTTGTGGAGGAGAAAGAAAAATAATAGAAAAATAAAATTTATAATTTATACAATTTTTTTACACTTAATCATTTTATTGATAAATATTTATTTATTTTAGTTTTATTTTTTTAACTCAATAAAAAAATAAAATACATTTGAGTTTTTTTTAAATCATTTAATATTTTTATCATTTTTCTTCACTTTTCCTTGCCGTCTACAAATCTATATTCTAAACATAGTGTTGTGTTTTTGATGGAGTTAAAAAAAAATGAGATTAAATCTGGATAGATATTTATTAAAAAATTCCAACTTATACTTGGTTAAGTGTATACAAATTTCACTAATTAGTAATCTTATTTTTATTTATTATTAAATATAATTTAATTATATTATTTATTAAATATAATTTAACGAAATATATGTATATATGTATATTTTGCAACAAATTAGCATATATATATATGTATATTTTTTCCTTCTTATTCATATATATGTATATATGTATATTTCTTCCTTCTTATCCTCCTCTGCGTACTGATCTCTCTTCAATCGTCTTAAAATTTTTAGTATATCTCTTTAATTTCTTTACTATATTAAAAATTGAAAAGATATATTAAAATTCTTAAGGTGATGAAAATTAGAACAATAGATATATACCAACAAAAAAATAAAAAACACAGACACACACACACACACATACACAATATCAAAGTGTATCTAAAACATTGCGTTATACTTATTAAAAAAATTTATTTTGATATTTTTTTTATTTGACAAATTAGTGTATGCATGTATATATCTACTATTCATCTAAAACTCATTTTGAGATTACATTATACTTGTCTAAAAACGCATTTTCATATTACAAATGTATATATCCATTATTATCTATGTATATCTCTTCTTTCTTATTCATCTCTCTTCGAACACCTTAAAATTTTTAGTATATATCTCTTCCATTTCTTTACTATATTAAAAATTAAAAAGATATATTAAAATCCTTAAGGTGACGAAAATTTGAATAATAGATATATACAAAAAGGAAAAAAAAAAAACATGCGCGCACACACAATATCAAAGCACTGTGATAAAATGCAATACGAAAAATATTGTTTTTGTTAACAATACTCTTACAATTATTTTGCTCCGAATAGTATTTCTTATATTTTTTACCATCCTAACAGGAGGGAAAAATTTTTTTTGTATAATTAGCAATATGACTCATGCAATGGACTGCATGAAAAAAGCTGTAGAGGAAAAAAAAAATTTTGTATAATTAGCAATATGACTCATGCAATGGACTGCATGAAAAAAGCTGTAGAGGAATTCAGAATTAGCAATTTTTATTCGTAGACTGATATGTTTTAGCCTCACATGTGTGCGCATAGATACATATTTACCTACATGCATAAAAACGCTGCAACATAGTCATTTTTTATTTTTTTTGTTGGGAAGGGGGGGGGGCTGAATATAGAGGTTTTAAAGCCTATTATCACAAGGTTATCCTCTTCCTGGCCAATGTTGTTAGAGTCTGTATCTTGGTCGCAAAATGTTATGATCCTTGGTGTTGTAAATAATCTTGATTTCACATCTTTTCGTACGTTTTTCATTGCCCCTGATAGAATTTGAGTAAAACCTTAAACTGCTATATTTGCTTGGGTATACAGTTACACAAGGCTGCTGAGTGATGTTTCAAAAACTTTCCGGCAAGTTTTATTTGGTATTGCCTTTCCCCCTCCCCCCCCCCCCCCTTCTTCTTATTAGTTTTGTTTTCCATTTCATTTCTATACGTTTTTATTGTTCCCTTTTTTTTTTTTTGAACTTCCATGATTAAAAATTTATTTTCTTATTTTATTTTTGGTGTTCCTTATTTTAGATTATGTGTAGGAATTTGTAATTCTAGTTTGGTGAACAGCTCTTTGCTTGAGTTGAGTTTCATCTCCTCCAGCAGTTGGATTTTTTGATTTGTATGAAAAAATTTATCAATTACTTGTACAGTGTAAATACATAAGCTCCAAATGATCTTCTTTTATCTCAGTTCTTACAGTTCTTTAACGTATATATATATATATATATATATTATTTCTATAAATATAAGTATATTTACAATTTGTAGAATCTTGTAGTTTCAGGTTATAAGATCTGGCCATGGGAAATGTATGGTCTGGTTTGGTCCTTGAATGTAACGATCTCTAATGTGAAGCAAAAAATAATTTCTCCCCTGCTTTTAGAATCAGAGATACAGGATTAACTTGGTTTTTGAATCCATTTTTTTCCATGTTATTGTAGCTTATTTCTTGTGATATGGAAGTGCAATGCAACGAAAATCGATCCAAATTTTCCATGTAGAGAAAACCTCTAAGCCTGATACGAGCATAGCAGAATGAAAATGAAGTAATGGATCATGGAAACAATTTCGAGCAACACCATTATAAACTGTTCTATACTCTGTAGTATCATTGTTCTATGCAGGCTTTTTATTAAATTTTTTTTTTTTCCCATTTTCCTCAGGTCTTTACTGCAATTAGTCAATGGGACCTCAGCAGCGAGGTGTGGAAACACTTGTTTTTCCCTACTTTCAAACTTGTGGCCAGTGGCGGATTCAAAAATTTTTTTCAGTGATGGCGAAAAATTCATAAAATAAATATTAGGGCTGGGTGTTTGAAGTTATAAAAATTAGTATAAATTTATAAAAATTATAATTTTCATAATTCATATGGTAAGTAAAAAATTTAAATTTAAAAAAAAAATTTAGAGTTTTATCGAGTTTCAAACATTTAAATTATAAAATAAATTATTAATTTTTTATTCTCACAACCTTTTATAACTTTTACCTCACTTTTTAAAAAATTATTTTTAATGAGTATATAAAAAAATAATGCATTTGTAATGCTATAAAATATACGTTAATAATTAAAATAAATAAAATTTTACAAAAATAATATTTATCCTATTAAATATTATATGTCAGACACAATCTTATAATTTTTCATAGGTTTAGGATGTTAAAGTTCGAAAGTTGAATGTTCAGGCGATGAACACTTTCGATTGTACATGTGTGTAAGCAATATATCATGTATAAAATAAGATTATCGATTACGAGTGTACAAGATTTGAAGAACAAATATTTTTTTTTTACAGATTACGTGATTTAAATATATATATATTTTGGACTCCAGTGGTATCGGTCGCTGTCGCTCGGCCACAGGTGGCTCCGCCACTGCTTGTGGCAGAGTTGAATGGTGGAGCACTTGCAACTGCCATTCAATTTTTATTCAAGGCTGCACTTCATTTTCAACATAATTTTCAAGCTGCATGAATCTTTAGCAGCTAACTTTCACTTCCTAATATCATGTTTGCATTTTGATTTTTATTACGGTCAGCCATTGGATATGAACAGGAGCATTCCTAATACCCATTTTCACATATTTATTTTCCATTATGGATTGTCTGAGCAACTAAATCTCGTTGAACTTGTTAAAAATTTCAGTATTTTGTTAGAAAATAATCAATCATGGACCAAATATGTTATTAATTGTGTGTTATAGGCTATCATAAATGTTTAGCCCATTTAAAGTGGTCTGATAAGGTTTTAAAGTTTTGGGCTTTATGACATCTCATATTGTATGGGTTTTTATAATGTGTAGATACCTAAACCTATATTTTTATTTTATGATGGGTCAAATAGAAGTTGGGCTTTTACAGTTAATATAAATAGGTTATGGTCCACAGCTCATACGTAGGGTTTTCTAATCAATCTGACATCCCATTATCAAAGAGAATTAGAAATAGAAACCGCCGTATAGATTTGAAAGATCAGGAGCTAAGAAATTACAGCCATAGATTCAAGTACGCTTCTGCAATGATTTATTTTTTTGATGATTCAATGTGAATAAGATCCAGGTAATGATAATTATTTTCATCATATATAAAGAAATATTTTATTTTAATTTTATTACAAGTGGTATCAAAGCTATTCATTGTTGGATCATTGAGAATGATCATAACTATTTTATTATTATGATTATTTCACTATGGTTGTTTTGTTACGTTGAGATTTGATGGTTCGGCCATTGATTTTAGGTTATCAAAATTCTGAAATTTTTTTTTTGGTGTGATTTGATCCTTTCTTTTTGCAATTGGTGTATATTTTGATATGTTCGTACACATATGTTTTGATCTTCTTTTATGTAAATCGTACACGTATATATACACCTGTATATATATATATGCGTACTGTTAGAAACACTCAGAATATATGCATTGAATGGCCATAGATTTTGTTATTTAATGGCTAAATAAAAGGTCTTCACGTTGGTTTCATTCGATTCTGCCATTGGATACAAGTATATATATATGCGTAATTGAAATTGATGTATTTGAAATTGACGTGGTACTGCACACGGTAATTGAAATTGCTACACCTGTATATGTGTATGTAATTAAAATTGATGAAACGTGGTGCAATGATTTCCTGGATGCAGTTCGTGGGTTTTGTTGCAAAACAAACTATTATTATTATTATTTAATATTTTGTAGATTAGCGCCGGTACCAAATCTGAATTAAAAAAATATATATATATATATTTGCACTAACGGCAGTTGCATTTATATATATATATGTATATATATGTTAAGGAATCAATTTAAATTTAAATTTTGGTATTATTATTTTTGGGTATATAATATTCAACAATAAATTAATTGAAACAACATGTTGCCAAAACAACCACTCTTGTGGAAATTACTTTTTTTTATTAATATTAAAAGGTTGTGTGTCTGTAATTTACACGGATATTAGTCGGCCCAAAGGAAGGTCAATATTTGGCAGAATTATATAGGGCACCTGTGGTGGTAAATATGTGACAATTATTAGGTTTCCATGTGAATAGTAAGTCAATCCAAAGATGGGCTTACTATTTGACAGGAGTTATTGTCAATGTTTGATCACTACAACAAAAGTATCACTTACAATTAATATTACTGTCCTAAGACTTGATATTAATGTTGTGCTCGGTATCTTGAGATGGGGCTTACTATTATTTGAATTTATTGATTATTAATTATATTTATTGATGTGAGCATAATTTTTTTTTATTTGGTTATTTTGTTCTCGATACAGCTAATATGTCTGCTACTACTATATTTGCCAACATAAATTCAATTCCCATGCTGAATGGAACAAATTTCAAAGATTGGAAAGAGAACATATTAATTGTTCTTGGCTGCATGGATCTGGATCTTGCGCTTAGGGTTGAGCAACCCGCTTCTCTTACGGATGAAAGTTCACCTGATGATAAGAAGAACTTTGAGAAGTGGGATCGCTTAAATCGCATGAGTCTTATGATCATTAAGTGTGGCATTTCGAAAACCTTTAGGGGCACAGTATCTGAAGGGATAACTAATGCTAAGGAGTTCCTTAACGAAATTGAGAAGCGTTTTGTGAAAAATGATAAGGCTGAAACAAGCACGCTTTTGCAAAGTTTGATTTCAATGAAGTATAAAGGTAAGGGGAACATAAGGGAGTACATCATGGAGATGTCTCATATTGCTTCAAAACTTAAGAGACTAAAGCTTGAGTTGTCTGATGACTTGCTCGTGCATTTGGTATTGATCTCGCTCCCTGCACAATTCTGTCACTTTAAGGTTAGTTACAACTGCCAGAAAGAGAAATGGTCTCTAATGAGCTCATTTCATATTGTGTGCAAGAGGAAGAAAGGTTGAAGCAAGACAGAATTGAAAGTGCTCACTTGGCAAGCACCTCTAAAGATAAGGGCAAGAAAAGAAAGAAAGAATATGAAGCTGCTACTAAGGGTCCAACACAAAAGAAACAACAGCAGAACAATGAGAGCTTCTTCTTTTGCAATAAGATTGGACATGTGAAGAAGGATTGTGCCAAACATAATGCTTGGCGTGCAAAGAAAGGTACAATTCTTACTTTGGTCTGTTCTGAGGTTAATTTAGTTTCAGTACCTAGAAACACTTGGTGGTTAGATTCTGGTGTTACTATTCACATAAGTGTTTCTATGCAGGGTTGCCTGAAAGTCAAATGATGGTGAAAGATACATCTTTGTGGGAGATGGCAAATTGGTGGAAGTTGATGTAATAGGCACTTTTAGGTTATTATTTGGATTTGAAAGACACTTTTGTTGTACCGTCTTTTAGACGAAATTTAGTTTCTGTTTCTTTGTTAGACAAATCTAGATATTATTGTTCATTTGGAAATAATCAGTTTAGTCTTTCGTTGAATTTAAATGTTATTGGTACTGGTTCATTATATGCATATGATAACCTATACTTGATTGATACTATTGCATCATATAATAAAACCTTGCATGTGGAATCACGTTGTACTAAACGCAAATTAAATAAAGAAAATTCAGCATCATTATGGCACAAGTGATTGGGTCATATTTTAAAAGATAGAATTGGGAGACTTGTGTCTGATGGAATTTTGGATTTCCTTGATTTTTCACACTTTGATGTCTGCATTAATTGCATTAAGGGAAAACAGACCAAAACTAAGAGATTAGTTGCCAACAGAACTTCAGACGTCTTAGAATTGATACAAACGGATATTTATGGACCATTCCCTACGGCTTCTTGTAATAGTCAACAATTTTTTATATCATTTATAGACGATTACTCACGCTATGGGTACCTATATCTCATTCATGAGAAGTCTTAGTCACTGGACGTGTTCAAAACTTTTAAAAGTGAAGTTGAAAATCAACTCAACCAAAGAATTAAGAGCGTCAGATCTGATCGTGGTGATGAGTACCACGGCAGATATGATGGTTCAGGAGAACAATGTTCAGGACCATTTGCTAAATTCTTAGAGGAGTGTGGAATTGTTCCACAGTACACCATGCTAAGATCCTCTAGCATGAATGGTGTAATTGAAAGACGAAACAGAACTCTAAAAGATATGGTAAGGAGTATGATTAGTCATTCTACCTTACCAGAATCACTCTGGGGAGAAGCACTAAAGACTGCAGCTTGTATTATTAATAGAGTACCAACTAAAGCAACTGCCAAACCACCTTATGAGCTTTGGACAGGCAAAAGGCCTAGTTTAAAGTATTGTCACATTTGGGGATGTCTAGCTGAGCTAAGGCCTTATAGGTCACATGAAAGTAAATTGGACTCCAAAACAATGAGCAGTTACTTTATTGATTATTCTGAGCGATCTAGGGGTTACAAATTTTATGATTCCACACTTAGGTCAATTTTTGAAATGGGAACTGCAACATTTTTTGAGGATGTTGATTTTGGGGAGAGAAATAAGGTTAGAGACATTGTCTTTGAGGAGGAATCGGTGTCGATTCCTACTATTATTTATGATAATGTGCAGGTTTCTATACCTGTCATTGATCAAGAAGGAAATCAGGAACCTCAACAAGACAATGTTGAACCTTCCATTTAGAATGAGGTAATGAATCCAGAAAAACAAAATCAACAACCTTAAGAACTAAGAAGATCCACGAGAGAAAGGAGAAGTGCTATCCCAGATGATTATATAGTATTTCTCCATGAACGCGAGAAAGATATTGGAATAGTGGAAGATGATCCAATCAACTTTCATCAGGCCATGTAGGGTTCTAACTCTCAACATTGGATTAATGCCATGAATGAGGAGTATAAGTCTATGTAAGACAATAAAGTTTGGGATCTTGTTCAATTACCAGAAGGTGCGAAACCCATTGATTGTAAATGGATATTTAAAACCAAAAGGGATTCGAATGGTAATGTGGAAAGATATAAGGCTCATCTTGTAGCAAAAGGCTTTACCCAAAAGGAGGGTATCGACTTCAAAGAGACTTTCTCTCCAATTTCTACGAAAGACTCTTTTAGAACTATTATGACGCTTGTTGCACATTTTAATCTTGAGCTACATAAGATGGATGTTAAAACGACGTTTCTTAATGGTGACATTAATGAAACGATCTGTATGGTAACCAGAAAACTTTGTGTTTGGAAACCCAAAGGATATGGTTTGCAAATTAAAGAAATCCATCTATGGACTCAAACAAGCTTCCCGTTAGTGGTACCACAAATTTCATCAAGTAATTATCTCCTTTGGTTTTGAGGTAAATGCTGTGGATGAATGTGTGTATCACAAGTTAAGTGGGAGTAAGTATATTTTGCTGGTTTTATATGTTGATGACATATTGCTTGCCACAAATGATATGTGCATGTTGCATGAAACCAAGAGATTTTTATCAAAGAATTTTGAGATAAAGATCTTGGTGATGCATCTTTTGTTTTAGGGATCCGGATACATCAAGATCGTTCTCAGGGTACTCTTAGATTATCACAAAAGGCCTATATTAATAAGGTACTTAAAAGATTTGGCATGCAGGATTGTAAACCAGGTGACACCCTTATCGCTAAGGGAGACAAATTCAGTCTCAATCAGTGCCCTAAGAATGACCTTGAAGTTAAGGAGATGCAGAAGATTCCCTACACGTTAGCTGTTGGGAGTTTAATGTATGCTCAAGTTTGTAGCCGTCCGGACATAGCATCATTGTTGGAATGCTAGACATATATTTAAGCAATCCTAGGATGGATCATTGGAAATCAGCCAAACGAGTTATGAGGTACTTACAGAGAACAAAAGATTACATGCTCACATATAGAAAATCGGATCAGTTGGAAATCATTGGGTTTTCTGATTCCGATTTTACTGGATGCCAAGACAATAAGAGATTTACTTCAGATTATATCTACTTGCTGGCTGAAGGAGCTATATCCTGGAGGAGTGCTAAGCAAACACTCATAGTTTCTTCCACTATGGCAGCATAGTTCATAGTTTGTTATGAGGCATCTAATCATGGAATATGGCTGCGGAACTTTGTCACTGGGCTGCTAATTTTAGATAGTACTGAAAGACCATTAAAGTTATTTTATGACAATAAGTCAACTGTGCTGTATTCCAACAACAATAGGAGCTCTTCAAAGTCTAAACACACAGACATCAAGTTCCTAGTTGTTAAGGAGAGAGTTTAGAGTGGTCAGATGTTTATAGAGCATATTGGCACAAACTCCATGATTGCGGATCCACTAACTAAAGGCTTACCACCCAAAGTCCTTCATGAGCACGTAGCTCATATGGGTGTTGTATCACTCGATGATATGTTGGTTTAGTGGGAGTTTGTATTTAGATACTTTTCAGTTGTAGACACATTTTACGGATATATTTTCTGCAGAATAAAGTATATGGTTTATTTGTACTCTGAATGTATTTACTGTGATCTCACTAAAGAATAAAGTTGGACCAGTTGGAAATAAGCATGTTTAGATCACATTACATGTAATTTCCATGCTACATATCCATACTTGATCTATATCGTTGATTATATTGATATACGTGACTTTTGATGAGTTTAGTTATGATATATACAACAAAAGCCGCTTTAATCCTATATTGATATAATTGATGGACCAAATTGTACAGAAATGTTTGGTAATGATAGTAAATTTTGAGCTCATAAGGTTACTTTTATAATGCAGAACTATAAACTAACATATCTGGTTCATGTGAGAGATTATTGAAAAATAATCAGTTGTGGGCCAAATATGTTATTAATTGTGTGTTATAAGCTATCATAAAGGTTTAGCTCATTTAAAGTGGTCTGATAAGGTTTTAAAGTTTTGGGTTTTATGACATCTCATATTGTATGGGCTTTTATAATGTGTAGATAACTAAGTCCATATTTCTATTTTATGATGGGCTAAATAGAAGTTGGGCTTTTACAGTTAATATAAATAGTTTATGGTCCCCAGTTCTTACGTGAGGTTTTCTAATCAATCTGACATCCCATCATCAGAAAGAATTAGGAATAGAAATTGCCATCTAGACTTAGAAGATCAGGAACCAAGAAGTTGCAGCCATGGATTCAGGTACGCTTCTCCAATGATTTATTTTTTTGATGATTCAATGTGAATAAGATTCGGGTAATGATGATTGTTTTCATCATATATAAAGAATATTTTATTTTAATTTTATTACATATTTTGCATACTGGACTGGTTGCAATTATGTAAGCAAGCAATTGCACAACCCGTGATGTTGGGATTTTCTGCATCTTTTGTGGCTAACGTCGAATATGCGCCTTTTTTTCGCGCTCATTTCATGATATTCTGAGATTTCTGTATATGCTAGTCCTCCTAGTGATTAAATTCATAATCATATGTACCAACATTCTTTCGATTCCTCTCATGTTTTCCAAGGTTGATATCAATTGAGATTCTTGTGCAGATTGTGCATTCACGAGAAAGCTTGAATTTTTCTGCTTGTTTCATGCAACTAACCAATTGTTTAGTAGGAAAACCAATCCTTTGTTGTCTAACATGGTCAGTTGTCTGATATGGGAAAAAAAAAATTGCTGCAATATTTTTAGTTTGGTAATCGCTGAAAAAGTAAGTTTTCACTTCTGATGTTAGTTTGTTAAAGTTTTACTTCTTTTGAATTATCCTTGCAGTCTTTCCTGCTTTTTCACTTGCTCTACGATTTGTTATTTGGAGCTCATCATAAACGGCTTGCTTTGTCCTTTCCAATCATTTTTTTTTTCTTTGGGGTGTTCACTGCATCTCTACCAAGGAGCTATTTGAGATTTTTATGTTTGAATGCAGAGACTAGTGAAAGAGAAGAATGCTCTTGCTGAAAGGCTTATGAGTGCAGGATCGGCAAGGAGATGAGCGACAGAGAAATTGAAATACTATGCTGGAAATATTCAGGTTCTACAGGGCAACAGTCATTCACTTCAGGATGAGATCGGGTGATTGAAATTGACAGTCGGGCAACTTGAACAAGAGAATTTGGACAAGGAAGAAAAGATTAAACAATATGAAAAAGCACAAATTGGTGCCGACCAAGCAAATTTTAATGCCTGCCAGGTTTGTATATCCTCCCAAGTTCATGATTTTTTGGAGCTACTTGGGTTAAAAACAAGCTGCAATTTAGGGACCACATATAAACACGCCTTTTTTGTTTAATTTTTACTTCTTTCTTTTCGCCACACCGGCTTTGTTTTGGCCCCAAGTAAGCTCATTTAATTGACATTTTGGAGCATGTCAGAGTTTTTGGGCCACTCAGAGTTTTATGGTGGCCCTATGTAACTTTTTTTTTTTTGGGTAAGTGGCCTTATGTAACTTCATTTCCCATCTTGGGATTTTTTTTTGTTTTTTATTTTTTTATTTTTCTAAGTTTAATATTTATTAGATATTCACAAAAAGTGACTTTGGAGTAGTGGTGAGTTTGTTCTATTGTGACCTGAGAGTTAAAGATTTGAACCCTAGAATTAACTTTTTTGTTTGCAGAGAGAACACTGCCTACATCTGACTGTCTCTAAATCCTACAATACTGAGTCTTGTGTATCATGTTGTTCTGTCGCTCTTTTATTTTTCTTTTGTTTTTCCAATGTATTAAATGTTCATATCTAGAAATTAGGTATGTTTTCGGTATTGGCCTTCCCGAAGATATCCTTTTTCCATAGTTTCTCCCAAACATTTGGTCAGCGTATAGACAAGACAACTAGAAAATTATTCCACTGCTCTGGTTTTGTCATCAAGGGTGGAAGAACAGGTCAATTTTCTAGACCAACATTTGACTCCAGGTCTTGTTTGGGAGATTGGGATCCACCCTTTTCTTTTGGCATTCCCCTTTATGACATCATCGAGGATGGAGAACAAGCAGAAGCCCTCTCCCTTTGTTTGCCTAATCACTTGTTTCACACCTTCCATGTCAATGAACATAGTGTTTTCGGGAAGGATTACTAATATTTCAATCTTTTATAATTCCCCCTTATCATATCTCTTGTGGTTCCTTAAAGAAGGGGGATGGAGTTGAGGCCGTTTCTGAAATTAAAAACCTTTGTTCTTGTAGTTTTTCAGCAGTTTTTTATTATTGATCAATTACAAACTTCTTTGAATTTTTTTTCTCTATAACTTTCGTATGAAAAATTAGGGTTTTATTACTTCCGATTGTATCCTTTGATCTGCTTTCGTTTGAAAGATTAGGGTTTTATTACTTTCGATTGAATCCTTTGATCTGCTGACTACAGTTTTTAATTATTGGTTCCGTTTAGAGTGACAAAAAATTTTAAAAAATACTGAAAAAATTCATTTTTTATCTTACCGAATTACGAACTCACAACATATCTCACTTTATCTCATTTTATCTTATTTTTTATCACTTCAAAGTTTCAAACGCACACTATGTAGAAATAAATCGTGCTTCGGCTGATAAATGATGCCCTCGTGCGTGTTTCTGCAGAGTTATATCAACTCTCTTGACGCTTCCCTGAAGGAGGAGATGTGCCACGCTCCCCTGTATGGCGTAGGCATGGAGGAATTATCAAAGGAGGAGCTAGAGACAGTTTTGCGTATCCATCAAGATGGGATCGAAACGATACATGCCCTGCAACAGCAGAGAGCCAGTGTTTCGCCAACTCCGCCCTCCGGTTGTGGGTGATTTGGTCCAAAAGGAAACTAAACTTCCGATGGTAAGAAATTATGCTCCTTGAGCGTCTGGTTGTTCCTGGGGGGCTGCAATGCATTTACACTTCCGCGGCTAAATTGTGAGATATCAGCTGCCAGTATTTTTTTTTTTCCTCAAATGATCTAATGGTCCCGATTAATTTGATTAAAATAAGATTCCACCATTAATCATTTGAAAAAAATTTTTGATAGCTGATGTTCCACACTTTAGCCACTGAAGCGTAAATGCACTGCACCTCTTTAACTTGGTTGTTCCTGCCTTCTTTACCTAAGGAGTCGCTAAATTTAAACTATTTTCTTCTTTTTTCACCTTATGTTTGCTTAGTTTGAGGTCATGAGCCATATACTTGTGTGTTTCAACTTAAAGGAACTTGTGGATTTTGTGAAACATTTATAATAGAGGAAAATAATCTTATATCCGAAAGGAAAATATGGGTTCTGCATCTGCTGCTGTGGCATAAGCTAGTGGTTGTGTGGATGTGTGTTTGGATGAAAAACTGTGATTGATTGGCTGAATTTTTTGAAACGAAGGGAAACAGAAAATCCAACCATAATATGAATGCTTGATTAAGCCATTTTATGGTGTTTGATGAAGAATTTGTCATGGAAAAAAAATATAAAAAAAGAAACGGATTGAAAATTATTTCTCTTATTTGGTTTGTAGTGAAAAATAGTAAGAACATGTATGAAATTTGATAAATTAAAAATAATTTAATTAAAAAACTAACTTGTTGATAATTAGTTTCGATTTTCATATATTTTTTTGATCTACACAAATTATAATATATATTTAAGCTTTTATATTTCTTTCCTCTTTCTTTTTCCTTTTCTTCTTATTATTTTCTCTTTTTTCTTATCTTTTACCGAATTCCCAATTCGCACACACCTTTAACGGATGAAATTACTAGTTTTAGTTAAGCAAAAATTACTAGTTCTAGTCAAGCAGAAAGAGAGATGTTCGATTTACAGAGGATTCGGTAATTGCAAAAATAAAATGATGGAAATGAAATACAATAAATTTTTTAGCAAAATAAATTAAGCAATGCTATTTTTTTATATATATAATTTAAAACTTTGATAGCCACCAATACTTAAATCACTTATTGTTAAACGTAAAAAATAAAATAAAAATAAAAAATATTTATCCTAAAATTTAAATAACCCAAAAAATTTAATCATATAAAAACAAACTATTATTAACCTAGATATTTTAAAATCTCCATGATATCAACAGCATATCATCAAATAATACTAAAGAAGATGAAAAAAATAATAATGATAATAATAACCCCCTCCCAAAAAAAAGTTAGTCCTTTGCAAAGCAAATATCCCATAATTCGCATTTTTTAATTGAAATTTTTTTAACGATTGGAGGAGAAATCAAGGAAAAGACGGAAATAAAATTCTGCGGATGAATCTCCCCATTACCTTGGAAAAAATTGCACGCCTTTCATTTATTTATTTATTAATATTTTTCATATATTTTGTGCAAATAACAATATACCAAATCTATATATACATATTTTTATTACGAACGTAAAAGGATAAATGCATAAGCATAAAATAACAATCTTGTATATATATACATATTTTTATTATGAACATAAAAGGAAAAATACATAATTGATATGAAATTTTGGTATCGTCCCTGATGGAGGTTGGTCTTGTTCGAGTCTTGGCAACCTCTTCTTCCTCCTTGCAGATAGAGATAGGGATGTAAATCGGGCCAACCCGCCCCTGCTGCCCCTGCCGATCTTAGGGTCGGGTTGGGTTAGGTCAAGGGTCACGCCACCCCACCTTTGACCCGCCCCAACCGACCCGACCTATTTTAATATTTTTTTATTTTTTTAAAGAAAATAAAATAAAAAATAAAACTCAAACAAACACATTAAAAATTTTAAATCATTATTGATAAAAATTAAAATTTATTACACAACAACCAATTACATAATTAACATTAAATTTAAAATTACAATTCATAAATGTAGAATTATAAAAAAAATAAATAAATGATAGAGTAATTAATAGGTGCATTATTTTACATCTTATACATCCCAACTAGGTTGACACTTATAAGAGTGACTATAATTTGTAAATATTACTCTATCTATACATAATTATTATTCATCACTAGATCCACTAGTGTGTTCTTCTCTTTCACCTAAATATATTGCATCAAAATCAAGGGCAAGTTGCTTTTTTTTGGCATCTTCTTGTTGTCTATTTTCTGCAAGATACCAATCTCGTAAACACATCAAGGCTTATACTGTCGAAGGGGCGAGTCGACTCCTGAATTGACTGATAACACGTCCACTAGCACTAAATACTTACTCAGATGCTACGATAGAAACTCTAAATGCAAATATATCACGAGTTAAAGCTGAAAGAATTAGAAATTTTGATTGTTGTCCATTCCATCAATCTAAAAGACTGAAATTATCTTTATTTTCTATTGGAGATATACTGAGATAACGTTAGAAATCGGATGAATTTGAACTTGAACTTGTTAATACATCTGTCCATCGGGATATTATTCTTTTCCAAAGGGACATATTGCCACCAAAGTCACGGTGAGAAGAGAATGTTGTAGACATAGTTGGTTGGACAATTGTACGATTGCTATCATACCGACCCAATAGAGCTTGCATTTGCTATTTAATTTGATTTAATTATTCTTGGGCACTTTCATGCCCATATATCATATCTAATAATTGAAAAAAAAGATCTTCTTTATACCTAGGGTCTAAAATAGTAGCAATACCAAAATGTATGGGAAGTGGGTTAAAATATTTATCAAAAGTTTCTTTCATTACAACAAACAAAGGAGCATAATATTCTTGGGCACCATATTTGTTAAAAATTTCATCAATAACCCTTAATCGATAAATAACAGTAGAAAAAGTTGGATAATAAATTTCACAACATATTTTAGTAGCAACATCAAAAATATGTAAAAAATCTTTATAAAAAATTACATTTGTCCAATCAATTGGCTCAATACTATTTAATCCAATAGTTTGATTACTTAAAATAAATAAATCAATTATTTTTTGATATTTAATGGTAACTTTTAACATTATATAGGTTGAATTCCATCTTATATTAATTTTCATTGGTAATTTTCTAGGTTTTAAAGCAATTTGATTGTATATGCCAGCAAATAGACTAATTCTTTTTGGAGAGCTCATGGCACAAACTACAGTTCTTTTTATTTTTACAATAGAAGATTCATAAATGTCCAATCCATCCTTTACAATTAAATTAAGTATATGAACACAACAACGACCACGAAATAATGGATCATTTGCAAACAAAGCATTAGTTAAATAATTAAAACAAACATCATTATATGAAGTATTGTCTAAAGTAATAGAAAACATTTTTGTACATAATTGCCACGATACAAGTTCATGCAAAATAAGTTCCCCAACGCTGAATCCAATGAAGGGTTGTTCAACTAATTTAAATGAAATAATGCGTTTATTTATTTTTCAATTTTCATCAACATAATGTGCAGTTATACAAAGATATTCAATATCTTGACAAGATTTCTACATATCAACGATCAAACAAACATTTTCTTCAAAATTATTAAAATAAGTTCTTAATTCATCATTTTTTGATTCAAAAACTCGTAAAATTTTATTTTTTGAAGTATTTCTTGAAAAATTACGATATTGTGGAGTAATACTTTCGCGAATAAATTCTTCAAAATGTCGATTTTCACTCATTGTAAAGGGTTGCTTATCTTTAACAATATATCTAACTAAATTATTTTGTGTTCTTGCAGGATCATAAGAAAAAATATTTAAATTACCCCCTTCATTACCTAATTGAGTTTGTGTTATACGTGAAAAATATTGATCAATTAAACTATTAATGCGAGGATCCTATTGGTGCCTTCTATTTAAATGTCTTTTTAAATGACTAGTTCCAGATGTATTTCTACCATCTAATAAATCCCCACAAATAACGCATTTAACCTTATGCATTCCATCATCACGTGGAATTCTAATAAAAAAATCCAATACTTTTGAAGTGCCATGCTGTTGGGCGTGGCGGGAAGATAATGCACCAACATCACCAGCTGTGCTAGTAGGTGTTAGTATTTGTGGTGATGCAAATTGTTCCATTTGTTCTTGAGGGGGAAAAGATATTGAATATTCACCCTCCTAATAAAAAAAATGAGTGTTCTGTGGATCTATTTAGAAAAAATAATTTAATAAAAAAAATTTAAATTATGCAAATTAAAAAAATATATGTATGCAAATTAAAAAAAAAATTAAATACTAACTTGAAATAATTTGAAATCTTGAATCGCTTGATCTTGAAATTTTAATTTCAAATTTGACAAAATGGAATACACTTGAACACACTTGAAGAATACACTTGAGTGTTGGTAACTTGGTAGTATAGAAATTTGGAGAGAAATTTTGTTAATTTTTTGCGAGAGTGAGTGAATGTGAGTGTGGGATATTTATAATGGAAGAGAGTGAGGGATTTTGTAATTTTTTAGGATTTGTTTGTAATTAAAAAAAAATGGACCGTTGGGGGAGAACGGTCACTCGCACCCCAACGACTGGCTAACATAAAAAAAAAAAAAAGCGTTCTGCGCTTCGCAAAATGGTAAAAAAAGGAGGAATGAAAAGGGTGGGTAGGGGGGTGTAGGCCTGGGGCGGGTCGGGGCGGCGGAGGTCTGGCCGGTCAAGGGTGACCCAAGCCCTGACCCGAGGGAAGGGGCAGGTCGAGTCGGGGCTCGTACAGAATGTTGGGCCGGGCCTAGGGTCGGGTCCCGGACCGACCTGACCCATTTACATCCCTAGATAGAGATAACATTGATGTATTCCATGTATTCAAACAAAATGTGCAACTACGAAGGGCATGCACCACTCAAGACTAAAATTTATAGAAATATACATCAATATACGATATTAAAATTAAATTACAAATCACAACAAATATTAAATGGAACAAGCTTCAGTTCTTTATGAACATAATTATGTATGTACAACTAAAGCAGCATATATTAGCTAGAAACACCACTTCCAAGGTTTTTTTTTTTTTAATATAAATTTGGATTCATCGCTTATTTACGCAAAAAGCTTATTCTTTCTTAGAAGGAGATGCTCACTTCAAACAGAAGCCAAACTGTCTAGAAGTCAACCTCATCGATGGTGAGCCAATCATTTGACGAATCCTCACCTTCTGAAACCTTTTCTGGAGAAGAAGTTGATCCTCCCGCCTTTTGCTCAACACCTTGTGTCCCGGAACTTTCCCTGAGTCGAACCCATTCATTTGACACACCGGGTGAAGGAATCCTTCGACGCTGTACTGGATTATTAAACCTCGAGATTCTACCCAAGAGATCATTGTCGCCATCTTCCAGGTCACTGAACGACACATCCTCCTCATTCTCGGGTTCTTTCTGGGCATTTGCAGAGGTGCTGGCATCAACCCTTTCCTCTTCTAACCACTGCTCGGAATCTTCTCGATCATTTGTTGCTCCTAGCTCCGCATTTACAGTCCCTGCCAAAACCTCCTCACCCTGAGATGGGTTGCCTTTGGATTGCGTGTTGCTACCCTTACCACCCTCTAGAGATGTATTAATAGTCGGAGGAGACTCCTTGGAAGTCTCCACTGGTGCATTCCTCTTACCACCCTCTCGAGATATATTAATAGTCGGAGGAGACTCACTGGAAGTCTCCACTGGTGCATTCCTCTTGTCATGAAGCTTCTGCAGAAGTAGCTCTCTTGTTTCAACTATCTGCACTGTGACTTTCTCTAATAAGAATACATGGATTTCACAATAATTTTATTTTTTAAACTGGATTTCACACTAATTAAATATCAAAGAAAAAGAAAGTTCAAAAAACATGAGACATTAGACAAATGAAGCAAAAAACGATTCTGAGCTTAACACAATACCCATGTGTTGGACGAGATAACTGATCTTTCATTGAGAAAACTTGACCAAACTATAATTTTTCAGTACTAAATCATAAAACATGTACTAGTATTCAGTCTGCAGACCATCAACCCTTCTTGAGCATCCATTTGCCACACTACAGCACACACTGACGGATGAACTGAAGATTTAGCACAAAAAATCAAGCTACAGAGAATAGTTTTGAAGTAGAATGATTGAAGGGTTTGGAGATTTGGGAATAAGAAAGAGGGTTTTCCCAACACTTTTAATAGCCCCACCTTGAAGTTAAGCCCTGTCTTTTTTTGAAAGTTTGAGTTGCTATAGCTGAATTTTTTATGGAAGGATCAGTTGGGCTAGTCAAAAATATTTTCTCTGGCTAACAGAGTGATATATAGATCATGTTGCAGGTTATGATGAGGAAAAAATGAATTAAAGAGTCAAGGAGAGAGTCTAGGAATCAATTGTAAAATCCTTCAGCTTACCAGGGACTAAGGTTGCCAGAGATAGTCTCTGGATTAACCGTATAATCCTTTAGGTTACCAGGGGGCTAAGGTTGCGCAATCACAAGGTATAAAATATTTTCAAACAGATCGATTGATTGAATTATTAAATCATTAAATAGGATATGTATGCTGCTGGAGTCTACTAACCCAACTCAAACTGTTGCTCCAAGAAATAATACAAGCTTTGATAGTTCCCAATTTTCAAAACCCGTCTTAGGCACCCCAACAAAAGACCCATAGCTCAACAATATAGGCCATGCCCCAGAAATCAAGCCATTATTGTGATCCCTAAACTCGATAAATTGTAATAAAAACTGAGCCAACAGCATCAAAACTTCAAGAAAAAATAAAATAAAATATGATCTAACATAACTTCAAATGAAAATATGGAAGACATCATTTAGCAACATAGAGCCTAACTCAACCATCAACTCCACTATCTATTTTGTAATCTTCATTTCCCTTTCAGCTACTTCTGTTCCAGCAAATGTTACTTCCCATCTCAAGGTTCAGTTGCTTGCCATTACGTTTAGGTCTCAAAAACAATTCCAGTTTGTGATGCAACCTGGTTAAGAAATGGAAGTTCCATAGGAATCTTTATCCTAATTTCATATTCATACGAAAGAAGAAAAAACCATTTTTTTCTCAAAAATAAGGTAAAAAGTAATTCTACTGTTTGCATCAAGTATCAAAAAGGAAATCACCCTTATTAAGCAGGTTTATGTGGGATTCAAATGGTCTCTTTTACCCTTCTTAGTTTCCCTGCCAATCTTGTGCACATATCAATGCCAACATATTCTAATGGTCTTGAAGTTATAATATGGATTCTATGTGACTACTTGTATCAATTATAACATGGTTAATATGTCTATTAGTGTACTACACGCCCCAGGATGCATTAGGTTAGACCATGCAAGCAATTTAGACGTAAGAATAGATTATATGGCATGTAAAGATAGTCTTGCCTGAGGAGTTGATAATAACTTGGCATCACGCTCATGCAGTCTTGGAAGCAACAAAATATAATAAATCATCCAAAATTTTTCTTCACTTAAGTACTTGCTAGTTCTATGCCTCAAAGTTGCAAAACTTGGGATCAGACTTTCAATAGTTGAAGCATGTTCTTTCTGTGCATCGGACATGTCAAAATCTGCAATAATATGGCAGCACTTAGAAGACAAATGATGCAGCATCATAGGGCATAACCTATATTCAATTTACAGACAAAAGACCAGAAAAAGAAGTGAGACCACAACATTAAATCAACAACTTACCATTGAAAAACTGCTAAAGAGAGTATGATGTCAACATGTTTTGGTTATTGCCTGAAAATGACTTAATAAACACACGAAACGAAAAAAGAAGGCCATTTTCTGCCATTCTAAAAATTGTGATATTCTTGCAAAGAAAGTACCATATTCATGTATTAAATTTGACCGAATACAGTTAACTAGAAAAACTCCAAATATGAGGTCCAGACAATGCATCAATTTCCCAAACTAAGGATTCTCCTTCAGGGCATCCTAAGCAATCATAGACCAGCTTCCCCATCCAGCAATATTCAGAAAGTCCACAATGAGTCTTTTCAATTTCAACTCTCCATATAAATTCTTCTCTTCTATATATAAAGATAGAATTAACTTGTGAAGGCATAAGATATACATTCATATAGAATTAACTCGTAAAGGCATTAGATATACATGCATATGCTGTGCTCATATCATTCATCTGCAATGGCAAAAACCCCTTGGCACTCTTCTTGAAATGGAGTGAGATGGATCCACTTGCTGTGGATTACATCTTCTCATTTGTGTTTCTTTAAGTTCAAACCTTATCAGATGAAGTGAATGCGGCCCACAAATAAACTACATAAGAAATATGGAAGAAAGAACCACAAAGAGACAAAACACAATGAAACTCTCTTTCTCATTAGCACATTGCATAGGATCAAATGCCAGTTTAACATATTAGGAACAACTCTAGCAATCAAGAAGTGAAAGCTAAATTTCTAGAAAAGGAACGTGTTAACTGCCTTCCTAAACAACATGCCTCATCAAATTAGATAGGCTTAAAAATGCCATTGTACTGCAACAATGATCAGTGGACAGTGGATCATCCAATTATAATATAGCCCACAATGATTGGCACAGCTATCTTATTTATTACTCAACAGAAGCTTCACATATCCACTTGAATCTATAACTTTTTTAGGTCTTCAGAAAGCTATTGCACAAATTACTCAACCAAGCTTAGCCAATGAGGCAATAGAAATCAGGAATTCTTATCATTACAACCACCAGAACTTGTGACTGTTCCAACAAGAAGATTCTTTTGCCTTGTCAATACAAATGGCTGCTTTATCTCAGATTCCGTAATGTAAGCACCAATAGGTCACAATATCAGCTCCACCAATTAACATATCAGAGGAGCACTATAAAAAATAAATAAATAAAAATAAAAACCGTGTTCTCTTCCTTAAACAATTACCCAATGGTTGTATTTTCCTTGCGCATACAAGTTAATGTTATTTAATCATTTAGAAAGTTGCAACCAGATGAAAATGGAGTCCTCTCAAGAAATATACCATAGTGGTTGTCATAAAAAGTAAAAACCAACTTTTCATGACACAGTAGTAAGAAAACAATAGAAGATCTAGATGCAATGGTGTAACAAACAATTAAGCTACAATAAACCCATTAGGGCAAAAATATCCTGGCATATAACATCTTTTAGTCTTATATCTGACCTTTAATGTTTCACGAACCTAAATTTTAAGAACAGCCAGTTTGGTATTGGATTCAGAAAATTGGTTCAGAAACATGTTTTAGAAAATAATTTGAAAACTAATATGTAATTCAAAAAATGTGCTTGGCGATTATATCCAAAAATTGATTTTAAAAAGACAGCACCAAAAAAGTAAATGGAAATGCAAAGAAAGTTTAGTTATATAATATAATAGCATACTGACATGCAAAAAATAAATAAATAAATAAATTTGGTTTCAAAACTACAGGAAACATCTTTTAGATGTTCTCAGATTTTTTGTTGCTTTGGTCCCTATTTTTGGAGAATAAGGGCAAAAACAAGACAATCAAATGCGGCTTTAGGAAACAAAGAAAATTGTTTCTGAAACCAATAACAAAAATATGAGTGCCCAAATGCAAAATATGTATACATGTGCTAGTTAGCTTAGTGAAATTTTACAGTGTACTGATATTTATCCCCAAAAAAAAAAAATGTCATTTGCTACAGTGCTAAGCTTTTGATCACCCATCAGTTAAACTATATTCCCAATCTGGTGCAAATTTGATGACTACAGGTGATCAATATAAGCTATGTATTAGATATTCATAAAGGGTGGCCTTGGAGCAGTGGTGAGTTTGTTCTATTGTGACCCGAGAGTCAAAGATTTGAACCCTGGAATTAGCATTTCTGTTTGCAAAGGGAAAAC
This sequence comes from Vitellaria paradoxa, assembly GCA_019916065.1. Lineage (NCBI taxonomy): Eukaryota > Viridiplantae > Streptophyta > Magnoliopsida > Ericales > Sapotaceae > Vitellaria > Vitellaria paradoxa. The sequence goes on along the minus strand of CM034241.1, from coordinate 33,834,490 downwards.
TGCCTACATCTGATTTTCCCCAAATCCTGTAATACTGTGCCTTGTATAATGGGTGGCTTTTTTTTTTTTTTTGGTATTAGATGTTCATCTCTAGAAATTAGGTATCTTTTCCATATTGGCCCTTCCTGAAGATATATTTTTTCCATATTTTCTCCCAAACGTTTGGTCAGCATATAGACAAAACAGAACTGGAAAATTATTCCATTGCTCTGGCTTTGTCATCAAGGATGGAAAAACAGATCAATTTTCTAGACCAACATTAACTCCAGGTCTTGTTTGGAAGATTGCGATCCACCCTTTTCTTTAGGCATTCCCCTTTATGACATCATCGAGGATGGGGAACAAGCATAAGCCCTCTCCTTTGTTTGCCTAATCACTTCATAGCTTCCATTTCAATCAACATAGGTATCAAGATCATCTGGGCTGTAGGAGGTGCCGTTTGGGTTGAAGAATGGAATCAATCATACGGGAGAAGATGCATTGCAAGATCTAGCAAACAAGAGGTATTTAGACTAAGACGGATGTTAAGTCTTTGTATAGTAAACTCTTATAATCTTTAGTTTAATAATGGATTGGTTTTATGGGATAGTCATCTCATAGAGTCAAAATTTTCTCTAGAAAGTGGTTTCTAGGTTTTACTCGTTACATTCTATGCCTCATTTAATTTTGTTATTATGTTTGTTTTTGAGGTTTTTCTTCATATTAGTTTCATCAATAATAAAACAAAATGCCTATACTTGGTATTAGTAATACTAACAATCGGCAATCCAATTGTCATTAGTTCACAACTATATCACAGAAATATAGAGGTGTGTGTATGCATATACCCAGACTATAATTGAAACTTCAATGCAACAGGAATTGTCTTCAAATTAAAAAGCATAACAAGATGAAATGTGCACAATTGGCTACTTGTATAACCAGAAAAGGATTACCATTATCTAGTGAGAGAGGGAAATCGGTCCAACACTCGGGCCGCATCGAAATTTTCTGAACGAAGTCGAGAACTTCCTCTGTAACCCCCGGCACTTCAGAAACTTGATCATCATAGTCTCCGTCCTCATCTCCTTTAACCTCATTCCCATCGCTCTCAAACTGCAACAAGTTCGAGGCCAAGCGAAAGACCTCAGACACGGCTTTGTTCGCGGAGAGGAGAGAGAAAGAGGACTTGAAGCTACCACCGATCTCGGCCAAATCGTTTTTTATGCCGACAAGTGTCTCCGAAGAGGATTCGGCGGCGGAGACCGAAGAAGAGTCGGGCGGAGCTGGTTTTGGGGAGGGAGGTGGGGCAAGGAAGGCGGCGACGCCGCGGAGTTGGCGGCCGATCGTCTGGCCGAGCACCGAGAGGTCGTCTTTGACGCCGCCGACGGATGAAGACGGCTTGTGATCGTGTGAGGAGGACGTAGAGGTTTGTGGTGAAGGTGAGGGGTTCTGATCCTCGGATTTGAAAGGGTTGGTGAGAGAGACTGAAAGCCAAGATGACATTGTTGCCTACTGTTGTCCTGGTTTTAGAAGAGAGAAAACATCGGATTCTTTTTAGAGAGAGAGAGAGAGAGAGAGAGACCCAATTGAATTGGGAAATTTTACGGTGCCGGAGAGGCACTGCTTCAAGGCTTCAAGCTCTGAAATCCTCGTTCTTTTGGCTTGTCTTGTCTCTATAGTATTATGCTTGCAATTGATTACATTCGTCCGATACATAAACTTTTTAACAGGGTAATTGCCTTTACAGTTCTACACTTTAGAGGTCAAACTTATTTATGCTCTTTTACTTTATAAATTTATAATAATAACCCATACTTGTAACAAAAATAAAAATTAAACAAAACTACGCATGAGATGCGCCTGTAAATTAGTGCAAGTGTTTAATATCCACCCGCACGGGTTAGCTCAGTGGAGTAGAGGCCGGCTTGGAGAGTAAGCATGCTTCTCACGTCTCGGGTTCGAATTCCTTCCTGGGCGCTCGGTCTTATCGGTAGGCGTGTCTTGCGGGGTGGTGCGCTCGCCCATAAGTTTTACTCGCGACGGTTCACCGGCGAGAGATTTCCTTCGTATCAAAAAAAAAAAAGTGTTTAATATCCCCATTCAAAAATATGTATATATATATATATTTAATATTCAAAAAAATAAAATAAAATTATTTATACTTCACTAATAAATTCTTACATTCTATTTTATTTTTTTATTAAAAAAAAGTACGTAACTACTATCATTCTTCTATTACTATATTTTGGGTGTGTTGGGGTGATAAAAAAGTGAGATAAAATAAGATAAAGTGAGATAAGATGTGAGTTTTTAATTCGTGTAGTGAAATAAAAAGTGAATAACTTTATGAATTTTTCAATGTTTTTACAATTTTTCAAAATTTTTTGTCACTCCAAACAGAATTATATAATTTTAATATCATAAATACCTTCTACAAAATTTAACTTGATCAACTTTCAAAACTACTTTTACTATTGATAATTAATTTTTATCAACTAAAAATTATATTTTTACTTGCATTAATTTGTTATTAACAAAAAAATATAATAACTTATTTATTTTAATTAGCTAGCTAATTAAAAAAATAATTTATCAAATTGCTTGATATTTATATAAAATAATATATGTATAAATATATTTCATATTAATAATAATTATTTTTAATAAGGTAAATTAATAAATAGCATAATTTAATAATAAATTACTATTTTATTCTTAAAATTGATTTAATATTAATTTTAATAAAATAAATCATTTTATGAGGTAATTATTTCTCATTAAAAATTTAATTTAACAAAATAAATTATTTTAATGATATGTTATTATTTTAATAGTAAATTTAATAAAAATAAAATTTTAATATGTATTTATTATCTATTAAAAAATTTAGTTTAATAAAATAAATTATTTTAATTTTAATTTTAAAATTGAAATCGATACGATCAGAAAAAAAAGTTCATCAATAATGGGAATTCTAGTGAAATTATAAGTGCATAATAGAATTCATGTGTATAATAGTTTTGTAAATAAATCCAATTAGGATTCAAATTGATATTTTGTCTCTACCATATCCCCATTAAAGTAAAAATCTTCCCATGTCACAAATTGTGAAAGAAACTCAGATAGTTGATATTTTGTTAATTGTTTAAATAAGACTAAATACGTTGTTAGGAATAACATATTTAACCTAAATATACGCTTATATTTTTTAAATATGCTATTAGAAGTAGCATATTCAACTAAATGAGATTAAATACATTGTTAAAAACAGAACATCCAAAGTGAAAATAGATATATTTGCGGATATACGAAAATTCAAATTATCTCTCTGCCTCTAAATCTGTCCCTAACTTGATACATAACTTGATTATATATGTAACATATATTACTACCAAATAATTCATGTCCAAAACTAAAATAATACACAAACATTATCAAAATAATAATTCACTAAAGTAATATATAAACATATCCAAAACTAACATTTTACCAAAGTACTATTATATCAACTAAAACATAATAAATATACATAATTTTAAAATACCAACATTGTCCCAACTTAAAGTAGCAAATATAAAATACGATAGTTTATAATATAATTATTAATCTCAATTTCATGAACCGCTAAAAAATATCCATACATACTTTGAAAATTTGGGACTATTTAAGTATGTTTGGATAGTTTTCAAGATAGATTCAGATTAGATATCAGATTCGGGGCGGATTGCGACGAAGATAGTCTCATCTCTATATCTGATTTGATATCTAAATTTTTATTTTAAAATAAATCTAAATCTGATCCGAACTCCGAAAAAAATCTAAATCCCATATTCACTCGACTCAAGTAATGAATCAAGTTCGGACAGTCGGTCGATATGCCCATCTTAAACTGCATGATATTTATCAAAGCAACAAGCATCATTTGCAGGAGTAACATTAATTTTACCCATCATAAGCATATCATTAAGTCATAGTCACATTTATCTTTGAATATCACGTGGGAAGTTAACAATTTACAAGCTAATAAATGAATGGACAATAGTAATTAAGTCATAGAAATGCTTAGCAACAACTTAATATTTAACAGTAAAATTTTAATACTGTTAACTAATGAATCGAATATTCCACAATATTACGAGTGTACTCCACGTAAGAAATGTTGTATTAATTTATTCCAATTTTGTGAATATAATAAGATTTGTTATTTAGGCATGGCAATAATACAATTAAATTCATGAAAAGAGTTTAATGTGACAAAAAAAAAGATAATTTGTAAATTCGTAATTTGTACAATAAAATAAAACGTAAATAACTTTTAAAAATTTTTAAAATTTTTAGTATTTTTCAGTATGCCAAACATAAGTGTCCACTAACTATAAATAATCACCAAGAGCTCACGGTAAAATATAAGCAATTAAGAACAATATGAATAATCAAATGAGATATCAAGTAATCCTAATTAGCCAATCAGTTAATAACTCACAATCTAAACTCACAATAAATTCAGCAATGGACAATTATTTAGTTCAATAATAACAATTGTGTTCAATAATAACAATTGTTTAAGCGACCCAATACCTATTATATATAATGCAGAGTTACACATCTATTTTTCAAATAGTTATAATAATTAATCACTAAACAAATATAAGAAAAATTAATAACAGAACACAATCAAATCATATTATCCTAATAAAAAATCCACATGAATGAATTAACCGTCAAAAACCATAACTTAATCTTGGTCACACTAAAGCGGTATTGTTTTGGAATTTTTTAAAAGACTCTAAGTGATATTATGCTAATATTGTATATTCTAGAATACTTTTGTACATTATTGGTTACTCTTGTAAATATATAAGATAATTGTAAAAATTGCTAAAATAAGTAAGATTTAGAAGTTTTCCTTGTAAATTTTTTAGATATTTTGGTAGAGGATCCTAGAATATTAATCCCCACTGTCGGATCGATTAGATATCCACAAAGGATATGGAATGTTACAAATAAGGATCACTCCTCTTTTATAACAATTTAAGTTTCAGAAAGATAAAACATCCTTACTTACTTTCTTGTAAACTTTGTGAGCATTTTTAATGCCATACTGATTAAGGCATGAAAAAATCAAATTCAAGATAGATTTATGAAATTAATTAACCCACAAAATTTTTTAATAACTGAACATCATACAAATTAAATTCATCGAGCTATCAAATAAAAAAATATTTATCAAAATTTAAAATTACTTGATATTACAATTTTAATTATGTTATTATTATTGTTTAACGGAAAATCTACCTAAATAATGAGAATTTGTTTAAAACAATAAGATTCCAAGAATGATTTTTAAAATTTTACCGAAAAATAAATTCCCAGATAATTTAACTAAAGGGAGTTACTGAATTGAAAATTTTGGGGTTTTACAACCATGGCAAGCATGGGAAATCTACCCTGACTCTCCGCCAATTAAATAAGTCGAAGCCACTGGTGCCTCATGAGTTTCCCCCAAATAAGTGTCCACCAACTTGGAGTCTACGCTAACAAACTCAATCTACCACAAACCCAGCTTTGCTCGGTCACTAGAGAGCTTCGCAGGACTTCGTTGACAGTCGGCGACGTTCACCGGCCTCCCGCAGCACCGGCCACGAGTTCCATCAGCCTTGTGCAGTTCCGGCGACCACTGGCGATTGTAAATGGCAGCAACAGCTATATACCCACTGCCTCCCCTACACAAAGAAGTACCCAGTGATTGAAGTTCCACCATTAGTCCCTCGGTATGGCAAAGGTGAACCTTGAATTGAGTGTGATGGAGGTGGACCCCAAAAGTCAAAAGTCAAAGAATAATCCGTACATTAATTGTGCAATGGTGCCGTAGGCTTTGTCTAGTTAAAAAAGGAAAATCGTCTTCCATGAATTTTCCCTAAAACTTAATTTTTCATTTTTAGAAGTAATAATTTTTAAACGTGATAATCGCAGTCGTAAAGTAAAAAATATAAAAAATTAAAAATTAAAAATTAAAAAATTCATATCTATTTAAATAAAAATTAAAAAAAATAAAATTCAAACAAATTATTTTTACCTAAACGAATATAAATTTTTTTTTATTTTTACAAATACAATTAAAATGCTTAAAAATTACTGTTTTTAATAAGAAAATTAAATTTTTATAAGAAAAATTCATATTAAATGGAAAAAAACTAAAAATAAAATTCAAACAAAGCTTTAATATACTTAAGCAATTCAATTACCCCACCAAACAGATTAAAGGCCCGTCCCAAACCTCGCTTTAGAACCTTCAATTTGCTCCTCAGATCAAGCAACAAAGTTGCATGCACCAAGAAGTTAATTTTTTAGGTGTGCATTTCTCTGTAAACTCTTAACATCAAATAAGTAAATAAGTAGAGTTTCACCATGTTGCCACCGTCGTATCTAAAAGTTAAGTTTGGGAGACTTTAGGTGAAACTTTTTAAGAAAACTTAATTAAAAATAAAATTAAAAAAAAAATTATGGAACGATGGAACCTAATAGGTAAGAATTGTACAAATACTATAAAAATAAAATAAATAATAATACATTTATAAGGATAGTTGTGGTCGGGTTTAACCCTAAAAATGAATAAATAAAAATAAAAATAATAAGATAATTATAATACATTTAATTAATAAGATTATTATGACGATAAAATTCTAGTAAGTTAAAAATTTTGTATATCAAATTTAATAAAATAATTATGAAGGTGTAAATAAAGTTGTAGAAAGTTCAAAAGTCAAAATAAAATTTTAAATAAAATTGAAAAATAATAATTAATACATTAATAAAATTTTGATTGGTTTAAATATTATTTAATTTTTTTATTATTAATAAAAATCCAAAGAAAAGAGGGCCTTCTCTTTTTGTGAGACCTTAAGCGACCGCCTCATTTGTTTAAGGGTTGGTCCCTGATTGCCACATCAAGGCACAACCCTTTGTTACATTTAATGCCTATAGCACAAGCACATTCATAAATTTGACATGCGTTTTAAGCGTTTTCGCATAATTAAGGGTCATTTAGTTTATTTTTCTATTTTTTATTTTTATTTTTTTTATTTTCTGTTTTGAACTCATTTTTATTTTGTACCTTTTAAAATAAGAAAAACAGATCAAAATTCATTTTATTACTTGTGTTTTCAAAATTTATTTTCGAAAACTAAAAATAAATTTACACATGAAATGAAAAATAATAAAAAGGCGTTTTGAAAATTTTTAACAAAAAACAAAGAAAGTCTCAAAATAAGAAAAATATAATATTTTTTATTTCCTTATTTTGAGATTTTTAACACATAAAACGAAAATAAAAATTATTAAACAAAAAGTAAACCAAATGCCACCTTAACTTATCACGTCCCGTATTCTGTAACCCAAAACGCAAACTAATAGAAACACATTTACACAATACTATCATATACTTACACCCTGTCAGAGCTATACAACCAATCTGCGCAAAATAAAATTATCTAAAAACAAAAAACATATATAAATCATTGGACATCAAGAAATTCTGTAAATTAAGAAAAAATAATATTTGAGTTTGTAAACTAAAGAATCTATTAAGAAACACTGATTGCCAATGGTCTTATAAATAAAGCCATAAAGGGAAGAAAAGTCTTCTACTTTTACCAATAAATTTGATTCCAGTTCTTTTTTTTTTTTTTTTGGTAAGTTTGATTCCAGTTCTTGGATTGGAGACTTGCCTAAACACAAACTGAAGGTAGACTTCCTGATCAATATGTACAAGTTGAAGTTCCTACTGAGAGCACTTCTTTGGAGCTCTGTCCAGGGAAGGAGCATTTGTAGAATTGTCATCTAATTACTTCACAAACTACTTCCTCTAATCTGTTTTAACTGTCAAGGTCTCCAAACTCGTTTATCAGCAGGATGAAATGGAGGTTTGACATCAAAGCTGGGTGGAATCCCCAAAACCGACTCAGAGTTGAACGGCATTGAAGGTCTTAGACCCCTTTCGAGAAGCCTCGGCTGTTGAGCTTCAAATGGTGGGCGATGAAATGCAGGAGGAAAAGCTTGGGAAGAAAATGAGGGTCGAGTAGCAGCTGGTGAAGGAGAAGGCAGTACAGGACGTCGGGGCCGAAGTTCAGAGGGCACAATAGTTGATGGTCTAGCTGTTTCTGCCAGTGGTTGCTTCTGGAGCTCTGGCGGGCACCATTCAGGCATGTCATCATCGTCATCATCAAAAAGATTCTTAGGTGGGGTAAACACAGGAGCACTAACCAGAGTTGTCAGCACCTTGTTTTGTACATTTGGTCTTTCTTCCATCCTCACGAAAACTGGGGTCCGGGATTCATGATCAAGAAATGTTTTCAATGGCATTCCTTCATTGGCTGTTAAACGAACCTTAGGAACCATTGAATGATTTGATCTTTGATCACCCAGCCTTTCTTCCATCCTCGGGAAAACTGGGGCCCGGGATTCATGATCAGGAAATGTTTTCAATGGAGGTATTCCTTCTAAATGAACTTTGGGAAGCATCGAACGATCCGATCTTTGACCACTCGGACTTTCATCACTCCTCCCAAAAACTGGGGTCTGGGATTCACGATCAAGAAATGTTTTCAATGGAGGCATTCCTTCATTGGTAGTTAAATGAACTTTGGGAAGTGTTGAATTATCTGATCTTTGACTGCGAACTGACACTGGAAGTAGATTAGATGCTCCTGGTAGCACTGGAAGCCTCTTGTCCAACATCACAGTATCAGAAGGCTTCCTCATACCAGTTTGAGAAATTCCATGTGCAATTGTGAAGTCATATTCGGGAAGATCATCATCATCTGAAGAAGGCATGGTTTCTTTGAGTGCAATAGATGGAAGAGGCATGACAGGTTCCTGAAAGTTCAAACTTGCTTTAGGTAGCTCTGGTCCTGAGCGGCAGCTTGAAGGAGCTTCAACTTTCAACAAGTCTCCCTGGGGCAACAGTAAGGAGGCAGAGTTGGAATCCACAGGGTTTTGAGTTCCCGCAATCGATGACAAAACACCTGGGACTGAAATAGTGAGTATAGCATTGGCAAAAGACGAAGAACTAGCATTCTCAATATGGATTTTGCCAGAGTTAACATTCTTACTTTCACAACCACTTTTCCCTGCACCCTCTATAATTGAGGAATCTGTTACTAATGCAGGTGCAAGAGATTCTTGAACAGTTTGTGTAACAGGCAAACTTTTTTCCGGAGTGTGCTTGATTGGAGAGTTAGAAGGGGAGTTCAGAGGCTGCACTGACAAAGAGTTGCTTTTACTCTCAGGTTTCTTTCCAAAAGAATTTGAAGAAGATGTTCGATTTTTTCGCCACACCACACAACCTATCATTGAGTCCTGGTTGTCTTCAACAGCTGCCTTGCCCTTGAAGAAACCATACTTTGCAAGAATTGTGATTATGGCGTCACTGCGAGGACAGATGTAAAGGTCAATACCTTGGGACAGCTGTGCAAAGCCAACTCTTTCCCCCTTCTTGTATCCTTTTGCAACCTGATAATGACAAATGATAACGACAAAAAAGAATCTATGAATTATCCCGTTAACAGAGACACCAATAATACACAAGCAAATTCAAAGTACAGTTAATATTAAATCATTTGCAAGCACCTCTTTCATGCCAGTAAGTCCAGTTTCAGAAGATCCTTCCTTCCAGCAAAGAGAGATTACCTATAAGACAAATGGTTATTCATTTCAACAATTAAGCTTAGAAATAAAGTACTTATGTGTCAGATATTATTTCTTAACACATTGCATGTTTCAACATGCAATTTCTTGTTTGCACTGGTTTGGAAGCATTAAACTACATAGCAAATTAGTGGACTGAAGTCACCATCCACCAAACTAAGCAACCTAAGCTTCCCATTTCTTGGTCAGCAGAACCTGTTGGTATTATAGAACTCCAATGCATGGTTCCTTGCAGGTTCTTTCTAAGTGCCAGTATCATTGCATCACTATTTAGAGACAAAATAATTTTGCAAGATAAGAACCCCGTATCCCTTGGAACACCTCATGGATAGAATTCTAACGTTTTTGTAAGACAAATTTAAAACCATAATCTGTTTTTTAGCACCAAAAACAACCCAATAAACATGCTCCCTGCTTTCTAATCTATATCATCACCACATCAAAATTGTCTGATGAGTTTCAGTAACAAAAGGATATGTGATATTGGAACTTTATTCAAGCACCTTCACCTGGTACCTGGTGAATCATTAATCTGAATTGCATTTCCTATGAAGCATCAATGCATAAATTTTCACCAGCTACTTTTCTAAATGACGTTGAGCTTATAACATCTACTCATTGACAAGGAAAGAGATTGGAATGGCAAGTGAATGAAGGGCGGAATTTTGGGGCGAGTAAAAAGTTGTACAAAAAATTAGTATCTCTCTTGCAAGCATATTTGTGGCTGACACATTTCATTTTTCGTTAATTGGTACTAGAGGGGTTTTTAGTTGTCACCTACAGGGGGGAATTGATGTAGGACGATAGAGAATAAAGCCAAGAAATAGAAATAGAGAGAGAGAGAAAAAGTTTAGGAGAGAGGGAAGAAAGCAGAAGAGGGGAGGGAAAACAAGCCACGAGGCTTCAACAACTCAAATTTTCATATTCATCAATGTATCAAACCCTAATCATCATAAACCTTTAAATAGGCTAATACATTCTCAAGATTACTAAAAATAAAGCAAAATCAAATATTCCAATAAATCCTTCTTAAAATAAATCTAAATAAAATTTTGCCTAAAATAAAATAAATCTTTAATAGAATAAGGTAAAATCCTTATATAAAATGTAATCTTAATAAAATAAAATTCTAATAATAATTATTTTATATTTTTTTTGGGCTTCTGCATCAGGAATCCACCTTGGCTTATGTCAACCTCTAGAACACACACAAGGTCCTCCATCTGAACCAATCCAATTCAGAAGCAGACAAGCCAAAGAACTAGACCTGGCAGAACTGCAACGTTGTACCCCATACAAAGTCAGGAACTAGCTTGAGAGACTCCAATTTAAACCTTAGATGCAAATCAAAATTCACCACCTTAAACTATTTTCTTTATTATTTTTAAATACCACACCATACTAAATCGTCCAGGATAACGTTTCTATATGCTTTGACCATTCGGCAGTCGCACAATGGTCAAAGCATTATTCTAAAAATGCTCCCAACTCTTCTTAACTTGCACAAAGCAACTCTCATCTGATCTTCAAAATTAATTCAAATCTCTTAATTCTGAAAATTACCATAATCATTCTCCAATAACTAATAGAAATCAGGACCATGCTTTATAGAGCTTCATCCAGAACAAAGCAAAAGTTCAGAAATTCCAGAAAAGCTATAGACGCAACTTACTATAGAAATCAGGACAATTTTGGCAGCAAAAGGATCTCATTAATATTCCATTTGGCAAGGAGGGGCAAGTTGGCGCAATACGACTCATCAGTATCACCAGAGAAGCTAAAACTTTCCAATAGTACTCTGGGCTGTCTCCTATGCTTACAACTTCTAGATAAAGAGGAGTCAAATCTCCAAGGAATTCATTTAAATCTCATATGAGCTTGCATTAGTTAATGTAATTAATTACTCTTGGATTAATAATGTTAACATGACAATAGTCATCAATAAAAGGATGCAGAATGGCAGAAGAAAACTGTTAAAAGTAGGGAAAGGAAACAAGGGAATAAGAGAATTGAAGAATTTGGAGTGCTGGGTCAACTATGAAAGCAGGGAAAAGGAAGAAAGGATTTCCTGCAATACAGGTGAAAATCTGCTGTTTTTTCTTCTTTTTTTGTCTTTGGTTTACGTAATAAATTATAAAAAAAAAAAAACCATTAGGAATGCCACTACACTACACACAAAAATAAATAAATAAATAAATAAAATAAGACAAGGAATGCAAATCCATACTCTCAAACAAATATAAAAGCATATCTAAATCTAGATCACTACCAGTGGACAAGCACGTGTACAAGAAACATAAAATTGCTCAGCATCACCCCCCCCCCAAAAAAAAAAGAAAGAAAAACCGAAAAAAATAAAAGCCAAAGATAACAAAAAATAATGATTCTCTACACCTCTTTTTAGGAACCCTTGTTTCCCACCATGATTCAAAAACTTCCTTCATTACCTAGGAAAAACATATTGCATGCCAAGGTGGGACAAATAAAACTCCCACAACTCCTCAGTCAATAGACTCACCATTTAAACATCCTTCTTGTGATAAGATTATTAATAGTAAGGAAATCTTCATGAATCAAGCACCATAATTAATTGCATAATGAGACTCAGAATTTTAAGTTGGTATTTGAGTGGGTTCAATGTGATGGATCAAGGAAGGTGGTCAAGGCTCTGTTGAAAAAGGTGAAGGTTAATGTCGAGTATTTTCTTTTTCTTTTTCTTTTTCTTTTTATAGCTAAAAATATTATTAAAAAAGCATAAAAAGGATGCCTCACCATTAACAAAAGCCTAAAAAAACCATATTTTCAACAGAAGATAAAAACCTATCATCTATTTAATGTAGACTAAAAGAAAGGTTTCCAATGTATACAAAGGGAACTCAATGCCTTGAAAAATTATTCTATCCCTTTCACTCCATATCAACCACACTAAGCAACATGGAATCATCCTCCACACCTTTTTGTGATCCAATCAATTGCCCCACCATTCTTTAAAGATTTGTTTAGTTTCCTCAGAAAACATTCAAGACATGCTAAAAGAAGCAAGAGGCAATTATCACATTTCCTTAGCCCACAGAAAGTATAAAAAAAGGATCAATAGACCATTTATCTCTTTTGCATAAACGATACCAATTCAAAATTATTTTAACTTCAAAAATCATTGATCTTCACGTTCCAGCATATATCATCATCTCCTTCACCCACTTTTCGTGAATATAACATGGATAGGAGATTACCAAAATCATTCAACTCCCAATCATGAAGATTCGTCTTAAGTTTAACACTCCAAACAATATGTTTGGCATTCCAAAGAAAATTCTAAGCCACTAAAGCTTTCTTATCCACTGTAAAAAATATCTGAGAAAAAATCCAGTAGTCTTCCTCCATACACCCAATGGATGACGCCAAAATCTCATCCGTTCACCACCCCCCACGTCAAATGATATTTATTTCAAAAAATCATTCTATCTACTCCAAAGACCTTCCAATAACTTGTGGATATTTAGATGATGCTTGCCTTGCTCCAAATGTCTCTTTTTTCACAAGCAGATCTCCAAAGTCAATTCCCAATAAAGCCTCATTAAATATTTTAATCTTGCAAATTCCAATCCCTACTTCTCCTCAAGGGTTAAGACATTGTATTCCAAAATTAGAAAATATGTCAAAAGAGCTGTTTAGGGCTATTTGGGATGGTAGCTTTACGGATTGGGTGCAATTCCAAGTCGTGGGTGCTGTAGAAAATGTACCTATTATGGGGAACAAGTGTCATTGGTTTGGAGTGCATGCTTATGAAGACAAGAAACTGGGGATTTTTCATCATCCTCTCTCTATGTGGATAAGAATCTCATAGGAGATTTACTTGGTCCTGTAGTTAATAGGGACAAATCTTTTGGGAAGAACTAGTTGTAGCTTTTAGGTTGGGAGCCCATGGTGCTTGGAAAGAGACTTCAATGTAGTCCGATTTTTTATAGAAACATCTAGGCGCATGACCTTGACTAGAATTACAAGGCAATTTTGGAACTTTGTTGACAAGTTCCAGGTACAAGAATTACGCTTGATTGTAGAGAACATAACTGGTCAAATGGAAACATATGTCGAGAATTGATTGGCGTTTTGTATCTATGACTTGGGAGGAACATTTCCCTTGGGGTTTAGCAAACTTTGTAGGGATTATTGTCTAGTCATAACCCAAATATGTTTAATATTGGTTGTATGAAAATGGGGCAATGCACGGTTTCAGTTTGACAATGTGGCTAAAGGCATACGACTTGCATGAGGTGGACAACTAGCAGAGCGGTGATCAGTGAAGGGCAGCCATAGTTTTATTCTTCCAAAAAATGTAAAAAAGGCTATCTTAAATGTACAGGTGCTTGAAGATGATCGGGAGTTGGGATTTGGAAACTCATACGAACCTCACCAACATTGACAACGTAAGGAAAGAAAGAAAGTAGCCATTTGGAGGGTTGCTAAAATCAAGAAAATAGTTGGCATTACAAAACAAAAGAGCTAAGAGTTTTTTCCAAAAAAAAAAAAAAAAAGAGTTATAGTTGAATGAAGGAGACACAAACACTTGTACTTCGATAGAATGGGAAATACCAACAGGCAAGCAAACCTAACTTACGATAATTAAAGTCGATGATAGAGTGATGAAAGGGGAGAAGATTAGAGAGCTTGTTGTAAGTTTCTATTGTTAACATTTACAGGAAAATCAAATCTTAGCATCCTCATAAGATGCCGTTTGGAGACATTACAGAAGAGGATAGTTGCATGTTTGGAGAAAGCCTTTTCAAAAGAAGTGTTTTATAAAACCTTGAAGCCATTATTTGCGAATAAAGCTCCGAGTCAAATGAGTGTTGTGTTGGCTCCCCAAATCCCACATCGGGAGAGGGAACAAAAATGGGAGGCTTGGCTCCTATAAAAAGGGCTTTCCCCCATTGTTGTTAAATGTATCAAGGACACAACTAAAAACCTGTGTTACCAAAGTGTGAGTGTAATTGGGTTTTTGGGTTGTGTGAGTGGGAGAGAGTTTTACAATTTTGTCCGTGCAAAAATTGTAATAGTTTAATATTGAGTTGAGTATATTATTCCTTTTTTAGGATCTTGAATATAGGTTTTTTGAGGGACTGAACCACGTTAAAAATTCTTATGTTGAGTGCTCTAATTTTTTTTTCTCTTTCTTATTTGTGTGTGCGCTTCCGTTGCGGGCTTTACAAGTGCTTGTGGGCCCTACAAGTGGTATCAGAGCTGAAGGTTCCAGCTTGGGAGAAAGAGAGGAAAAAAGGAGCAATGGGTGTCACATCAACAACAATTTTGAAAGAGGTTAGTCTTGCCTAATTTTGACGTTCTAGTTCTGTTTTTGAGGTTAGTTTTCTCAAATTAGGCTTCAATTGCTAGTTGTTGGTTGCTTTGGTGTACATTATTGAAGCGTTTAATTGGAAAGGTTATTAAACACCATGTCTACACTAAAGTTTGAAGTCCCTTTATTCGATGGAAAGAGCAATTTTACATTGTGGCAGAGTACAATTAAAGACTACCTAGTGCAACAGGGTCTTGATATTGCATTAGAAAGTACAAAACCAGATGAGATAAAGGATAATGATTGGAAAACTGCTCAAAGGAAGGCTGTCAGTACAATTCGGTTGGCACTTGCACCATAGATTAAATACACAGTGTTGAATGAGACGTTACCGAAAGTGTTATGGGACAAGTTGGAGAGCGTGTTCGCTTCAAAGTCCATGGCAAGCCGTTTTTGAATGAAATTGGATTTGTACTCATTGAGAATGGATGGAGGAGGTAATATTCATGACCACATTAATATTTTTAATCAGTTAGCATGTCAATTGTTGAACACAGGGAGAAGGTTGAAGACGAAAAAACAGGCATTGCTTTTGTTAGCTTCATTATCCAGGTCATACAAACCGTTGGTTCAGTCAATGTTAATTGGGAAGAAAACTCTGACACCGCATGAGGTGATTACGGTTTTGAAGGAGAATGACAAGATAATGAGAAATGGAGGCAATCCTGGAGAAAATCAATTGCTAGCTGTAGAGAGTTCTGAGCGAGGGAGGAGTCAGAAGAAGAAAGTTGACCATCATGATAGATCAAAATCTCGACAGAGAGATATGAGCAATGTTGAGTACTATTATTGTGGAGCGAATGGTCATATACAGAAACTTTGTCCAAAGTTCAAGGAAGACTTGAAGGGTTTAAAACAACTGCAAGAGAAGATGAAGGTTAGTGATTCCTCCGTCAATGTGGTTAATGAATCTGGTGATTTCTTGTTGCACACTATGGATGATGGTTTTGCTGAAAATTATTCTGGTTGGGTGTTGGATTCTGCTTCTGACTTTCATATATGCAGAGATCGAGCTATGTTTGACACTTTGCGCACTGATGGAGATTTTGGTTACATTAATGTGAGTAATAAATTGAAGCAGAAGATTGAAGGTGTTGGAAGAGTCCACTTGAAACTCCACAATGGTGTTGTCAAAAATATTCCCAATGTGAAATATGTATCTACTGCTGGAGCGAATATAATTTCTTTGGGTGAGATGGCCTCACATGGATACAAGTATGTGGGTATTGGGAATCAGTGCAAAGTATACAAAGGTGGCAGCTTGATAATGAAAGGGAGAAAGAAGGGAAAGAATATTTATTATTTGGATAATCATTCCTTGAAGAGTCAGAAAGCAGATAAGAGTCAAAAGATCGAGAAAAGAGTGCATTTTTCTGACACTGTTGAAGTATATGGGAATTTGGGGAGAGGGAGGATTTGTTGTGTTGGCTCCCCAAATCCCACATCAGGAGAGGGAACAAAAAATGAGAGGCTTGGCTCCTATAAAAAGGGCCTTCCCCCATAGTTGTTAAATGTACCAAGGACACAACTAAAAACCTGTATTACCAAAGTGTGGGTGTAATTAGGTTTTTGGGTTGTGTGAGTAGGAGAGGGTTTTACAATTTTGTCCGCGCAAAAATTGTAATAGTTTAATATTGAGTTAAGTATATTATCCCTTTTTTGAGATCGCGAATGTAAGTCTTTTGAGGGACCGAACCACATTAAAAATTCTTGTGTTGAGTGCTTTAAATTTTTTTTTCTTTTTCTTATTTGTGTGTGCGCTTCCGTTGCAGGCTTTACAAGTGCTTGTGGGCCCAACAATGAGATGACAAAGGTTTTCTTTTCTTTATGTGAGGAGGAGTAAAGATGAGATGGGATCATTTGCAACGTTATCATTTGGGAATAAAGCTCCGAGTCAAATGAGATGACAAAGGTTTTCTTTTCTTTATGTGAGGAGGAGTAAAGATGAGATGGGATCATTTGCAACGTTTCACCATAGAGGAGTGTTTGAGAAGAGTTTAATTATAGTTTTACAGCTTGATTCCGAAAAAAAGAGTAAAATATGTTAAGATAGTATTAGAGAAACTTCCTTAAAGGCTTTTCAACCCAAAATGACTTCCTTACAGCTTTTAGAAAATTTTTAGATGTTTGGTAAACACTTAACAAAGGACTTCAACAGAAAATTTACCTAACAGAAGCCTTTCTTGACGAGGCTATCCAGGCTAAAATTATCAAATTTAAAGATGAGATGGGATCACTGCAATGTTTCGCCATAGAGGGGTGTTTGAGAAGAGTTTAAATGATAGTTTTACGGCTTGATTCCAAAGAAAGGAGTAAAATATATTAAGATAGTATTAGAGAAACTTCCTTAAAGCCTTTTCAACCCAAAATGACTTCCTTATGGCTTTTAGAAAATTTTTAGATGTTTGGTAAACACTTAACAAAGGACTTAAACAGAAAATCTACCTCACAGAAGCCTTTCTTGGTGAAGCTATCCAGGCTAAACTTATCAAATTACTTATTGCGAAAGCCAATTTATTAAATATTAAAATTCAATTTTGTTCCTATAATTTGATTTTAAACATTTCTTACCTTTATATATGTATATTTTCAAATCAAGCCAACGTAGCCAACAATCTGACCTTTTATACATTTATTTCACTTCATATTATATATTATTTAATTATAACCCAACACTTTTAACCAGACACCATTTTTCTTAAAGTTTCTTCTCATGAAGAGCATCTTGTTAAGTCATTCACGTGAAATGATTTCAATTTTTAAAAGTTATATGCCTATATAACCATAACTAGTGGAAAATTAAGTTCATTGTGTTAATATAAGTAGTTTTTTTTTTTTTTTTTTTTTGGTAGTTAATAAATAAGTAGTTTGGGAAGTTTTGTTGAGAATAGAGGAATATTTGGAATTATTTAGGTTGCTAGATTATGTTAGAAATGCAAGGGAGCAAGACATGATGTGTTAGCCAGAAATGAAGGATTATATCCATTTACACTAATGGTATTCCCACATTTAGCGGGACTAAACCCCTAACGCTCCTTATCCACCCTACTAAAAACATAAGTCAAATTATGTCGATCAAATTCAAACTGATACTGCCATTACTAAAAGTCTTACAACTGAAATACCTCATGTAGGCATGAAGAACAAGTCCTTTGGGATCAATATGGGAAGTGGTTATGAATTTTCTACAAAAGTAGGTTTGGTCTAGTGCAACCTCTACAAGTTCTCATTCATTATTCGATGCTAACTCTCAACAAAATTCTTATCACAAACAAATTCCACAAAAGTAGAAATGTGGTGATCAATTCGTGCTACCTATGCAAGCAAGATGAAAGGATACTGAGATAGAACTTCCAAATCGTGCTTCATTATGTTTTTGCTAGGTTTAGTTTTTAACCCTACCATCTTGGGGATATTCCATGGTTTATTTAATGGGGTGTTAAAGGCTCTTCATACTTAGTTGGGAACTTTGAGTGAAAAAGTGGAGACAAAGCTTGTAATTTTGCAATTTTTCTGTTTAGGATAGTTGATTCAGAGTAAAAGGAACAAAAAGTATTTACTAGGGATTGGAAGACCCATAAATTGAAGAGCATTTTGTTGTTAGTAATGTATAGTTGACTTCTGGGCAAAATTAATCTTGAGCCACACTAGTTTTCAAATTTTGTTGATTAGGTAAAACCATGGAGGATTAGGGTATTGTATGCATAACGTGTTGCGATGACTCACTTTATTTTGTTGACGGTTGATTTACTTTGTTTTGCTTATGATTGATGCACGGGTGGCTAGGACTCCCTTGATGCTTTTTCACAACTTGAATTATTTATAAAATATAAAAATAAACTAACAATTTCCATCAAACACCTCTTATTGATTCAATTTCCAAAATTTAAATTGTTCTGGCATAGTATTCTCTATCCTTTTTTTTTTTTTTTTTTTTTTTTGCTTCCATTTTTTAAGGTAACACTGAAAAGTAATAATTTTCAATACTAGTTATTTTACACAACTGGAAAAAAAAAAAAAAAAAAAAGAATAAAGCCAAGTGGTGTTGGGACTTGCTTAAGGAGGAATTTACTATTTCTTCATTAGCAGAGGTCAAGGTAGCTTCAATTGAAAATTATATCCAATCTAACCGAGGGCAAATAACTTAGAATATTCTTCTTTAGGAGAAATTTACAAAATTGGGAGGTGGAGAATTGGGCGAATTTTCTTCACCTGATTTGTTATTTAAGCAATATTGGTTAGTGTGTGAATTCTATTCCATGAAATATTTTAGTGATGGAAGATTATATATGCATTCATTTTATGATGCTTTGACCAAGGAAGGGTTTCGTAACTTCCCCTCGACAAAAGTGTGTGGTGTGTGCGCTTTTGGTTCAACTAAAATAGCTTTCTTTTTGTGTACTTTACATAATAGAATTCTCGCTGTGATCATTAATCTGTGTTGCTCTTATAAAAATGACGGAGAATAAATTCCTCACATGCTCCTCCATTGAGAGTTTTCAAGAAATTAAGATTTATTTTTTTGTCACTATTTAATATTGATTGGGTGATGCCATAAGAGCTGCGAGATGCTTTGAATAGTTGGCAGTGTGTCCAAGCTTGCAAAAGAAAGCAAAAGGCATGGAATTTATTCCTTTGTTGCTTGGTGCGGCTGATTTGGAATGAGAGAAGTAAATGATATTTTCAAATGTGGAAAGATTATTAAACAGAATATAGTGTATCTTCTCATTTATCTCACATGGGTTTCAGGGAATGTTAATCCCAACATTAGTCATTTTTCAATTTTGTGAACAGTTTAGAGGGCCGATGTTCTCTTTGCATCTAATGTTCTATTTTCTTTGTTATGGATGCGAAGCCCTTCGATAAACATTGTTAACTTATCAAAAAATTGAATAGAATGATGCTTTTCCTAGTGCCTACTTTCACCAAACAATGCATACAATTAGATGTTAAATTTTATTCGAATTTGTTCAAAGTTCAAATGCCTCCTTTAGGAATTGGAACACTTTATATTACTACAATATTTGGCTATATTTGAATCCTGATTTATTTCCCCAACTCTTGCTAATGATTAAAATGCAAACAGAGGATTTCAGAGTAAAACTTTAGAAAGTATGACAATTGAAAAAACTCCAGTAAGAATTACCGAAATTTAAGATTGTGTTTGTATTTATCTATTTGAAATGAAAGGATTTACCATTAAAGAAAGAGTAAACATCATGCATGATGGATTTGAGTGAATTTCAACTTTAAATTGGAGAAGTGGACATGATATATAATGATGGGTTTGAGTGAACTTGAAATCATATATAAAAGTAATTATTTGAAATCCTTAACACTAATGGTTCAAGTTATACACAAATTATAACAAAATAGTTCTCAATTTACCTTAAGTAGACACGTTGCTTATAGTTCTGTAAAGATTAATCTCAAATTCATTCATTTGTAAACCACATTTATACAAATGGAAATGGCATGGCTATACATCAAGGGGGATCAATTAGGCATTTATGTTCATGATTGTCAGAAAATATGCCTTACTCTTTCTTTGAATATTGGTCCCCATGCAAACAATCTATGCTTCTTCACAATTCCCCACCCACCCCCCCCCCCCCCAAAAAAAAGGATTACTAATTTATGTGTTGCATTCAAACATTTCAAATAAATATATGCAATGCGAAAAGTAAGTGGAGCAACTGCAGAGACTCTTTCTAATTGGGAGAAATATACATTTATTTTAAGTTGAAAATATTGGTTTTTATTACCTGTGAGTCTGTAACCCTTAAAAGTAAACATTGCTACCCACAATGATCTCATATAAATTCTAAAGCTTTGTCTATAAATTGTTATCTTAGATTTTTAAAATTCTTTAAATTATCACCAACACTTGCCAATCTCTGTTTAAAAGGAAGTTGATTACATTAATTTGAGAAATAGGCCCTGTATGAGATGTTTCCTAGGAAAAGAAACAAAGCTCACATATGAGAACAATATACTTGGTTGACAGTCCATTTCAAGTGTTGTAGAAGAAATCTAAAGAGGTTTCCTGTTACTATGATTTCTTAATGATATTCCTCCAGGAAAGATAGAGACCAAAACTGCTTTTCATACAGGCACATAGGATAAAGACACATTTTCCATTATAACCAAAACATGATTCATCAATGGGCATGATTTTTTATATTTATCAACTTTAAGTTAGCCAACTCTGCATTCCATTGGCTCAGAGAAATAAAACTCGTAGACAGATATGATATTTAACCCTTACTATTAGCATGTTGAAATCGATGACATGGAAATTTTTGCATCAGCTTAAAAATATACAACCCTAGACTGCATTATGTTGTGCTTTTTGTTGTATTTGTGTATATATAATTCACCTTATGAAACCAACCAAACCAAAACCAAACCAAGCCTTTTCCCACTAGGTGGGGTCGGCTATATGGATTTATCGACACCAATTTGATCTGTTTAGGGGCATGTCCTTCGATAAATCTAGGTAGGTTAGGTCATGTTTAATGATTTCTTTCTAGCTTCTCTTGGGTCTTCCTCTACCTCTCCTACTCCTGACAATCTCCATACTTTCACACCTTCTAACAGGTGCTTCTGCTGGACGCCTTCTAACATGACCAAACCATCTTAATCGGTTTTCTCTCATTTTATCTTCAATCGGTGCTATTCCTACTTTGCCCCTAATCTCCTCATTCCTAATCCTATCTTTCCTTATAATCCCGCACATCCACCTTAGCATCCTCATCTCCGCAACTGCCATCTTCTGACCATGATTATGCTTTAATGCCCAACACTCTGATCCATATAGCAGCGCTGGTCTAACCGCTACCTTATAATACTTTCCTTTCACCTTGAGGGGGATTTTTCGGTCGCACAAAACTCCCGAAACACTCCTCCATTTGGTCCATCCAGCTTGAATCCTGTGACTTACATCAGTATCAATCCCTCCATCTTGTTGCACCATAGATCCAAGGTACCTAAATTTATCTTTCTCTACAATCTTTTGTGTGCCTAAATTTACTTCTATACTACTCGTTATCCTACTTTGACCAAACTTATATTCCATATATTCCGTCTTGCATAAAAAACATGTCAAGAAAGAAGATTCCAGAAAGAAATATCTTAATCAAAAATATGTTATGGGGTTTCATATTTTTTTTTTTTTCTCTTTCCGTATTAATAGAGGATCCTTCCAAATTAGTTGAAGGCTTGAGGCAAGCAGAGTAAAAATATAAAATGTCTTCTTTTGGTCCTTCCAATTTAACTGGTGATTGTGTTTTCCCTCCATAAGCTGGCACCGAGAGCTGGTAAGTGATCCATTAAACTTTTAAAGTCACATTATTTTTGACTTACTAGCAAGTTATGATTCATTTTTTACAACCACAGCTACACGGGTTCACATATAATTCTTTAAGATATTAGAAAATAAGTGATGCCTCCCACTTAAGCATTCGCTTTTGATGCGTTTGCTAAAATGCAGTAAGCTACCAAACAATTTTGGTATTTTGACTGCAAAGGCAATTACTGGGGGGGGGGTGCATACCATTGGCCTATCCACTCTCGCTATTTTCCAATATTTCATCCCAACCCAAAGTGGAAAATCAATGCAATTGTTTTCCTTAATCAGTTGAGTGACACAGTTCAATACTTCATACAGTTATGCCTCACTCTTTGGTACCAGACCAAACAAAAAGCATCTGCTATGAGCACTGGTTTTTAAAATGAGTAAGAATGCATCACAAAGGTGAAGTTTAGAACATTGCAAGAGACTGTAATATGACATAGAAAGGCTACCTGTAAGTTGATGATCATTTAAATCACCAATAAAGCATATTGATCACAATAATATAATTTAAATTGATGAAGTGTGTGTGTGAGAGAGAGACAGAGAGAGAGAGAGAGAGGAGGAGGAGGAGGATGACGGGGTTGAAAAATAAACACCTAAACACTTGAAACTGGACAAGTCAAGTATCATAGCAGTACATAACTGTTAAAATAGCTTAATATATATTGTTGGCCACATTTCTTAACAATTTAAGGTTTTAGATGAGAATGTGGCTAACAATCTAACATAATAATAGAATAAGTAAAAATATTGAGTTCAAACCTCGCCTACCCAATTATCAATTATTGCACGTGTTTGGTTTCGTAAAAAGATAATTAAGTCCGGCCACATGTTAGGAGGTGTATTGAGAGTATAAAAATTAGAATAAATAATAAATTTACCCTCTTCCTTAATAATTTAAGCTTTTGAAACAACTAGTGACTGTGTCAGTACCATAGTTCTTGGAGGTCTTGAATTCAAATCCCATTATCAATATTTATTCCTCATTTGTTCTTATGCACTCTTGTCAATTTGTGTTGGTTCACTTTGTTTGATTTAATTTGTTTATTTTTATTCCACATGTAAGTTGGAGTCACACGTAATGGAGTGGTTGAAATAGTTTAATACATATTATTATGCCTATTTTCTAATAGTTTAAGCTTTTAGATGAGATGGTGACTAATAATCTAACAATAACCTTGCCATAAAGAAGACAGAAATTTCCATTTTGTGAACAAAGAAGTGTCAAGCGAATGATAAGATCACATTTTAAACTATGACGGGCAATTTTTCAAATAAATGCATATATATGATCCTTGGCAGGATAAAGCCCACGACAACACATTTAAATCT
Organism: Vitellaria paradoxa; assembly: GCA_019916065.1. NCBI lineage: Eukaryota > Viridiplantae > Streptophyta > Magnoliopsida > Ericales > Sapotaceae > Vitellaria > Vitellaria paradoxa. The sequence goes on along the minus strand of CM034241.1, from coordinate 33,810,761 downwards.
CGGATATCTTGTCAAAGGCATCATGCACATTTTTCAGACAAACTAAATTTAAGGTAATGACTAAATTTGTCTCACCAAGTAAATGTAAATAAGAGCAGTTTTATGAACATTTAGAAATCTCAACCATTCATCCGTGCTATAAACCACACAAGAACCTGCTATGTTGAGATTGAATAGTCACAACTATTCTTAGCATTTTTATTTTCATTGATAAGCAAATAACCGGATTCATTATAGGCATCAAAGAGATGCCACCCGATACAAAAACAACCTCAAACCTAACCACTAGTTACAAAACCATATGCTTACCATAAGTCAAAAAGATTTGCAATTTTGGTACCCCCCCCCTGAGAATTTTCCTTAGCATCTGTAGACGTTAGCGCCACATTAGCCTTATTCTAGATTTCCCAATAGCACCCTCCCAGGGTGACAATTGAGAGCTCCTCAACCATCACAGAACCCCCTCCCTCCCCACAAAAAGACAAACATCCTCCTGGGAAATCCCACCAGAGGAGATCCTCGCGGAGACTCCCACAACACGAAGCCTGACTGTGGAACAAACCAAGCTATTTGAGACTTGCTCAAGTTTAATTCAACTATAGGCTCATTTGAACTCGACTCCAAACATAAATAAACAAATCTGAACCACAATTTTAAACTCATTACACAATTGAACCTAACCAAAGTTTGGCAGCACTAGATAACTATGATACAAAATATCAAACTATTTAAACTTGTCTCAAAATCGATTCAATCAGAGGATTGCTTGAGTTCAACTTGAAAGATTAGCAAACCGAATGTAAACTATCCTTTTACTCATTTAGCCCAACAAGCCTAAGTTAGACTACTTGACTCCGTCGATTCATTTACACCATTACTGTGGGACCTTCCCACTTGCACCTCCTACCCCGAGCCTCATCACTTAGCAATAATGAAAATAATATCATCACCTAGGGTTAAGGGTAAGGCGGGGGCTTCCTCTACAGGGACTACTCATTCACGAGGACAACAAGGATCACATAGCCATCCACTTACTTATGGGATCATCAGAGACAAGCAACTTGGTGACTAGAGCTCGATTGACCTAAAGCGAGAGACACTATTAGACAAACCAACTAGAACGTGATCATTCATACAATACGACCACAATCAAAACCTCCTAACAATTCAGGGATGTCACCACTGCCCAATTGGGATATCATTTCACTAACGCTTTTGATTCTTGCTTTGGTTAACTTTTAATTAATATTTAATTCGGTTTTGTTGATTTAAAATTTTGAGGCATTAATTAAATGTCGGTTTTATTGTAAATGCAAGGGTTGTGTGAGGATTTTTTTTATGGTACTTGAATAGTTTTGTGAATTATAGATTTGTGATTTTATTTTAAGAATTTATTAAGATAAATTATTAATTAAATAAAAGATTAATTATTTCCTAAACTCAAATCAACACTGCTATTAACATATATATATGATATTGAATGCTTATCAAATAATGCTTATCAAATAAGTTATAGATGGCGGTCAGTTAGCATAAGGTTGACAGATTGAATTGAAACGTGAAGTTAAGGTTCTTTGCTTTTGAATTCTATTTCCAATTGAATAGTTAGTACCCTCTTTCTATTTGAACACTAAAAGCATCCTGATAACATATTATCGACACACACACACACCCAAGTAGATGCAGTCCCCCCCCCCCCCCCCCAAAAAAAAGGGGCAACTGGCAGCACTCCAAGTGATGGTGACTCCATTTCTTTTCGTTGCAACAGATTTCAAATTTAATCTGAGGTAGAGATGGACTTAAATAAAAATTAAATTTATTATATATGGTATATCTGGTGAATTATTGTGATTAATTGGTTTATTTTTGCATGGTTAATTGTATGAATATGATTGTCATGTGTTTTGGATGAAAGGCTTAAATTGACTTTCATCTTGAGGAATTGAAATTTGTTTGGCACAAAATTTGCATTTTAAATTTTATTGTGGAACCTTGAATACGGAAAAGAAATATTTTTAAATGGTGATTTGGATTTGAATACATAAATTGATTATTTATTCAATGATTTTATGATTTTTTATTTTGGTTTTGGTTTTAGTTTTGCATTGAGAGAGGTACCAGGATGAATAAAAAGTGCTAAAAGCTCCAATGGTTGAAAGACCAGGAACCTGCACAAGGTTGGTTATCGTATCCAATAGGCTAGTAACCTACAAAGCATGTTTGAACTAATGAGATATTTTTGGTATCTTATGGCTAAGACCTAAGTTAACCAGACAATGGAACCTAACCCAATGAATTAAGATTGTGGTTTTGTTGAGATATTTTATTTTATTTTCTCGTGTTTAAAATATTTAAATTTAAATATTTGTGACGCCTGATGCATATAGGCACGGCACGTTAGAGATTCATTAGGACACCCATCATAATTTATTTAATTTTTATTTTGCTTCAAACACCAATTTATTTTTTTAATATATATTAGTATATTGTGCTCGTGCCCCTACAACTATAGATGCAAGTACGAATATTGCACCCGATGATGTTCGTGATGGGACTGCTTAGGTGGAATGGAATATCTGAATAGTTCATTAATTATGTTTTAGAAAGAACCGCACAATTACTTGATTTATGTTTTAAAAATAACAAAAATGTCACATTGGGTTTTAAGTATGCAAGAATATATGTAGAGCGTTTTGCCTTTTTTGGGATTTGCGAGTTGTTTGGCTCTTGGTAAAATGTCAAAAAAATATATATATCTTTGCTTTGAAAACATGACATTAGAAATTCTTAAACATTTAAGGTACATTTCTTAATTATTTGGGTCATGTCAAGGTACATTTTGCCAACGTTTAATTTATTCCAAGCGAATAATTATCATTCTTTGTTTATCTATCATTCCCATGATTGAAATACATAATACTATCAAATTTTATAATTATTGAAGCTTGCGAATATTCTTTTTGGTTAAAAATTTTATATTCATGAAAATAGTTATCTGAACTGATTGTTGGGTTGTTTTCAGCATTATATTAGGTTCTATTAACATTTGATTTAAAAAAAAAAAAAAAAGAAAGTGCAGAATAGATGATACATTACTCTTGATATCTAGTTTTCAAGAACTATAAGACTTGCAAAAAAAAAAAAAAGGGATTATATTCTATTTTATAGAAAATTAAAAAAAAATACTCTTTGTTTAGATCCTACACAGACACTTGTCCAGTTGTGATTAAATTTTCTATTTAGAAATTCATTTAAATTCTGAAAAATTTATGAATGGTAACAGATTTATAAATAAGCTATGTTACTCGGACTTGGGTGCGGATATCAGGCTTGGGCATGTATCTGGACGTCAAATTCACTTGTTATCTATATTTTAAGATACGGGAACCCAACTAAAAAAGTGTCCAAATTATGGATACGGGTACGGAGATACGACACAAAAAAATATTACATCTATACGTAAGAGTCTGAAAACAAGACTTATGTAGAAAGCACAACTAAGATTATTGTGTACCTAAATCAAGATAGATTATTTTTATTTTTTAAAAATAATTATACCTTCATTATCATAATTATTAAATTATGTATACAACTCGCATGTATTATATCATAAAGGCATGTGACTACATGAAATTTTGATGAATTTTTTAATAAAAAACTAATAAAATAGTTATAATAATTTATTAGGCCAGTTTGGTCTACTCTCTCTCTCTCTCTCTCTATATATATATTTAATACACAAATAGAAGAGCAAAAGTTTCACAAGGGTGACTCTATATTTAATAGACAAATGGAAAAGTAAAAGTCGCGTCAGTGTAATAATTTTTTTTCTTTTTTGCTTGGGATATGTGACTTGTATGTAATACACATCCAGAGAAGACAAAAGGTTGAAGACAACTTAATGTTTATGTAATCAATGTTTTTTCAATTAAAACATCAATTGCTCGTCTTCCCCATTTAAAACTGAAGAGTATTCATCTTCCAATCTTCGCTCTACTCAATAATGACGGAATAAAAGACCAACCCTCATTCTAGGCTTCCAGAACAGCTGTGTCCGAGATACAAACTCCATGTCGGACGCAAATTGCATATCGGCACCAGAGCCGTGTCATATCGTGTCGACATGGGTACTCCGGCCCAAAACAATGAGTCCGAGTAATAGTATACAAGTGTTTCCAAATTTAATTTTACAAATTTTAAAGTTACATGTAATTTAGAAAAAAAAAATCCATGTAGCTAATGGCGTGTATGATATATCTATAGGATGATATCTTCTACTAATTAAACATGGTATAATATGATATATGCAGTCAAGAAATTGATTTTGTAAAAAATTTCCATTAATCTAATGTTCCTGCATGCACTAAGATGAAATTTATATAAGTTCAGCTTAAAATAATTGATGATATTGTTATGAGTAAATCTTACATGATTTAATTTAATTTCGTATGATTTGAGTAAATTGTCATAGTGAAAAATGGTTATCTTATCAATGTTTTTGAAACTTGTGATTTGACTAAGAATATAAGTGGTGTTTGTTGAATTTTATTTCGACATTAATCTTGATTTTTCATTTGAATTTTCAGTAAATTAAAATGAAAAAAAACTGGAACTTTAAGGATTAATTTATTTTAGGTACCTGAAAGATATTTGAATAGAAGATGAACTTGCTTGGGTGTGTAATTAGTATGACTATGGTATTTTTGGAAATAAGATTCAAATTTAAGAGAGAGCCATTAGAAATTCCTCTGAAGTTTTGATAGTCTATTATTTTAATATACTGGTACCCTCTTATACGTGTAATATAAGTTTACTTCGTAAGTCAAGTTAGATTTGATGTTCGATAAGAAGGGGCTGGTAAATTAATTGTTCGGACCAGAAGAGATTTTAAAGAATGACAAGCGTCGTGGAAACCTTAATGCAAGATTTAATAATAATAACTTAGTCATAAGAATATTATATATTACGCCTAGTTTATTTATTCCACTTTAAAAGATTAAATTTATCAAATCTATTCTCTTGACTGCTATTATACGAGGAATTAAGTAATTGGAAGTTAACTGATTTTAACAAGCATTGTCTAGTGAGAACTATAAATTTTAGTTGTTCAATTAGATTATTATTACCTAATTGGGTGCCCATGATATTTTGGTTAGATTATATCTAATTGATTGAATTACTCACTTTTAGTTATGATATGCGAAATTGAATATTACTATATTTTATTTATTGGACCATTAGAAATTTCGTGAATTGTGAATTTCTGTATGTTCAGTTAATTGATTGCTATTTAATTTAAAGCATGTTAAATTCGTTTAAATTGAATACATTAAATTTTATCATTTTCATCTCGGGAATATTTTAAATTTTGTGGTATAGATTATTAAATTTCTTATGCTCATTTGATTTGAGAGAATTGATGTTGATTATTTAAATTATTATATTGGTTGTTTAAAAATTTTTGAGAGAAAATTGTGAATTTTGCAAGTTATTACAAATTTGATTATTTGGATTAATTTCTAGCTGAGAGTTTGGTACTTAATAATGTGACGAATTTTTTTAAATTTATACGATTATTACTTCAAAGGTTGATTTGTTGCAAAAACTCAATAGAATTTTAAGAAAGACCTGTTTAGTAATTGATTATTACACTAGGAATATATATATTTTTGCTTCAAATTATGAAGACATTTTGGTTATGTATTATTTTACATAATTATTTTTGAATATAGTAATATTAAAATCTTTATTATGAAATGTTTTAAATAATAGTAGTAGTAGTAGTAGTAGTAGTAAAAAAAAAAATTACTAGTATCGACCCGATTGGCATTTTCACGAGGATATCGATTTAAGTACTTTAGAACTAATGCTATTTTGTTACTTTTGATAATTTATGATTTCAATCTCGAAGTGTATTGAATTATGAATTTTATGATTTCCTGAATACTATGGTTAGAGATAAAATTTTGCTATTATGAATTTTGTTTGGGGCTCCACGAAACCTTAGGCCATGAAATTTTTTTTTTGGTTAAATCATATTTTCTACGAAGCCAAGAAACTTTAAGCCATAGGTTTATTGTGATTTCTACAAGCTCGGAGAACATTAGGTCCTAAAATTGTAATTGTATAATACAAATTTGATTGTTAATAATAGGATTATGATTGCATATATGTTTGAAATAAAAAGTTCATATTGAGATTTAATGACATCATTTTAATTTATACGAAGTTAGTTCATATTTACAAAGTTTCAAAAATTTGTATTAAGTGCATATTCCACAATGGTTTCAAATTCTAAAGGATACATGTCTAGATTGAAATAGACATTTGGGGTTATTTTGAAGTGTTAGTATGTTTTCGGTAAAGTTCTATTACGAAAATTTAAAACGTAAGTTCCGAAACTAAATAACATATGAATTTTGATATAAATTCCTATCATAGGTATTGAACTTATTTGCATTGAATGAAATTATATTAGGAGGGGAGATTATAACATCCTGGATATTTATTTTTAATATATTAATTAATTAAATTAGTCCGGAGCACTTTATTAATTATGTTTTAGAAAGAACTGCACAATTACTTGGTTTATTTAATTTTCTTGTTTATTATTACTTGATTTATTTAATTTTCTTGTTTATTAATTGAATTGATTATTGTATAAGCCTCGGTTTGGGAGAGGAATGAATTTTTACTTATTATCTAAGTTTGGAGGTTTTTCGTTCATTATTGCTATACAAGATTAACTCTAATATTCTCGATCAATAGTTTTGCTGAATTATAGTTGTCTGTTCGCGCTCCCAGGTTTGTGGAAAATTCGAAGTGTGACAAAGCCAAGCGGAGTTTCCTTGGGACCACCGTCCCAAGCATGTTGGGGCTAAACATCTTGTGTTGATTGTCTTACTATATTTACCCCCTACATCTTCCTCACAATGCATGCGAAACTATCACCATAGTCGAACCTCTGCTCCAGTGCTCTCATCGCTCTAAGCTACCCTAACTCTCACCTTGCTTGACTGTCTTACTATATTTACCCCCTTCAACTTCCTCACAATGCATGCGAAACTATCACCATGGTCGAACCTCTGATCCAGTGGTCTCTCGCTCTAAGCTACCCTAACTCTCACCTTGCTCACCTCTAATAAGTTCCGCTACTGTCAACAACCAGTATTACTCCCAGACAATCACAACATTCCTCATAATTAAACAAGCACAAAAAATTGTGAAACCTGCACCTAAGTATGGTTTCTCTACTTACCCAAAAACAAAAGTATAGTCTCTCTCCCTCCCTCTTAGTGACAAGTATATGTGGATTACCATCTCCATTTTTGCTGTGCAATAGTATGCTCTCTCTTTAATTGTGTTTGGGGTCAAAAACAGCAACTGTATGCCTATATTCTTTTTTCTCTAGTATCATTCTCTTTACATATTTATTATTGACTGGCACAAAACACCTGATTATTATTATAATTATTATTTTTTTTTTGATAAGAGTAGTAAATGCTTGATTATCACAATCGTTATTATAGTTATTATTATTTTCTGCTTAATAATGGACTTTTTATGATGGTGGACCTCAGCCAAGCCAGTTGGAGGGTTTTGGCTTCTTGGGAGAGCCCCAGCATTCATCAAATGAGAAGGTGGCTACAGTCACAAGAAGTAAAATGAAAGTACTGCAGTGTTTTCTTCATGAACTGTTCAACCATTAAAATGATGGGGGAACTGGAAAATATCCCCCGCCCCCCATGTATATAAAAAAGAACCAACAGGAAAGATTTTTTATGAAAAGTAACACATGAATGCTGCAAAGGCAGCTAGAGAAAGTATTTTTATAAGCTGTTCTATCAGTGAAAAAGATATTATCTCTGTGCCCAGATAGTCTGCTTTATCCGTCACTGGGCTGGAAATGTTAATAGTAATGATAAAAACATAGTTTGGGATGAAATGGGAGTTCCCTAAGAAGGTAAGCACGCTTTTTAGTGTTGGCTTGGTTCTCATGTGCGAAAAAAAGAGAAGAAAAATTTGGTGTCTTATACCTTTTGGTCTTCTGTGGTTAATTTGGAGATATGAATAAAAGTTCTTTTCAAAAAACTGAATTTCCCTTGTATAGAATCCATAGATTGTAAAGTACCTTGTTATCTATTTTGTTTTAGGCTGGCTATCCAAGGGAATTCATCGGGATGCGAACAGTATTTTTGCATGTTGAGAAGCATTGGGAGGTTTAGGTTGAGAGTTTAACAAGGGTCGTATTTTTGTTCTCGGAGGCATCCCTCGACGCTTACCAATTAAATAATATATACTTTATTTACCCAAAAAAGGGGGGGGGGGGCGGGGTAAAAACGTAGCATCTCCTTGATGATGCCTGTTGAAATTTTTGTCTCAAGCAACTACTTCAATTAAGTTGTCATGATGGAATTTTTTTTTTAAAGAAAGTTCCTTTGGAAATAATTTGGCCCGATGGCCCAGCAATTATTATTCAATATAGACAAGGACCTGGAACTAGGGATTCTAAAGAAAGATACTTGGGAGATGGATCCGTTATCCATGATATAAAGAAATCTGAGAAAGACAGACATAATATTATTAGCAGGTAGAGAAAAGAGAGAATCAGGTCAACCCCTGTGAGAGTGGAAGTGCAAATTACTTTTAAGAGCTTGAGTATTTGAGTCAAGAAAGAAATTACTTCACAACTCCGTTTCTTGATATTTCACATCATCTGTGAGATTCTCCATGCTATATAGATTTCTTAATTTTATACCAGCACAATTAAACTGGACCACGTTAAATAATTTATGTTTTTAATATGCACTATGTCATTAAATTGTATAGGGATGTTATGCAAGTTTTGGGGATATGGACAAGTTTTGTGATCTTTGCAGATAATAGAGAGGACTGCATGAAACAGGGTTATATTGTACTATTGTATTTTTCCCACATAAACAAACAGTGCCCCTTGTGCTATGTTTGGAACATGGATTTTTTTTTTTTTGGAAAAAGATAAGTAAATGTTTATTTATAGCAAAGGAATTTACATGAGCATCAAAGTGATGCTAACACTAGACAAACAAAAGGGAAAAGAAAAGTAAAGGAAAATAATGGGTGTTAGATATGTGATATATATATTAGGAACATATACTGCTAAGTAGGAGTAGGAACAACCCACACTAACATTTAATACGTGAATGATCGATCCACTAAGGCTTGACACTTGTAGTTTTTGGTTTAGTTTGTCCTTTTTCTTTAAGTTTTTTTATTTGTTATTTTTGTTTTTTGTATTAATTTTTGGTATATTTATGGTGGGTCATTTTTCCATTGTTGGAGATATTTGGTGTAAATCTTCTTATGTAAAGTTGATGGATGTTTGCACCTAATTGATACGTGACACCAGTTTTTCATAATATGATTGGGTTTTGATGGTTTATTCTAGTGTAGTTATTATTTTTTTTGTAAGTTGATGTCGGGATCATTTTTACTATTATTAGGTGTATCTGAATTTTTTTTTTCATGTTTAAAAATTACATGTTTTTACATTAAATACTACATTACATGTTCTATAAGATTATAAAAATCCGCAACTAAAAGTTGGCATATCCGGCTAGTTTATATGTGTCACATAACTAATAGTAGGAAAGCAAAATAAAGTGAAAACACAAATTTATTTATTTATTTATTTATTGGTTGAGTTCAGAAAACGAGAAGAAAAATAGTAGATGTTATAAAAAAAATACATATATATTTTTACTTGGTTAAGCATAACTAAATAATATTGCCTTGATGTCTTCCTTTCTATTGATTTATTTAATTCTCAAAATCACACAATAAATAAAATAATCAGGAGCAACTATATAATTATAATTGCATGCATGGTATCCTAGCCAATCAATGTGAACTTTAACCGTTATCTTCAAGTAGGGATGGCAACAGGTAGGATAATTTGCGAAAATTACCCCATACCCGTTCTTGAACCCATTTTCCAAACCCATTTCTATCCCAATCACAATTATTTTTAATTTCAAAATTTCAAATCTATCTTATCCCAAACTCGCTAACCCGTTTTAACCTGTCTCATCGCATTTACTAAGTTCCATTTCAAGCCCAATTCTTGAGCAATGGAACTTTACAACTACAAAACTAATAGGCAAATTAGCTCTTATAAAAAACCCACTTACTTCCCATTCACCCAAACTTATGACAGATTTCATACCAATGTGGGAAGATAGGAAGCATATAAAGCATTTTTTTTTCTTTAATCGCTTTATTAAGTTATTTTTAATGATATGATATATTTTTTATTTTTTATTATATGGTGTATTTGTTAGCATAAAACATATAATTCAATATTAAAATTAGACAAATAATACTTAAATCATTACAACTTATATACATAAAAACATTTATAAAAATATTATATAATAAATTAGTAGAGTATTTAACAAGTACCCTATAGATAGCGGATAACAGGCACTCTATTTACATAAACAGGTATTGAGTACCCCATAAACCAATTCTGAAACTGTCTCAAACCAATCCCAATCTTATTAGGGTACTTTCCAACTGGTTCAGATGTGCCGAGTATCTCATGTAACCGCCCCATTGCCATCCCTACCTTAAGTTACAAGCCTTTAATATCAAAGATTTTATATATTTTCCCCACAAGTTGCAAATTATTTACTGATACATTTATCTCTCTTGCCTCATGTATCATGCCTTGGAAATTATCTTCAAAATGATTAATTTATTTTAAACCACAATTTCGGTTTAACCTCAAAACAAGTTAGCTTGGTCAATCCTCAGAAAGACCATGAACAAGAGACAAAACATCTTAGAATACCTTAAATCACCTTAAATGATCAATAAACAAAAGAGACAAGACATCATGCAACCAACATTCTTTCTTTTTTGAAGAAAATTTTCCCTAGAAATATGTAATTCACATAAAATGTCACCGAGACATATAGTTGTTCAATAATAGATTCCAATTATTAAAACTAAATACAAAATATAAGTGATGAGAATGGAAAAAAAAAAAAAAAATTCAAAAAGAGACAAGATTAACTTAGGTTGTAAGCGATGCCACCTAAGCCAGTGATAACCACGAATAAATATCAGTATATGCAGCTACTGTTTTTCATTACTAACAGACCACCATTTATTTGTTATAAGACCAATTCTAATGACTTCAAGTTATTTGCTACTCCAAATTTGCATGTAGAAGGAAGATGTTGAAGATTATATAGTTTGTAAAGGTGAATCATGCAATCATTTTAATTTCAGAAGCTTATTTCCTAAATTACCAAAAATAATAACATCTTACCATCAATCCCCTATTGCGAGAGCGAGGAAGATCCTGGATATATTTTTCGAAAGCCTCTAATCTTACTTCCCCTTTAACTTCTACAGATTCACACCAGTTGGTACCATGCAACTTCTCACCACTACAAGAAACTCATCACTGACAAGATTATCAAATCAATATTCAACTTCAAATAATGCATATATAGTTTGCCAAGCCACAGCCTTATTATCCCAAAATCAGTTGGAAGATTTGCAAACAAATTTCTAAGAACTCAAAGAAGATCATTTAATTGGAGTACAACAAAATGGATAAGTATGCGCATATATGGAAAATCAACAAAGCAAATTACAACCAAATGCCCATAAAGTTAGTAGAAAATGCTGTCTTAAATCATGTGAACAAAATGTCAAAAGAATAACCAAGGTTGTAATCCTGGGGTTAAAAATAAATAAATAAACTATTCAGTCATCCAATCCCATAACAAACTAAGAGTACCGTCAAGAGTAGACAAAAGGCAACACAAAGGGGTTATCTAATTATATTGTTGACAAGACTGATATAGAGGAGTATTGCTTTAATATTGGAAATTCAAAGCCAAAGCATCTGCATTATCTTGTTGTCAAGGTCCAATGCTAAAGAAGCAGGATTTTCAGTTTCTTTTCTTCTTTGTGTGTGTGTGTTTGTGTGTGTGTGTGTGTGTTTATGAGTAATAAAAAGCATATCAAGAGGAATCTAACAGAAATTATCACACATCTGCCCACATGGTTGAACTGTAGTAATGCATAAGAATGAACAAATTTTATCTGAGGATCAGACTAACTACTAGAGAGAATAATAGTGTAGCAAACTGCAGCCAACGAATGTAAGTGCATTTCATGATTCAGTTTTCAAAATAATATATTATTCTATCCTCACATGAATAACGTGACGAAAGCATGAAGATGACGCTTACCCTGATTAAAAGCACTTTGAACTTGCCAATATACTTCTTCTTCTTCCCAAACCAAGTGTTTATGGCTAAAGAGATTAAGATGTAGCTTGACTACCATGGGAACTGCTCAGGAGAGCAATCCAGTCTAAAAAAGACCCTAAAGGCAAGCTACCTAGTCCCCTTAGGATGCCCGTGTACTCATGCCACCCCCATCCCAACTAACCAGCCTTGAATGACAACCCCAAAGGAAACCCAACATTAGTTGTTGGCAAAGAACACATCCTACACCCAAGAATCTCTAGTAATTGCAAATCACAGTCCCAAAATCTGATTTATGCGTAGTCCTTGACCAAATATTAGTTGGGTCTGGCTTCAATTGTAATTGTTCGAAGCCTTGAACTTGCTACTTCAATCTAGTAGCATCATATGCCAGACTTTTCAATAGGCTAAATTAGGTTTCAAAAGAATGAAAATCTTACATAGCAGGGGGCACCATTTAGGCAACTGAAAACAGAGAAATTGTCAGGCTAATTCTGGTTAGATTCCACAGAATCAGCCCTAGTTACAATGGCCTATAGAATTCCCTCACAGCCAAATGTAAATCTAAGACAGGTGATAATGTAAGAGACTAGAGCTACAAGTTATTTCCCCCATGAAGAAAAATATGTTCAACAGTGCTTTTGTTCCCCAAAAACATTGTCTGAAACTCTAAACATTATGAGACAAGGGTACATAAAAGGCAGATTTTAAGGGTATTAATAGCTATGAACAGCAAAATTAAAGCAAAATTCGAGTCACTCAGCTAGAGATATGATCCAACCGTAAGATGCCAGGAAACTATGGCCAATAATCACATGCAAAGTGCATTGGAGTACTGCACCCTGAACTTTTGCCTCAAAGAGAGAGATAAACATTGCAATGGTGTGATGCTCATGTTTATTTACTAGAAATGAGAGGCAAGGGGATACAATTTTAAAATATTAATTTAGCTCAAATGAGATTGGTTTAAAATAAAAGGCCAACCGATATTCATGTGCTTTGGATGCAAATAAAATTAAAGTAGTTTCCTTCATAAGATTATAAAAGTTCAGGGTCATTTTTACTCTACCTCATGGCTAATACATCTACTGTTGTGGCATCAACTCCTGTTGTGCAGGTGAATGTTGTGCAGCGTGAAAATCATTTCGTGGGTATATGGAACCAAGGGGGAAATGCACAAGGGAAGGTTACAAGGCTTTCTCAAGTTAATTTAAATTGGCATGCATTGGAATGGTGCCAAGAGATTATACCACTCCTGAAATTATGATTCAACAAGATAGAAAAGAAATATATATATATACATATATACATACTTGTGCTAAAAGCCTAAAACATAGCAATTGTTTCGTATCAGGGGATTTATGAAGATCAATTTCTTAGTCATATCATCTGTGTATACAAAAACAGACAGATCTCCGTAGATTTTTGTTGGGAATAAATCCAAGACCAGGATCACTTTGTTCTGCCAATTACCAAGTACATTAATGCCAGAACAGAACACCCCCTCCCCCCAACCTAAAAAAAAAAAACCCATTTTATGATAGTACAATTTCTCTATCTTCATTTGTTAATCATAATAATCCCTTTTTTGGCATATACCCTAATCATCCAAATTAAAAGAAACAAAATAATAATAATAATGGTAGGTTCAAAAAAATTTTGAAGTTCAAAAATTTTGAAGTCCAAAATGATCGCATGTATATCATTAACAGTAAATATACATATACATAGTATATAGATATAATTAATGGAATAGTATCAAAATATATATTGGCTATCAAAAGTAGCTGACTAAACCTTTTAAAGAAAGCAACTGCAGACACACCCACAGAAGAACTTAGCTGAAGAGACCCTTCCCAGAGCTTTTCAGCAACTATTGGAATTACTTTTCCAAGATGTGATTTACTCTTTTATCTGATCTAAGAGAACCACAGGTCAGGTCATTCTTCTGACCATGCTCAACATTGTTTGGAGGACTAACATTTTTAGGAGAAAGCTCCTCTGACAAGGGATGCTTCAAATTCTTCATATAAGATGCTTCTGTATTCTCCTTTATTTTGCCAGCATCATCCTCACAACCTTGTTTCTCAATTTCAGAAATGTCGCCTAAATGAACGACTAAAGATCTGCTGCTACCAAACTGTACATCATTTTTGCAACAATCTTTTACGATTTTGATTATGCTCAGTGCAAAATGAAGAATCCAAAGAGGCTACTCCAACAGTGGGGCAAATCAGTAATTCCTTCATTGTTTTGAAGAGTGACTACTTTGTCTCGATTCACAAGAAATTCCTGACTTATTGTCTTCCTGAGACTGTGTTCTTCCACCCATGTCATCAGAAAACCTAGCAGGCTTAAGGAAATTCTCTTGCAATATGACCACAGGTCTCAAACTTTTTGATGATGTATTGCACATTCCCACTGACATTTTCTCCGTGCCAAGGTTCGTGCTCCCAAAGTTCCTTAGCTCCTCATGATGAGAGGTTACTTGAGACTTTTCTGCATGTGCATCATAAGATTTTGAAAAGGGCAAGGATGTATAAGCTGCATTCGGCCCTAAAATACGAGGTGTCTGGGGCTGCCAATTTGATAGCACAACACTGTCCCCGACCTGCTTATTGAGTGAACCAATAGATCGTTTGTGACCCAAAGACTTCTCAATTCCATCTAGAAGGAAATTCCCTTTACTACCCTGCAAAGAACCTGAGTAGATATTCTGATGATAGAATTGATCTTTCTCATACTGATGCCTAAAAGATTCGACTGAATTTGTTTGGTTCAAACATGATCCACGAGTATTCTCTTCTACTTGTGTCGCTGCAAGCAAATTAGCCTTTTGAACATTTGACTCCCAAGGAATGCAATGTTCAAAAATTGAGGTCAGATTTGGCACCAGGTTGATCCATAGCTGTTAATTTCCTTTTTCTTGATGATCCACCAAGAGAAACCATATCAAAATTCCCAGAGGGGGGTCTAAGCATCTTGTTCTCCATTTGAGGCCCTGAAGCCTTTGAGAAGCAAAAGCTTAACCCTGGTATCATTAGGTTCTCTTGTTTCTCATGCCAAATATCCCATGGTAACATCACATTCTCTTGTTTCTCATGCACACACCTCCCAAATAAAATCCCTAAGAAGCTTCATCGGCTACAAGTAACCACGCCGGTCTTGGTTACGAGACGACCCAAAACCTGTAAACAAAAGATTGTCACCATCAATGGCAACCTAAACAAAATTTTACTGTATCAATGCTAAGAATTAAACATGCATTGTTATGTAAAATTTGATCCTTTAATTCCCATGACCTTAAAAAAATTGTTATTAAAAAAAAAAAAAAACATTACCATGTTCACGGTGTGGTACATGCAAATTTCATTTATCACATAAACCTAAACCAAGTACTTACCTTAAAAAATTGTTTACAAATAGCAGAATACACAAAAGTAAACCAAGAGAGAGAGAGGGTATCCACACGGTAGGAAGCCAAAGGCATAAACTACTCAATTCCAATAATTAAAAAACATCCCAGCACCAATGAAGATGGTGTTCGTGTTAATTCATTAAAGTACCCTAGGCTCCATAAGGTTCCTCCACAGATGTTACACGGTTGAGCATTATCTGCTGTGTTGGGTCAACATTTAATTCTATTGATCCTTAGAATTGGTTTATTCTTTTATGGCCCACAGTTTCCACTAAGTATCACAAACTTTTCAACCCATCCTGTATATTGTCCTGGGTCATCTTTCGCTGGAAAAATCATATTTTTCTGTCAACTGCAGGAACCAAGTTAACACTCCATTGGAGTTAAGGGTCGGAAGGGAAAAGTTATTCTGTTTGTGTTTGGATTAACTATTGAGAAATAAAAGGGGAGTGAATGGAGAGGTTGGAAGGGAAGACATGGCCCACTTTTTAACACTCTTCTGGGCAAGGAAAGTAAAGTGCAGAAATTTTTAAAATTATTTTTAGTTAAAATCAAATATATCTATATTGAAGAAGTATAAAATGCTTATATCTTTCACCTTCCTTTGCTTTATTTATTTATTTTATTGATTAGTTTTCCATCCCTTTATAATTATAGGTTATCCAAACAAAAGAAGGTTACCCTCCTTCATGGCCCACTTTTAACACTCTTCTGGGCAAGGGAAAGTAAAGTGCAGTAATTTTTAAAAGTATTTTTAGTTAAAATCAAATATATCTATATTGAAGAAGTATAAAATGCTTATATCTTTTACCTTCCTTTGCTTTATTTATTTATTTTATTGATTAGTTTTCCATCCCTTTATAATTATAGGTTATCCAACAAGAGAAAGGTTACCCTCCTTCACTTCACTTAGGCTGCGTTTGGTGTACCAAAAAGTAAGAAAAATGAGATAAAATGTGGTTTGGGAAAATTTTTTTTGTGTTTGATGCACGCCGCTCAAACCACATTTTTGAAGATGAATAGTAAAATTTCGTTCCGACGGATCAGATTCCGTTTGAACGGATTCAAATTTTAGGCAATTATGACTTCTTTACACTACAATCTGTCCAAACCGATTGTAAAACCGTTTGGACGAAAGTTGCCTGCACTATTCCGTCGGAACGGTTTTTATAATCCGTTAGAACGGTTTTAAAAATGTCACAAAAAAAGTCAAAGTGAGTGTCATTTGGTAGATTGGGAGTCGATAGTGAGAATGGCGAAAAAATTTTTGCTATTTGATTAACCGAATTCTAGTTATCGACTTTTTTAGAAATATATTGAACGTTTTTTTGAATCACAAGAAGGCGGAAATGTGTAAAATTTTATAGAGATTTTCAGAGGTTTTCAAATATTTTCACCAACTTTTTGTGCACCAAACACAGCCTTAATCATTATCTAACAAAGCAACAAGAAATTATATCCCTTCCCGCCCCTTCACTTCTTATCACCTCCATGTAAAAGTGAAGCAAGAAACTTGGTTGTTTCACAAATCACTTGAAATGCGAGCTTCTCTAACTCCACCAAATGGGTTGACAAATCGTAAACCTAATTCTTCCAATTAACTCAATTTGTTAATTACAGGAAAAAGAAAAGGGGGGAAAATCCAAGAAGCTCTTTCCTCCCCCAAGCTTTTCATTCCAATATCAAATTTTTAACAAACAAATTGATCCATATGATTGACAATCCTGAGGCAAGACCAACTACTCCAAATCGAAGTAACATCACGATTCACAAACCCTTCAATTTCCAAGCCTTAGTTTCCAAAAAAAAAATAGTGAAAACAACACATATCAAGCGATCCCATTCCTAAAAATTATTCGCAATCGAAACGAGGCCAAATCAATCGCATTGAAAAACCTAAATTCAAGGAGACACAAACATATACACACACTCTTACCCATCTCACACGCAAGAATGATAAAACCGAAATCAGAGAAAGCAAACCTCGTATGGTAGACTCGCTAGGGTTTCAATTCGGATCTTTCCAGTTGTCCCCGTCTCTCCCTATCAATTATTTGCGGCTTCGTCTGCTCTTTCTCAGTATTTGGTCCACTTGTTGGAGTAAAATCAGAGCAATTCATAATTAGGAGATAAATATGTTAAAAAAAAAGGTAATTAGAAAGGTAAATGGCTTGTTAAAACTTGAAACCGGCTGGCCCACACTTTGAGAACAGTCAGCGAAGGTGAACAACGACAGGCCCAACTGAGAGCCCGCAAAAAGATTGTATCTTTTTTTTTTTTTTTCGGTAGTTAAAAAAACAAAAAATTGTATCTTGTTTGAGAATCTTTTATGCCCCATTTGGTAATGTTTCTATTTTTTATTTTTTTATTTATATTTTTAAAATTTTGTAAACTCATAACAAAATATATTTGATAAATCTGTTTACGTTTTTTTGTTTAAAAAATAAAAATATAAACAAAAAAAACGTAAACAAAAAAATAAGTTTTCACTCTGATTTTTTTTCTGTAGCCAATATTTTGTCAATTTTACAAATTTGTCTATTTTTGTTACATTACATAAAAATAAATTATTTTATTCAAATATTTTATTAAAATAAGTTATTTTAATAAATAATATAATTAAATTCAATAAATTAAATTAATTATATAAATTAATATAAATTATTTTTAATAAATAATAAAACTAAATTAATTAATTTAATTTAATTTAATAATTAATTATTGCTAAATTATCTAAAATAAATATCATAATTAATTTATTTAATTTAATAATTAAATTAATTCATATAAAATAATTAATAATAAATAATTTAATTTTAATTTAATTTAAGTTAATAATTATTATTAAATTATTTTAAATAAATATCACAATTAAATTAAATTATTTATGATTTAATTAATTTAATTTATATAAAATACACTTTATTAAATTATTTTAATAAATAATTAAATGAATTTAATTAATTTAAAAATAAATAATTTAATTTAATAATTAATTTAATTTAATTATTTATTTAATATGAAATATATTTTATTAAATTATTTTTAATAAATAGCATAATTTAATATAATTTAATATATTTTATATTTATTGAATTAAATAATTTAATAAATAATTTACTGTACTAATTTAATTAATATAAAATATATTTTATTAAGTTCTATTAATGTTTTAAAACTAATAAAATTAAATATTTTCTGAAATAAAAAATTAATAATTATAAACAAACTTACATTTCCAAACACAGTATCAATTTTCATTTCAGAAAAAATAAACGGTAACAGAAAATAAAAAATAGAAAACGACAACAGAAAAATAACAATAAGAAAACGATAGCGTTGTCAAACGGGCCCTTAATAACATTGGTTATAATGTCAGTGCGTTGCATATATATGCTATTTTTTATATATTTAAATTAAAAATAATAAAATTTTAAAATTAAAATTAATTTATGTAAATAAATCTAAATCAGTGTATATTATTTCTTTTATACATTTAACTTAAAAAATAATAAAAAGTTAAAATATAAAATAATTGTAATAAATAAATCTAGATCAGTGTATATTATTTGTTTTATATATTTGAATTAAAAATAATAAAAAGTTAAAATCTAAACTAATTTTAATAAATAAATCTATATCAGTATATACTATTTCTTTTATACATTTAAATTAAAAAATAATAAAAAGTTAAAATTTAAAATAATTTTAATAAATAACTTTACAGGAGTGCATGCTACTTCTTTTATATATTTAAATCAAAAAATAATAAAAATTAAAATTTAAAATAATTTTAATAAATAAATCAACACAGTATCTTTATGTCCTTTTTTAAATTGAATTTTTTAAATTTCATTTACATCTCCAAGTCATATTTAAAAAAGAATTTCAACTTGGAAGAATAAACTCTTTGCTGATTTATTGTAAAAATCAAACTTAAAATAAAATTTCATAAAATATATGTCCATAATATTTACATTATTTCATTTTATTAGCTGGTTCACAAAATTAAAAAAAAATAATAATATACCTCCATTATATGGTATAAAATTAATTATAGCATCTTAATGATTTTTATCCACTGCAACTATTAAAGATTTTAGAAAGAACATTTTTCATAATCTAATAACTACTAGATTAGATATTTCTTTAAAGCCAATTCATTTTTGTAACATAAACAAAACACATAATAATGTATTTGATTTAATCCAAAATCCATTCAAAAATAGGAATTATACCTCAAAGAAACAAAAGTTTTATATACTATATACAACTTCAAACCCATTACTTATTGCCATTTTATATCTTTTTTTTTAATTTGTTATGTGCACTAGAATTTCACATAAATTTGTATTCTATTTCAGATAAAAATATATTACATAATTTAATAAATATCAGTTAAATAAATTAATATTTACACAAAATACACTATGTTTTTGTTAAATATAATTAAATTAACCATAGTCTCTAATTAAATAGAATTCTAATAAATAATTATAAATTAAGATAGAATTTAAATAGCATTCAATATTTAGTATAAAAAATTTAAATTTTTAAAAATAATAAAAAATTTAATAAAATCTTAAAAAATCACACTAAAGATTAAATTAAATAAAAATATAATAAAATTAAAAAGTATCATGCTTTGTATATTTAAATAAACAAACTGAAAATAAGTCAGATAAGAGATTTTCATTGTAATATGATATATAAAAAAAATTTAAATTTTACCAACAACATAAAATATAATAAAAATTAAATCAAAAATAACATTAAAGTCAACAACACCACGAAAAAAGTAAACTATGGTTGCCCATTAATCTGATCATAGGTTAAATCCAATCCCTTCGTTTCGCGCCAGGCTTGGAAACCGTAAGTCAGGCTCCCTTCGCCTCCTGGAAGTGAGAAAGCGAGCAGCAAGTTGAAAAAAGTCATTTTTCTTTTTGTAATTAGGTAAGCTTCATAGCTCCCACCTATACAAGGGGCATGCCAAAACCGAAAAAATTAGGTCTTATATATTCAAATTAATGGTTTAAAAAATAAATCAAAAAATAAATACATAAACAAGAATAATTTTAATATAAAAGAATATTATCTAATAAAAATAAATATAATATTTTATTAATATGAGGAAATATTTCAATTATGCCATATGAAAAGTTAACAAAATTAAAATATGAAATTTTGTAATGCTTCGATAATTTTTTTATCGTTATTTTATAATAATATTTTCACATTAAACAAAAAATAAAATAAAATTTTAAATTATACCTGATATATCTAAATAAACAAATTAAAAAATAATCCTAAAAAGAGACTTCCGTTAGAATTTAATGTACAAAAATTTTAAATTTTAATAATAATGAAAAATATAATAAAATCTAAAAAATTATATAAACAATTACATAAAAGAATTACAATAAAATTAAAAAAATCATACCTTATATTTTTAAATGAACAAATTGAAAAAAACAGTAAAGAATAAGTTTTTCCTAAAATCTGATACAGAAAAATAAAAATTTTATCAGTAATAAAAAATATAATAAAATTTAAAAACCTAATATTAACTGTCACGCCCCCGAAATCCTAAGGTTCCGAAGGGTGAGTTTAGAATGAAAACTTATTACACCTGACTTACTATAATCCTGCCATTCATAATTTCAGAGTTCCTGCCCATTTATTCTATTTATAAGGTCAATAAAACTGATTACTTTTATGACAAATCGTATACCCAATTAGAATTAAAACTGGATAACATAACCCATACTCATTTATAAAGCAGTATTTTTACATACACTAAACTTTAGAGGTCGTTACATAAAAAGGAAACTTTATTTAATACATTTGTAAGATTTATTAGCTAGGCCGGTTCTTCTAGGTCTCGGGATCCACACCTGCAATACAATCTGTAAGGACGTGAGCACCAAGCCACGTGTGCTCCCGACGTATAGATTTATACTTTTTATAATGCCTTTAAGAATTATGTAAAATAATGAATGTAGCAAGAAATTGTTAAACACGTCAATATGTAGCAGAATAAAACACATCATTCGTAACTTTTAATTCTCTTGTCAATATTTCTTCATTTATTATTTTATTTTTCCAAGGTGGAGAAGGATACTCTGCAAGACTGTCCCACAATCATAATGATAGTCCAAAACCATCGCCAGTTCATATAATTATACGGGTCGCGACGCACCCCTGCGTCGTCGTTTAAGGATCCGAGTCCAAGGGCCACGATGAGCCTTTACTACATTCGTCGTCGTTTTGGATTACTAGTCCATGGGCACGATTTACCCGACCCTGCGCAGGTTTAGGGTTTTTCAACCCAAGGGTATCTCTTGACCCTCCCTATTTTTATATAGTACCCTCACTTTCCCCACAAAATCAATATTTTCTTAGGTTTTCCCTTTTACGTTGTTAAAGATTAGCAACAATATCCATGAGTGTGTATCAACTTCCACAATTTTATATTTCTATTTTATCATCCGTTTCACAATAAACACATATTCAACATATTCCAACATATTATAGCATGTCTCAGCATTGCATAGAAATTTTAATCAATTTAATCACAATTTCAATGCCACTGAAAATCCAGTTATCAACTTAATATTAATTTAATAATAATATAAACTTAACCTCACAATTATTCCCTATCAAAATAAACATCACAAAAAGCATAAATAATACATTAATTTCCCTACCTCGTTTCTTGGGTTGGAGAAGTGGGGATTTGTCGTATGTGCACACCAAACCACCTTTTCAAAATTGGACAGCGCAGGCGCGTGAGGAATGAATTTAATTAAAAGGCATAGAATTTACTTTGGGTTAGAAAACTAACCTTTTTTTTCCTCTCTCTTCTTCCTTCTCTTTTTCTTTTTCTCCTCCTTTCTTTTTCCTCTCGGTTTTCTTCTTTTTTTTTTTTTCCGGCTTGGTGTCCCACGGCACCCTCCCTTCTCATATATATATATACAAAGCCCCACATGTGGGGCATTTTAAGTGGCCCACTTGCCCCCCCTAAGAATGAAGTTCCATCATGTGCTATGTGTAGATATAGTGGCTGGCAAAATTTTTTTTGGCTCCACGTGGATGAGTCCAAATAGCAGCCTTGGTCACCAAGGTGAAGACTTACAAGTCTTTGCTGCCAAGGGTTGCTGCCATGATCAGATTCTCTTTTTTTTTTTTTTTTTTTCCCGGACCATCACATTCTCCCTTCCCTATAGAAGTTTCGACCTCGAAACTTTAAAATGGTCATCATGTCAGAGGAAGGCAATTACAATGTTATTATAACTAAGTAAACAGCTGAGGAAATCGAGCTCGCATTTCTGACTCACGTTCCTAAGTAGACTCTTCCATGCCGTGATGTGCCCATAATACTTGAACCAGTGGAATTGTTCTTCCCCGGAGCACCTGTTCTCGAAAATTCAGAATCCGAACTGGTCTAACCTCGTATGTGGCATCAGGGTCCATCTCCAATTCAACCCAATTTATCACATGTGTAGGATTAGGAACATACTTACGAAGCATAGACACGTGGAACACTTCATGTATTCCTGACAGTTGCGGTGGCAAGGCCAATCGGCAGGCAACTTCTCCAATTCTTGCTAAAATTTCGAATGGCCCAATATATCTGGGTGTCAATTTGCCTCGTCGACCGAATCGAAACTGTCCCTTCCGTGGTGAGACTTTCAAAAATACATGATCTCCCACTTGAAATTCTAATGTCTTTCGCCTTTGATCTGCATAACTTTTTTGACGGCTCCGGGCTATTTCCAACCGTTGTTTAATAATTTTGATCTTCTCATTAGTTTCTTGAACTAATTCCGGCCCAATGATTGCCGTTTCTCCAACTTGGGTCCAACAAACTGGCGATCTACAGGGCCTGCCATACAAAGCCTCAAATGGTGCCATTCCAATGCTAGCTTGATAGCTGTTATTATAAGCAAATTCTACCAACGGGAGATGGGTTTCCCAACTACCTCCGAAATCCAATACACATGCTCGAAGCAAATCCTCTAAAATCTGAATTGTGCGTTCAGACTGCCCATCCGATTGAGGGTGATAAGCAGTGCTAAAGCATAACTCTGTTCCCATTGCTAATTGAAAACTTTGCCAGAACCTGGAGACAAAACGAGAATCTCGATCGGAAACAATGGATACTGGAGTCCCATGGAGCCTTAAGATTTCTTGAATATATAGTCTGGCTAGAGTATCCATTGTGTCTGTCCTGCGAATGGGCAAGAAATGAGCTGACTTGGTTAAACGATCCACAATTATCCATATTGCCTCATAACCCTTTCGGGTTTTTGGCAATCCTGCTACAAAGTCCATAGTCACATGTTCCCATTTCCACTCAGACACTGGTAAGGGCTGTAACAATCCTGCTGGCCTCTGATGTTCTGCCTTAACTTGTTGACAAATTAAGCACTTGCTAACGAAATCCGCCACATCCTTCTTCATTCCAGGCCAATAACATTGGTGTTTTAGATCATGATACATCTTCATGCCCCCCGGATGTATTGCCAATTTGGAGTGATGAAATTCTCTCATAACATTACCCCGAATCAGTAATGGTACAAAAATTCTTCCTTCGTACTTCACCACACTATCGTTACTTATAGTCCACCCTGGCATCTTTGCTGATTCTCTCAACCTCGTCCGGATGCTTTCTGTTTCCCCATCTGACCTTTGTGTTTCAATTATTCTACTTATCAGAGTCGGTTGAGTGACTAAAGTGTATAACATTGCCTGTTCACCATCTTCTTTATATTCAAGGTCAAATTCACCTAATTTCTCCATCATTACCCATTTTTTTGTGGCAACGCTTGCTAACTCACATCGAGTTTTTCTGCTGAGGGCGTCTGCAACCACATTGGCCTTACCTGGGTGATACTGCAAATTGAAATCATAGTCCCCCATATATTCCATCCACCTTCTTTGTCTCAGATTCAAATCTTTCTGAGTAAAAATGTATTTTAAACTTTTATGATCTGAAAATACATCAAACTTTTCCCCGTACAAGTAGTGTCTCCAAATTTTTAGGGCAAAGACTACAGCTGCCAATTCCAAGTCATGAACTGGATAGTTTTGCTCGTGAGTTTTCAGTTGCCTAGACCCATAAGCAACTACCCTTCTATTTTGCATAAGTACATAACCCAAGCCTTCCCTGGAGGCATCACAATATACGGAGTACCCTAATCCTCTTTCTGGAATAATCAACACCGGGGCAGTGGTCAACTTCTTTTTGATTTCTTGGAAAGATCTCTCACAAGCCGCATCCCAAGTAAACTTGACTCCCTTCCGGGTCAATTTAGTCAAAGGAAAAATCAACTTGGAGAAATTCAACACAAATCTACGGTAGTATCCGGCTAATCCCAAGAAACTTCTGATCTCTGTCACTGTCTTGGGTCTTTGCCAACTCAGGATAGCTTCAACTTTGGCAGGATCCACCGCCACGCCTTTAGCAGAAATAACGTGTCCCAAAAACTTCACCTCCTTAAGCCAGAACTCGCACTTGCTAAATTTGGCATATAACTGGTGATCCTTTAAAAGTTGTAGCACTATCCTAAAATGTTTTGCGTGTTCTTCCTCATCCTTGGAGTATACTAGTACATCGTCAATGAACACCACCACGAACTTATCGAAATATTCTCGAAACACCCTATTCATTAGGTCCATGAATACTGCAGGGGCATTAGTTAACCCGAACGGTAGCACTAGAAACTCATAGTGCCCATATCTTGTTCGGAACGCCGTTTTAGGGATGTCTTCTTTTCTTATTCTTACTTGATGATAACCAGATCGCAAATCAATCTTGGAATATACAGTTGCTCCCTTCAATTGATCGAACAAATCATCAATCCTTGGTAAAGGGTATCGATTCTTAATGGTTACTCGATTTAGCTTACGGTAATCGATGCACATATTTAAAGTCCCATCCTTTTTTGCTACAAATAACGTTGGTGCTCCCCAAGGTGAAACACTGGGCCTAATAAGCCCCTTTGCCAAAAGTTCTTCTATCTGCTTCTTTAGCTCCAACAATTCTGCTGGTGCTAATCTGTAGGGAGCAATAGAGATAGGTTCAGTGCCAGGTGCTAAATCAATACGGAATTCCACTTCTCGCTCAGGTGGCAACCCAGGTAGATCATCGGGAAAGACTCCGGGATATTCACGAACCACTGGGGGTAATTTCTTCTTATCGCTGGTTCCATCATCTTCGATGGCCAAATTGGCAACAAGACTGCATAAATCTACCCGTCCTTGTTCATCTATGGTTGGTAAGGTCTCAGAGCTATAGCGGTCTGAAGAAAATCGTACTTGCTCGCCTTCTGGAGTGCACAAGGTTACCTGTCTTGTGTGACAGTCAATCTTTGCTTGGTATGTTGCTAACCAATTCATTCCGAGAATGACATCAAAGCTTTGCATCTTTATCACGATTAAGTCACAACTTAAGCAATACTCCTGACTACCCCAAGTGTTTCTAATTGTCAACTCACACCTTTTACATATTCTAGTTAGAGAAGAGTGGCCAGAAATGGGGGTCTCCACACATAGTGGGGGTATTAATGGCTGCGTTTCGAGTCCCAAAGTAGATGCAAAAGTAGCAGAAATGAAAGAGTGGGATGCACCGGCGTCAATAAGCATAATGGCATAGGAGGCGTACACAAGGAAAATACCTCGGGTTATTATTGGCTCGGCTGGGGCTTCTGGTGGAGTGATTGCATAAGCTCTTCCCCAGGTCTGCACATCAGATGTTCTCCCCTTTGTCTGACTTGATTGAATTCCTTTGCGTTGCGGCTGTTGTGCTGTTCGTGTGGCTGAGGTGTGCTTCCTTGGGATGACTGACGGGAATCTTTCATTTTTCTGTGGGCAGTTCCACTGGAGGTGACCCAGCTGGCCACAATTGTAACAACTTCTAATACTTCCACTGCTCTCGCCACTGCCCGGAGTTGTATGTCCCATTTGCCGCCTTGGGCATTCATAACTCTTGTGTCCAGGTTGTCTACAGTTGTAACAAAAGGCCCGTTCTGAAGGTGACCTTGGAGGGGCTCTTGATGGTGGCGGTGCCAGTCAAAGTTGTGGTGGTGATGGTAATGGTCCTTCTCTTGGCCTTTTCCTACTAGCAGTTCCTGGTGTAGAACCCGAATTCCTGTTCTGTCGCCCTTCTTGGATATTCCGAGTCTCGGCCATGTCCCTATCTACTGTCATTGCTCGATTTATCAAGGCTTCATAATCATCGAGCCCAAGTGGAACTATTCGTCCTTGCAGGGCTGGCCGTAATCCTCGTTCAAACCTTCTGCATCTGAGACGAGTCGTTGAGACAAGTTCCGGAGCATACTCGGACAAGTCTGAAAACTTCCTCTCATATTCCAGCACGGTCATAAAACCTTGGATCAGGTTGACGAATTCTTCCCTTTTTGCATCCCTTAGGGATTACGGAAGAAAGTGATCTCTGAATCTTTCTTTGAATTCTTCCCAGGTCAGGCCCGCGGTTCCTCTAGAATTTTGTACACTATTCCACCAATTGGCTGCACGCCCCACGAGTTGGAAAGTAGTCAGATTGATTCTGATTAAGTGATCAGTTATCTCCATGGCTATCAAGATTTTCTCACATTCTGCCAGAAATTGGTCAGCAACTTCAATGTTAGGAATGCCGTCATAAATAGGAGGTTTCAACCTTCGGAACTTTTCTAATGCATTTGGCCCGGTTTGAGCCTGGTTGGAGAGATCTGTCCTCACTCCACCATTGGTTAATGCTTCAGCTAATTGTTGCAATACTGCTCCCGCATTAACCAATGTCGCCGTTGGCGGAGCCTCAGGTGCTTGAGTGTTCTCTTCCCTTCTACCGAGGCTCTCCTGTTGTACTTCTGGGTGAATAGCAGTCGCTGCGCTATGATGTGATCCCCGTTTCGGCGAGATAGGGGCATCATTAACATTAGGAGCTCCATTACCCCTGCTTCGGCCTCGACCTCGGCCTCTGCCGCGACCCTGAATCCCACGCGGTGGCATGCTAAAAGGCAACAAGTTATGATTTAATACTAAATTATCAATAAACATCTAATGGTACTTGCAATATAATGATAACATTCCAGAAACATAGCCATTTCATTTAAGATTAAACTTTCTCGGGTGTACATATTACATAAAGGGAAAACGGGTCCAAACTTATATACATCACAAAATTTCCCTTAACTTCTCTTCCCAAAATAAGATATCTTATCTCGCAAAATGGCTAACAGAGGAGAAAAGATATATCACACAACAAAATTTCTCTTCTCCCATCCATCCCCCACTAACTGTCATTACACTACAGAACCCCACATTTCAACTATTCTTGCAAAACCTACAGATATGCCCAAGCTGGCCACAGGAGTAACATCTAGGTGGGTTTGGAGGGCTCCGCTGCTGTGTATGCCTCAATTGTTGGCAGCTGGGGCAGATTTGAGGTTGGTTCTCTGCGCTTGACATGGCGTCCCCGACGCCTCCTTCTCTCTCCCCCGCATTTATATATACCGTCGTTGGTATGGGCTGCAAAATTATTATAGGCTGTAGGACGGCATAAGGGGGTAGGCTGATCTCGGAGGGGTACACTGGTCCAGTACTTGCAGGTGGATTGAGCAGGGCTTCTGGGTTCACGTGTATCAGCAAGTCATTGCTGGCCCAGACCATCTCTGGGGTGGGATTTACCCGACTGGGCTGTCCTTGATTAAAAGGGTTGGCCATCTTCCTAAAAAAAATGAAAAAAAATTCTAAATTAATCCTATATCCAAATCTTATGAATTGATCATTTTAAAACATATTTTCATACAGAATCTCAAATATTATATATATATACATATATATATATATATATATTCTTTGGCAATTTATTTCCACGTAAGATATCTATTTTTCACGGTCTCTAGGGTTCTAATACCTAGGCTCTGATACCACCCTGTCACGCCCCCGAAATCCTAAGGTTCCGAAGGGTGAGTTTAGAATGAAAACTTATTACACCTGACTTACTATAATCCTGCCATTCATAATTTCAGAGTTCCTGCCCATTTATTCTATTTATAAAGTCAATAAAACTGATTACTTTTATGACAAATCGTATACCCAATTAGAATTAAAACTGGATAACATAACCCATACTCATTTATAAAGCAGTATTTTTACATACACTAAACTTTAGAGGTCGTTACATAAAAAGGAAACTTTATTTAATACATTTGTAAGATTTATTAGCTAGGCCGGTTCTTCTAGGTCTCGGGATCCACACCTGCAATACAATCTGTAGGGACGTGAGCACCAAGCCACGTGTGCTCCCGACGTATAGATTTATACTTTTTTATAATGTCTTTAAGAATTATGTAAAATAATGAATGTAGCAAGAAATTGTTAAACACGTCAATATGTAGTAGAATAAAACACATCATTCGTAACTTTTAATTCTCTTGTCAATATTTCTTCATTTATTATTTTATTTTCCCAAGGTGGAGAAGGATACTCTGCAAGACTGTCCCACAATCATAGTGATAGTCCAAAACCATCGCCAGTTCGTATAATTATACGGGTCGCGACGCACCCCTGCGTCGTCGTTTAAGGATCCGAGTCCAAGGGCCACGATGAGCCTTTACTACATTCGTCGTCGTTTTGGATTACTAGTCCATGGGCACGATTTACCCGACCCTGCGCAGGTTTAGGGTTTTTCAACCTAAGGGTATCTCTTGACCCTCCCTATTTTTATATAGTACCCTTACTTTCCCCACAAAATCAATATTTTCTTAGGTTTTCCCTTTTATGTTGTTAAAGATTAGCAACAATATCCATGAGTGTGTATCAACTTCCACAATTTTATATTTCCATTTTATCATCCGTTTCACAATAAACACATATTCAACATGTTCCAACATATTATAGCATGTCTTAGCATTGCATAGAAAATTTAATCAATTTAATCACAATTTCAATGCCACTGAAAATTCAGTTATCAACTTAATATTAATTTAATAATAATATAAACTTAACCTCACAATTATTCCCTATCAAAATAAACATCACAAAAAGTATAAATAATACATTAATTTCCCTACCTCGTTTCTTGGGTTGGAGAAGTGGGGATTTGTCGTATGTGCACACCAAACCACCTTTTCAAAATTGGACAGCGCAGGCGCGTGAGGAATGAATTTAATTAAAAGGCATAGAATTTACTTTGGGTTAGAAAACTAACCTTTTTTTTCCTCTCTCTTCTTCCTTCTCTTTTTCTTTTTCTCCTCCTTTCTTTTTCCTCTCGATTTTCTTCTTCTTTTTTTTTTTTTTTTTCCGGCTTGGTGTCCCACGGCACCCTCCCTTCCCATATATATATATATATATAAAGCCCCACATGTGGGGCATTTTAAGTGGCCCACTTGCCCCCCCTAAGAATGAAGTTCCATCATGTGCTATGTGTAGATATAGTGGCTGGCAAAATTTTTTTTGGCTCCACGTGGATGAGTCCAAATAGCAGCCTTGGTCACCAAGGTGAAGACTTACAAGTCTTTGCTGCCATGATCAGATTCTCTTTTTTTTTTTTTTTTTTTCCCGGACCATCACATTAACAATCACATTAAAAACAGAATATAAAATCTAAAAAATCAAAATTGTTATATTTTAATGAACGAATTAAAAAATAAGTTAAAAAATAAATATATAAATAAAAAAATTAATTTCAATATAAAGAAATATCTTCTAATAAAAATAAATATAACAAATTTATTTGCATTCTTGAAGACCAAAAAGTAACAAACAATATGATACTCTATGCACTTCCTCCCTACCAACCATGTTAATTTTAAACAAAAACCATCATAATAAAATTCTAACAAATTGTTTTTAAGCGTAAATGCTATTTTAGACATATATTTTTTAAACTATGTATATTAGAATTTCAAGTGAATTCATATTCTAAGAATATATTATTTAATCTAATACATATCAAATATTTGATATTGATTTACTGAAATTATCCAATTATGTTACAACTAATACATATATTTTATACACTGTAAAGATGATAACATGATTCAAAAATAATTTGCATACTTTTCTTTGTTCATGGTGATCTAAATTTATAATAGAAGATATGAATTATTAAAATTTTTAATTCAAAAACTCTTATTAGGATTTATCTAATTGATAGAATTTAATTACTATTAAAATCAATTAATGAACATTCTACTTTAAATAAAGTTGTGAATAAGTGGTAATTATGTATAATACTACATTTTTTACATTATATAATTATAAATTAAGATAATTATAGTTATAAATTGATGTTAATAAATTAAAATATTTACTGAATAGGCCAATTATTTTTTGTATTGTTTTGTTTATAATAATATTTATTATGTTTTAATTTTATTTTTACATTTTTTGTTTAATAATAATAATATTTATTGTTATAATTATTTTTTACATTATTTTTTTATAATTATTATTATTTTTTGCATTATTTTGTTTAATAATAATTGTTATGTTTTCAATTAAAATTTTCTAAAATATAGGAAAAAAATAAAAAAAAACAAGGAGTTATATGATAAATAGAAGTATAGATTAAATAATATTTTGTTTAATAATAACAATGTTTTAAATAATAATTTAATAAATTATAAAAAATAAAAATAAGAAACATTCTTTGAAGCAATTTTCTTAAATTCATGATGTAAATCTTCAAAAGCATTTAAAAGTTCATCATAAGTAAATTGATTAGAAGATTCACATACCTCATTCTTTTCTTCTTGAGCCATAAAACAAATGTTTGCAATTTCTTCTCCATGTGACTCATTATCGGAGTAACTATCATCGCTATCTCCCCATGTTGCCACCATTGCATTCTTTTTGCCCTTTTTATAACTCTTTTTGAGTTGAGGACATTCGGGCTTGATATGGCCGGGATTTTTGCATTCATAGCAAATGATAATATCTTTCTTATTTGAGTCTCCTTTGATTGTCTCCTTCTTGTGAAATTTTCTTCCACCTTGCTTCTTTTTGTTAATGTATTTCTTGAATTTTCTAGTGATCATAGCAATGTCTTCATCATCTTCATCACTTGATTCATCCATATTTTTATCATTAAATGTGGACTTGAAGGCAATTCCTTTCTTCTTTTTGGAGTCTTCTTCCTCATTAGCTTTTAAAGTAATCTCATGGGTCATAAGAGAACCCAAGAGTTCATCTAAACTCAATCTCGTGAGATCTTTTGCTTCTTGGATGGCCGTCACCTTTGGTTCCCATCCCTTTGGCAAAGACCTAAGAATTTTTCTCACCATTTCAACATTAGTATAGATTTTACCAAGAGATTTCAAACTATTTATAATATCGGTAAATCTAGTAAACATTTCCGAAATAGACTCATCCGGTTTCATTTTAAACAATTCATAATGATGAACAAGCAAACTAATTTTAGACTCTTTAACTTGATTAGTACCTTCATGAGTGACTTCTAATTTATCCCAAATTTTTTTAGCGGTTTCACATGTAGAAATTCTATTAAACTCATTATGGTCAAGTGCACAATATAACATATTCATAGCTTTGGCATTTAATTGGACTTTAGCTTCATCGGCTTCGGTCCATTCACTTTCATCCTTGGGAACAATCCTATTATCTACGGTTTTAGAAGGAACATAAGGTCCATTAGATATGACTTTCCATGACCCATAATCAATGGCTTGAACATAGATTCTCATTCTAGCCTTCCAATAATTATAGTTTGTTCCATTGAACAAAGGAGGTCGGTGGGTTGATTGGCCTTCAAAAGTGGAGGCACCAAAAGATGTTGCCATGATCTTAACTCTTTGACGGTTAAGTCAAAATAAGAGCCCTTGCTCTGATACCAATTGTTGTCCCAAATAGCAACACTAGAGGGGGGTGAATAGGGTTGCTTAAAAATTTTACAAATAAAAATTTCAACCCTAAAACAAATATGTCAAGATGAATATGAAATGCACCAAAAAAAAATTATTCAATATTTGTAAATGAAGAGTGAGTGCTAGTATTTGCAATAAATATAAAGAGAAGGGAAGAGAAGCAAACACAATCGATTTATAGTGGTTCGGCTTCAATGTTGCCTACGTCCACTCCCCCAAGGCCTTCCTTGAGATTTCTCCACTATTCTTTGAAGAGCTTATTACACACTAGCTTCCCAAGGTGCTAGAAACCTTTTCCAAGTGATTTTATCCCCAAATCACTCACACAAGTCTCTCTCAAAGAAAGTCTCTTGTTTTGGTCCTAACACTTGAACCAAAACCAACAAGAGCTCACCCAACTCTCACAAATTAAAAGGGCTTTAAATTTCCCTTTCTTACAACAACAATGATGAGTTTAAAACTCAATCAAATAAAAAAGAAACTCTCACAAGTTGAATATGAAAGATGAAGCACAAATGTGAGAAGAAATCACTCTATGTTTGCAAAGTTATAGAATTTCTTGTATCTCTTTGTAAGCACTTCTTTCTTGCCTTGTTCCTCTTCTTGAATCTGAGTTTGAGACTCTATTTATAGATGAAAATCTGCAAATGGCCGTTACTAAGTGAAAAGACACTTTTGCCCTTGAAAGAAATTGAATT
Source organism: Vitellaria paradoxa (assembly GCA_019916065.1). Classification (NCBI taxonomy): domain Eukaryota; kingdom Viridiplantae; phylum Streptophyta; class Magnoliopsida; order Ericales; family Sapotaceae; genus Vitellaria; species Vitellaria paradoxa. Next base: position 33,777,487 of record CM034241.1, on the reverse strand, counting down.
TCCTTGCTTCCAATGCTGTCTTTCAGATTCAGATTTTCTGATATATATTTGTGACCGTTTTTCACCCTCATAACGTTCAAATCTAACATTGACTCAGAGTAAAGATTTTGTAGATATATAAGTCAGCTATCACATGTCAACTTTTGAGCTTCATCCAACGGTTAGATAGTCAGATATGGCTTCTGAACCGAGACCAGCTTCTGATAGCTTTTTCTGATATTCTGAATCTGTGTTTCCCGTTTAAGCTTCCGTTTCACTAGGATACTTTTAGAATTAGAAGAAACTTAAACTACAAAAGTTGTAACTTTTTGAGTCTTCTTTTCACACACCAAAAATCAGAACTGTTAAAGCTGTAGAGTATGAGTTATGTCTCAAAAACTAAGACTAGCTCCAGAATCCAGAATTAAAAACTTTTCTGTAATGCCTAATGTTCCAACTCATGTTTTGATACCTTAACGTCAGATTCACAAAAATCTCCCTTCGGTAAAGTTGTAGATATGGAAGTCTAGTTTACTATATTAAAATTTCATGAAAATTGAACCGTTGGATCTTAAGATATTATCTATATACTAACACGTGTCTGATTTCTCTGTTTATCCGAGTTAACCTCTAGTTCAAATATTCATCTTACTTTGATTTCTATTACTCCAAATTTTGAAATTCCTTTATTCCTTCATCCAAATTATGTGAAAATATCTAAAAAATAATATCAATCTCTTCCAACTCTAATATCTTGAATCTATCAAATGAATTGTAACATTTCTTACAATGTCTATTTGAAAATTTATTGTGAAAATTTAATTCAATGTTTGTTATCATCAAAATCAATTATAAAACTAACTTTATAAATCTTGGGCCAACACATGCTAAAAATGATTTTCAGTATATATAAGCAAAAAGTAAGGATGAAATTGAAAAAATAATAGACCAAAAAAATCAATTGAAATCCTAAAGAATCATATTCAAAATATGTGAAAGATAATTTTAGAAGATGTATGAATATATGCGCACATCACAGACACTTAAATATATTATATCTCAAACTATATAGCTATTCTAATTTTTAATAAAAAAATTATATTAGTAATCATTTAAGAAAAATGAGCTAAAAAATAAATACATCTATAAAAAATAATTTCAATATAAAAGAATATCATCCAATAAAAATTAATATAATATGTTATCAAGTTAACAAAATTGAAATATAAAATTTTTTAATGTTTTGACAATTTTTTTATTATTATTGTATAATAATATTTTCACATTAAATAAAAAATAAAATTTTAAAAAATTATACCTGATATATTTAAATAAACAAATTGAAAAAAAGATACTCTTGTTGGAATTTAATATACAAAAATTTACATTTTAACAATAACGAAAAAATATAATAAAATTTAAAAAATTATATAAACAATCATATTAAAGAATTATAATAAAACTAAAAAAAATATTACCTTATATTTTTGAACGAACAAATTAAAAAATATAGTAAAGAATAAACTTTTCTTGAAATCTGATGCACAAAATAATTAAAATTTTATTGGTAATAAAAATACAATAAAATTTAAAAACCTAGTATTAACAATCATATTAAAAAATATAATAAAATCTAAAAAAATCATACCTAATATATTTTAATGAACGAATTAAAAAATAAGTTAAAAATAAATGCATAAACAAAAAATAATTTTTATATAAAGGAATACCATCTAATAAAAATAAATATAGCAAACTCATTCATATTCTTAATGATCTAAAAAAATTAACAAACAATATTATAATCTACGCACTCCCTCCCTCTTAACCATGTTAATTTTAAATAAAAGCCATCGTAGTAAAATTCTAACAATTTTTTTTGAACGTGAATGCTATTTTATATATTTTTAAGCTTGTTATGTGTATTAAAATTTCATGTGAATTCATATTATATATATTTTAAATAGGAATATATTATCTAATTTAATACATTTCAAATATTTGATAATTTGAACTCATGGCTCATTAAAAATTAATATATTGAAGCTTAACATATATAAGGGTTGGCTTTTTTTGATAACATATTTTAATATCAAAAAATATTTTATTCACATTTTTTTATTAGTATCAATTTTGGTTTTTGTTTTTTTTAATTATCTTTTTTCTCAACATAAAAATAGAAAACACATTTAAAAGTACAACTTTGTTTACTATAATTAAATTTATCTAAAGAAATATTTAATTTATCGAATATATTTTTAAATTATTTTATAATTTTTTTATTATTAATAATAATAAATTTTAATAAGATAGATAAATGAAATACGTGGGCTAGGAATAAATTATCATTGAATAAAATTTTAGTTTAATTTAATAAAATATTTCAATAAAATATATATTTTAATAAAACATATTTCAATGTTAACAATAATATATTGAAGCTTAAGTCTCTGTGGATAAATGGATGAATCATAAAAAAATAAATAAATAAACAAATTAATTGTATCCAAAAAATTAAAACAAAATAAAAAAAATCCTCACTAGCATGCCCAACCACCAGAGAGGCTCCAAAAGATAAGCATGCCCACTAACACTTGATCAAAACAAAAATCGAAGATAACCCATTAATGAAAAATAATCACCGACTCTGATGCTAGAAGTAAACATAATTTCCAATTAAGTGAAAATAAGAAAAAATACCTATATGTATTTTTTATTAGAACACTCTTAAAATACCTATATGTACGAATGAATGAACCAATCAAGTATGAACTAAACTTTGGATCACTAGCTAAATCAACCCAAAAAATTAATTGCATCCCTCAAAACGATTTAACCTCAGACGAGCAATTTATTAGATGAAAAATCGAAAATAGTAAAGACAAAATCAGAAGTTGGGATTTTTTTTTCTTTTTTCTTGATGATATAACCAATATAAATCTAAACTAATTCATCATGAAGAAATCTAGTGGAGTTGAGTTATAGAGTTGGATTAAAATTCAATTAAACTAAAAAAGAAAAAAAGATAATGTACCATCATGAAGAATTCTAGTGGAATTGAGTTATAATGTTGAATTAAAATTAGAACAATAAAGAGAAAGAGTTAAGTTAAATTGAAAAAAAATAAGAGTAAAGTAGTCAAAAAAAATTTTTTAAACAATGGAACTTTTTATAATAGTATAGATATAAATTTAGAGACTGAAATATGCCCAATATTATGGTGATAACCTTAAGTCTACTTATAAAATTGGCTTTAGAAACCAACTTTTGTTAAATTTTTTTATTTATTTTAATAAATGTGAATAATAATGACATGATAATTTATAATTTATATTATTAATATTAAATTCTTCGTCTAAAACATTTCATCAAACATTTGTATTTAAATTCTTAAAATACTCAAATTTACCCTAAAAAAAAATAGAACTAAAGCACCAACTTAAAAGTTTAATTTCTCTTAAGCCATGTGCTTTATATCAAACTTTACTTGTACTTGCTGTATCCAAAAAAAGTCTGGCATAATTGAACAATTTTACTAGAAATGAATCAAACTATCCGTGAGTTACTCGAGATCGGTTCGTAACTAAAATGGGATCAAATCGAGATTGATTTGTAACTCGTTTTAGATTCAAGTTCGAGCTCGAGTTTAAAAAAGTTCGATTTGAAAATTTGCAAGCAGACTCAATAAAATAATATATATATTTAATAATATTTTTATTATATTTTATTGATTATATTTTTGGATAAAACAATGTTATTTTAATTTAATTGAACTATTCACAAGTCAAACTCAACCTTAAATTTTATTTTATCGAACAGATCTCGAGCCTATTTAAAAACTTGAAACTCAATTTGGTATAAATAACTTGAGCCAAGTTTGAATAAGTTAAAGCTTGCTTTCATTCGACTTGTTTCCATTTCTACTATCCTCTTTTTAGAGAGATTTATGATTGTATGCAATAGATATAGTACCAAATATATTTTAGGCCTCAAAAAGGGGTCAAGATTCAAAAATTGAAATTTAAGGTTATGTTTGGAACAAGAGTTTAGGGAATGAAAATGAAAATGAAAGAAAAATATGAAAAAATGAGTAAAATAAGACAAAAAAATTGTTTAATTTATTTTTGATATGGTTAGGAGAAGAAAAATAAAATGAATAGACACCAACCCTCATTAGGAAGTTGTGAACACTCACAAAACTTCCGATTAAGAAGACACTCAAGAGAGTTAAGAGAACTTGGAGATTATTTTGCTTTACTCAAACTTAGATAGTTACAAATGAGAGAATAACTCCTGTTTATAGCTTTTTACCTTTCAATGAACGGTAAAGATCTAATTAATCCCATGGTATAAAATTTGATACTCTAGAATCTTCCACAAAAATATCGAAGATATTTACATAATAAGTTTTCAAAGGAAGTTTTTTACCTATTTTAGAATTTTCTACAAGCATCCACTATATTTATGAAAGTTGCCTAAAATATATAAGAGAGTTCTATAATATACAAGATTAACCTAGTATGGCCTAGAGTTTTCTAAAAAATTTTAGAGTAATACCACCTTGTTGTGGCAATGTTGGCATCTGTGGGGCACCAAAGTAGGCGCTGACATGGTCGGGTGTGATAGTAGCTTCAGTGGTGAAATGGGATAAGATAAAATGTCCAATGCATTTAATCTCATTCAAAAGGACAAACTTAAAATTTTCGTTAATGGTGTGGTTGGATTGATCATTTGTCAAAGAAAAAGGAAAAAAGAGGAGATTCAAAATTTCTTTTCTTGTTTGGTTTGTATTGAAAAATAATAAGGAAAAAACATGAAATTTAATAAATTAAAAATAATTAAATTAGAAAACTAATTGATTGATAAACTAGCTTTTATTTTTGTATATTTTTTAATCCACTCAAATCATAATATATATTTGTTATTTTTATGTATCTTTCCTTTTTTCTCTCTCCTCATTTTTCTAGCTTTTTCTTTTCTCTTTCTAAATCTTTGCTCTGAACGCACCCTAAGAAAGCATAAAACACCAAATGCATATTTTATTCTTCTAATCTATACTCTATTGCTAAAAACCAAATATATTGTACTCAGTAGATGTAAACAGTTTGTCGAATCATATAAATTTTGTATTTATGTAAATTTACTTTTCAATTCGTTTCTCTACATATATTTACCAGTTACTAAAATTGATTCGAATTTTGCACAACAAATTAATATTGCTAGATTTAAGATTATTTACACAGTATTAAAATGAGCCGCCTAATCAATATAGAATTTCTAATTGAGGATGGTTTGTTTATACTTCGGACTACCTAAATAGATATCCATATGTGTGACAATTGATCTTTGGTCGAGTAGACATTTATGAAAGGATATGATATGATTTTTTGGCAACTTTAACATGGGAGCCCAGTGTTGCGAAATGGGAAAAAGTGAAAAGGCAAGACAAGTCATGCACATTACACAATAATGCATATTAGAAAAATAATTGCAAGCTATTGTCCAAGTATCCTCACCTAATTATTGAGAAGCACATGCCTCAAGGGCATCTTACTGCATAGTGGGTCCAATTTAGGTGGTGTTTGGGTGGTAAAATGTATAACAAAAATTTTAAGATCTGTTATAAAAGTAATATGTCGTGAAGTTTAATTAAAAAAATATAAAAAAATTTGATTACAATCAATAAATTTAGTTAATTTTAATAAACTAAACACCTCATAATTCTCATTTTGTGTGTATTCTCAGAGATGGATACGTACGTACAGATTGTGTTCAAGGCATTCGCTAAAACAATTTTCTAAACACGTGTTTGGTACGTAAGAATTTACTATCAAGTTAGTATTATGCTATGTTTATTTTATTTTATTTTTTTTGATAATTTGAAATACTGGTCAAATCAGGTGCACGAAAAACTCATTTTATCATGTATTCTATTTGGTCACATCAAAACTTACCAAAAATTAACTTTAAATAATTTTTATACTTTTCTCCAATAAAAAATTTTCATATATCATTTTTATGTCATATCTTTCCACTTTTATTATACTTTTTTCTCTATTTTTTGTCTACCAAACGAGCCCCAAGTGATTCGCTGACTTCCAACCCACCCCAAAAGTGGGGGGATTTTTTTTTACCGCTATTTAATAAAATTATATGGCATTTATTGTCCAGTTGAAAATAATTGTTGAAATACTGTTAATGAAAATGCTATTTGAAATTGAGTTTTTAAAATATGGAAAACGTTGTTTGAAACAGTATTTTGTTTGCTAAAGAATTGAAAACGCCATTTGATTTGGCGTTTTCCTTGAAATCAATTTTGGACTGAAAACTCTATTTCATATAGAGTTTTTTACTTGAAAATGCTATTTTCACTGAAAACTCTGTTTCATATAGAGTTTTTTTTTTTTTTTCTACAACCCCACCTGCACTACTTGTTTCTCTTCTATACCCATTAACCTGCAAAAGTTGCTCAAAACACCGACATTTCATTGAATAACACATTTCACTGAATAAACACATAGACAAATTAAAATAATAACAATTTTTAAATAATGTCACAAACTTGTGATATTATTTAAAAGTTGTGATATTATTTCATGTTTATTGTAATATTATTTAAAAGTTGTTCTTATTTTAATTTGTCTATATGTTTATTCAATAAAATATGTTATTCAGTGAAATATTGGTTTATTCAGTGAAATGTTAGTATTTTGAGTAACTTTTGCAGGTTAATGGGTATAGGGGAGGAACAAGTGTAAGAAAAAAAAACTCTATATGAAACAGAGTTTTCAATTTTTGCAGCAAACAAAATACTGTTTCAAACATCGTTTTCCATCTTTTAAAAATTCAATTTCAAACAGTGTTTTTATTAATAGTATTTTACAATTATTTTCAACCGAGCAACAAATGCCATATAATTTTATTAAATGGCGGTAGAATAAAAAAAAAAATCCCGAGGGGGGAGCAAACCCACCAATCGGCCACATGACACGAGATTTCAGGACAAATATGAATGAATGATTAAGCTTCATTTGTTTCGATTTATATTTTCTTGAAACATAGGTTAATATATGTATTTTAAAAAAAAATATTTTACAATGGAGCGAATGGACGATTAATTATTAGGATGGTAGAATTAGAAGAAAGAATATTGCTCCCATAATATTATTAAAACAAAAAAACCAAGATGGATGAATAATGGTGATTAAATTTAGAAAAGAAAAAAAAAACTTATTTAATTGGAGATAAATGACTAAGAGAATCCTTAATTATGATGATACAATTATCTGGGATTCGGGGCCTGAAAAACTTGACTTGAAAATAGTTAGAAAAGGGTGATGAAAAACACAGAAGGTAATCTCATTTTTAATTTGCATTAATTTTCCATGTGCAAACGGGTCATATGCACCTTTAGATGCCTATTTTGTGAAAAATATACGGTGCTAGAAATGACATTACTTCTAGCTGGGGTTATGAAGCCCATTATGTCAAATATGCCCTTTATCATGACAAAACTTTATACACACTATTTATTAGCACAAAACATAATCTTAATTCACAACAAAGAGCACTTAATAGTGAGAATATACATATATATTTAATATATATATATATATATATTAGTAGTTAGGGGCAGATCTAAAATTTTTATTAAGAGGGCATTGAGCACCAAAAAAACAATAATGATCGAGTTTTTTTTTTTTTTTTGTTAGATTAAGAGAGAAAAACAAAGTTAATTTTAAAGAGAGAAAAATTATTCATAAATATTAAATCGGTTAATATACTTTTTATAGTTAATAGTTCAAATTCTTGAAGTTTATTAGATATGTCCCTCGTTAATTAAAAAATAATTATTATTAAATTCTATTATTTATAGAATTTATTATGTTATATGTTATATTTATTGTTCGAAATTTATTAGAGATGTCCCTCGTTAATTAAAAAATAATTATTATTAAATTCTATTATTTATAGAATTTATTATGTTATATGTTATATTTATTGATAATATGCACAAAAGTATATAATAGTGTATTGAAATAATGTACTTTATTTCATAAAAAATACTTAAATTGGATTCTTATAAATTTCTTTTATTTTAAAAAATATTGAATTAACCTTAAATTTTTAATAAGACCAAAATATCTTAATTTTAAATTAATTTAAATATTAAATAAAACTAAAATACTAAAGGTATTTTAAGAATTTTACCTTCAAAATTTAGGACACTTGCCCCTTTGTCCCCATGTGACTCCGCGACTGTTTATATAAAAGTCTGATTTTGATTAATTTTATATACTCAATCACTAAAATTGAAATAAGAACAAAAATATAAATATAAAAAAATAACTCAAAAATTATTTGTATATGTATATGTTTTAATGCATGGGATATAGAAAAGAGGTGTATTCGTGCACGTACGTGACTATGCATCAAAGCATACTGTGAAAATACATGGCTTTGCACACATATATATATATATAAATATATATACACACTAACAATAATCCGTAGCTACTCCAAACAAAATTAGTATTAAATTTTTTATATAATTAAAACTTTAGACAACAAATTCAAATAAAAAAAATTATACTAATTTATGAGTTTTATTTTTTTTTCAAAACTTTAGGTTCTAGGAGTTATTATATGTGTTTTAGTTTCTCTCTTTCTCTAATTAATTTTTGATAAGTACCATAAAAGAAAATATAAATTATTGTACTTTAATTTAGAGAGTTAAATTATAATTAGGTGAAATTTAAGTTAGCAGTTTTGATTTGTATATGATCTCTATTCTTGAAATATGGTAAAATTTAAAATGCCAAGTCTGTTTGTAAGATAGATGGTAGTTGGTTTCACTAAAATAAAAATTGAGTGGAAAGTTAAAAATATAAAAATAATCTCAATTGTTGAATAAAAGAAAAAAATAATGGTTAACTGTTAGATCTTAGTTTGTGAGAGTGATATTTTTAAAAATTATCCTATTTTATTATATAGACTAGTAATAACCCGTTCCTAGTATTAATTTTTTATATGGCTGAAACTTTGGACAAAAAATTCAAATCGAAAAAATTATGATAATTCATAAGTTTTAATTTTTTTTTTCAAAACTTTAGGTCCTAACAGGTACTACACGTGTTTTGATCTATTTCTCTCTAATTAATTTTTAATAAGAACAAAAAAAAAATACAAATTATGATATTTTAACTTGAAAGGTTTAATATGTTATAATTAAGAGGAATTTAAGTTGACAGTTTTGATTACATATGATTTTTACCATTAAAATATAATGAAATTTAAAATACCTAAACCGTTATGTAAGGTAAATGATATTAGAGTCCACTGAAATAAGAATTAAGTAATAAGTTAAAAATATAAAAATAATGTCAATTGTTAAATAAAAGAAAAAATAATTTTTAACAGTTGAATATTAGTTTGTGAGAGTAATATTTTAAAAAATCATCCTATTTTATTTTTATATAAATATATAGTGAGAGAGAAAAGGAAGGGGGGGTTCTAGTACTGAAAATGATATCAGAAAGACAGCATCATTTACCTCCTTCCCTAGCTACCGTAAAGCACATTACATCAAATAATTTCGCAAGAAGAAAATGGTGTACAATAAATCCATATAAGTTTCAATTGAGAGAGATTGGGAGAGAGATCATATATATAGATATATATATCAGAGATTCAGCGGTACTCGACATCCTCTTATGTCGATTTCATCCATCCCATTTTCACATCAAACTAGCAATCTGCAACTTAAACCATACATCATAACATAATCAGGACAGAACAACTATAAAGTAATATTCAAAGATTATATACATACATATATATATATATATGATGTCTGACAAAAGAAAAAGAAGGCCGTATAAGTTTATATAATATGTAAACTAACATGCGCATAAAGTGAGATGGGATGCTTTTCTTTAATTTGGTCTCCAAAAAGCATATATTGACTATGCTACGTTATCTTATCTTTTTTTTTTTTTTATCTAATAAAAAATATATTAAAATGATATGAACTATGCGGGCCCATGATTTTTATAATAACAACTCACTAAATAGTAAATAATATTGTTATATTTTTCTGATCTCTATTAGGTTGTTTTTGGTAGAATATGCTTCAATATTAATGCACCAACAGATACATGAAAATAAACACTAATATTTTTTAGGAAAATGTTTATCAAGGTAATTATTTTTCCCTTTTTTTCAGTTAAAGTATGAAAAATAGAAGAAAATAAATAGTCTTTTTTAAAATATTTATTTTTTTTTATTGAATGTTTCAAAAACATTTAGTTTCCTAAGCAAATTCAAGATTCAGAGGTGTAGAAACGAAGATGCATGAGCTAACTTTTCACTCACTATATATGCATGAGAAGCTTTGAATTTAGAAGTGAAAACAAATGAATCACTATTAGTACAAATTTATTAAGCCATATGTAACAAAATTTTCACAATAAGACCGGTTCTAGAAATATGTAATTGCTCAAGATATTCATCCAATAAAAAGGTTTTAAATTTAAAAAAAAATACATATATATATATATTATTTATTTATTTTAAATTTATATTTTCCTTAATTTTAATACTTATCTTAATTTTAGATAATTTTAAAACTTATCTTAATTTATAAAAATAATATTATATAAAAGTATTTATAATTCATGACTGGTTTGGATCTTAAGTTATACGTATTAAAATTTTTAAGCTCAAATTTTATTTTATTTTACGTCCCAAATAATTTGATACACCCCAGATTAAGGGCACAATTATATACAGCAATAATAATTATTTTCAATACAAAACTCTGGTTTGTTTACTAATTCATTAATTGCTAAGCAAATACTAAAATTATTGGTACAATTATTAGTGATAAAAGTATGATTCCATGCTGGGATAGCATTATTGACACACCTTTTGACAATCTTTAGCTGGATAGCATATCCCTCGTTTATTAATTAATTAAGGGACGTTTGAAATAATAGAAAGTGGTAAAATTTAAGGGGCATTGGAAGTGAAAAAATGAGATAATTTGAAATAATTTATGAGTTTATAATTCGTGTAATGAGATAAAAAATAAATAATTTTTAAAAATTTTCAACATTTTTTATTATATCAAACGTACCTAATAAAAATTATAAATTTATAATACGTATAATAATATAAAAAAATAAATAATTTTTAAAAATTTTTATTCTCATCCGACCAAACACCTGAAAATAAGGCCAGTGTTACGGGAAGAAGTGAGTAGAGAGTACGTACTTCAATATATATATTTATATATATCTAGAGAGTGCAGGTGAACCCAGGAGGGGGTGTCTTTCCACAAGCGACAAGGAGCTGAAGAGCCAGCGGAACAAAGATGTTGAGGTTGAGAACCTTAAGCTTGAGAGTAGTGCACAGGCAAACCGCAGCTTCAAGCTCCGCCAGCCCTCGAAGCAGTGGGCAGCACTGGTTCATCACTGGATCTCCAACCCCAATGTGAACCAAACCACCAAGAAGATCCACGCAAGCTCCGAGTTTCAGGGTGTCGACTGGGCAAGTGGCGCCTGCCGCCCCCGGAGGCGGGGGACAAGGCTTCCCTTTCGGGCCTCCGGTCACCGGAGGGAGGTTGATGGGTGGCTTCACAATCGGAGGGAGGTGGATGGGTGGCTTTTTAATTGGTGGTAGGTTTATGGGACCTTTAGGGGGCTTGCCTTTGGGCTTCCTATGCTTTGGACAATGGCCACTGCAGCCAAGAATGGAGGTGGCTGAGGAGATGAACAGCATGGAAATTAGGAGCAGAACTGTGAATTTTGAGGACTCCATTTTCGCTCTCTCTCTCTCTCTCTCTCTCTCTCTCTCTGTGTCTCTGATCTGCTTTTTAGTTGGAAAAGCAAGAGAGAAATGTGGATTATTGATGGAGTACTTTTAATTCTTGTATATGATGAGTGAGGTGTTATATAGAGTGAATGAGAGAGCAGAGCAAGCAAATTACAGAAACACCCTATAGAAGCAGTCACGTGAACATGAGATCAGTGGGCTCAAAGGCAGCTGACAAAATTTGCCGAAACTACCTTGCAATTGCTTGAGCGCACTATCAACAGTGGCAGATTTACCCACCTTTGGTTAGTTAAGTGGGGCAAGAGTCAAGTCTGAACTTCAGGTGATATACTCAAGTTACAAGTTCGATTCACACCTGGAACGGCTAGAATTTAAGTAGGAGACCGTGACGGTGGGTTGTTGCATTAATTCTTCCAAAAATTTGTAATTCAGTGAGTAAAATCACTAGACAATTTCTCCCGTTATAAAAAAAAAAAAAAAAAAAAAAACAATGGCAGATTTAGCATGGTGTTATTTTGTTTAAATATGAATAACATACATAAAAGATACCAAAAAAAAAAAAATCAAATTTTAGTAGTATAAAGTAAGTTTATGTATTATTTGATTTTTTTTTTATTATCAGCGTATAGTATTTTTTAGTCGAAATATGAATAACATAGCTAAAAATTATCAAACAAAAATAGGAAAATCAAATTTTACTGGTCTAAATTTATATATTATTGAATTTTAATTTTTTAAAGACATTTTTTATTTTTCACATTGTTATAATTGTCAAGTCATCCAAAATAACGAATGAAATAATTGCAAAAAGTCTTGCTACCAAAAGTTCAAACTTCAAGAATGTGTGCCTATTTTGCCCCTTCGGGGTAGTTGAGTTGGTTCAGGTAATTGCCGTAGGGCACGGGACCAAAGGTCACGCGTTCGATTCCTCTCGGGGACGGTGATTCCTTTCGCTATGGAGGGTTACCTAACAGCCTTCTCGGTTGAGCTGGTTAATCAAAATTTGCGTAGGCTAGTTTACCTCCTTGTGATTCTTTGCCGGTTAGGGCCACGAGGCAGGTTTCACCCAGTGCACACCTATGAGTAGCGGCTGCAGATTTCTCCCCGATCTCAGAAGAATGTGTGCCTATTTTAAAACATAAAGAGGTCTAACCTTAAAAAAAAAAAAAATTGATTAGGTCCAAACTTTTTAAGCATTTTATAAGTTCAAAATATTAATATATGAAAACTTTTAAAAATATATAAAAATATTTTAGACCTAATCTTTTTCGCCTTAGGCCCCCATTATAGAGTTTTATACAATCCTGATGATAACATGATTTCGGGCTTTACAAATTTAGTATAATAATTTTGTGATTTTTTTAATAATACATTCATAAATATTTTTAACAATAACAAAATAATTTACTAACAAAAAATAAAAATAAAAACTACAACACATATCAATTTTTCAAACAAAAAATAAAACACAACATAATAAAAAAAAAGTGAGATTCGTATTAAACCACTAATATCTTTGCATTTTATGTCGAATTTATTTGAGTCTTACTTTTAATAGTAACAATTAGACTCTACATTTTTGTCCAATTTTATTTTAACTTTTACTAGATATTAATAAGAAATGTTAGATAAATGACATTTTTATTACATTTTTTAAATAATTATTAACAAATTAGTCAAATTAAAATTTGATCATAAATATGTAGGATAGCTGTTATATAGAGTCTAAAATAGAATTTGATGTAAAATTTATGGGACAAAAACATTATTTGCCTTAAAATAAACTATTTCTCGCAAGATAAGAATACATAATGAAGTCATTGTTGTTAAATTTTGAAACAAAATACAAGGGTACTCCAATTTAATTATTCTTCTATTTATATTTATATTTATATTTATATTTATTTTGTTTTTGTTTTTTTATTAATGTCAAGAAAATTAGAATCTTTAAACACATTTCATAAAATTGTCAATTTTTAATTTTTATGTTCAATTTTTAATTTTCATGTTCAATATTTTATTTTTAGTTTTCATTTTCATTGTAAAAACAAAAAAAAAAACAAAATTTTGAAAACATATTTGGTAACGATAGTTGTTAACTGGTAGTTATACTTGTTAATTAATTAAATTCAATAAATTTAATTTTTTAATTAAATTAATTGTTAAAAATAATTTAGTCCAATAAAAATAAATATATTAAAAATAATTTATTATATTATTTTTTAAAATCAATTTAATAAAATATATTTCATGTTAATTAAATTTGGTTAAATTAAATTTAATTATTTTAATTATATTTTTATGAAAAATAATTTAATTAAATAAAATATAATATATTAAACATAATTTACTATATTATTTATTAACAATTTAATAAAATATTTTTATATTAGTTTAACTAATTAAAGTCAATTATAATTAATATATTTTTATATAAATAAAAATAATATATTATTAATTTAATATCTTAATATATTTTTATATATTAATTAAATATTTTTATTAAATAATAATATATTTGGCGTGATGGCAGTGGTGGCTAAATGTTGGTGACAATTAGCAAATAGTGATAGTTAATAATAGGTAATAGTTGTGACTGATAATGATTGTAGAAGAAAATAAAAACTTTAGAGGTTGTTTAATAACCTGTCATTTTTCTGTTGACGTTTATATGTTTATGTTTTCTGTTATCGTTTTTATTTTTAAAATGAAAATTGAAACTGCTTTTGGAAATACAATTTTATTTACAATTACTAATTTTTTATTTTGATAAAATATTAAAGTTTATTAGTTTAAAAATTAATTAAATTTAATAAATATATTTTATATTAATTTAATTTAATTATATTATTTATTAAAAATAATTGAATAATATATAAATATTATATCATTTAATCCAGTAAATATAAAATATATTATTTATAAATTATAATATAATTATATTATTTACTATAAATAATTGAATAAAATATATTTCAAAATAATTTAAATAATTTAATTATTATTTATTAAAAATAATTTAATAAAATATAATTCATATTAAATAAATAAATTAATTTAAATTAATTATTAAATTAAATTAATTTAATTTAACTATGATATTTATTAAAAATAATTTAATAAATATATTTAATATTATTTAAATTAATTATTTTAAATAATTTATTAAATTAAATTAATATATTTTATTTTATTATTTATTAAAAATAAGTTAATAATATATATTTCTTATTAATTTAATTTAATTGTTGATTAGATATTAATTAATAATAGATATTACATATTAATTTAATTAATTTAATTTAATTATATTATTTATTAAAAATAATTTTAGTTTAATAAAATTTTTAAATAAAATAATTTATTTTAATATGAAGTAACAAAAATAGATAAAATATTAGAATTGACAAAATGTTTGCAACAGAAAAAGAAAATAGAGTAAAAACACATTTTTTCTATTTATGTTTTTCTGTTTAAGTTTTTATTTTTTGGAAATAAAAAAATATAAACAAGTTTAACAAATATTTTTTTGTTACTAGTTTATAAAATTTTAAAAATATAAATAAAAAAATAGAGAAAAAGTTACTAAATGGAGCCTTAAAATACCCTTTTTCATGTTTTCAGTTTTTTGAAAATTAAAAATTAAAAACAGATTTATCGAACGAATTTTCATGTTTAAAAACATGAAAACAAAAGCTGAAAATTAAAAATTTTGCTAAATAGGACCTAAGAAATTCATTGCTAGCAGCAGACTAAACATACGAATTCGAACCATTAATTAGCTCAAAATATTACTC
This sequence comes from Vitellaria paradoxa, assembly GCA_019916065.1. Lineage (NCBI taxonomy): Eukaryota > Viridiplantae > Streptophyta > Magnoliopsida > Ericales > Sapotaceae > Vitellaria > Vitellaria paradoxa. Next base: position 33,761,876 of record CM034241.1, on the reverse strand, counting down.
TTTAAAGAGAATAACGCGAAAAGATGAGAAGGAAACAAACAAACACGACATGACATTCAACACAGAACAAGTGGGGTCCACTCCATGCTAGGGGCACATGAACTTTACTTGCCTTTTGTACTCCTGATAACGTGTGGTGTACTAATTAATATTCTCAGTCAAAAAAAAAAAAAAAAAGGGAAAAAGAAAAAGTACGTTTTTACGCCCTTTCGGTTCAATAAAAATTGAACGTTTGGTGTATTAAAAAATAAAATAAATTGAAATAAAATGTGATTTAGAATTAATTTTAGTGTCTTTTTTTTAATAGTAGCAAATCGTGAAAATGATTTTTTAAATCCGTTCTCACGGATTCAAAAAAAATTACATAAAATAGTGATAATGATACCCGTTTAAAAATTTTCGATACGAAAAATATAATTTAAAAAAATTTACACATTCAGTTAATTTCTTTTCAAATTTTTTATTTTTTAGCGAAATATTGAAATTTTTTGAAATTAGTAATGGAAGGAATTTGAGTAATATAGAGATTATTAAAAATTTATAGTGATTTATTTTGTTTGTTGGAGGTACAAACGCAACGTCAAATAGATGATTTCTGTCAACAATCACAAAATGTTCAGAAACCGTTTGGAGTGCTATAATATTCCAAAAGACTATAAAACTCCAACAATCTCTATAACTCACTAAAATTCTCTATCACATTTTTACTTTCCCTGCCTTTACTAATTTCAAAAAATTTTAATATTTTGCTAAAAAAATAGAAAATTCGTAACGAGATTAATTGAGTGCGAATTTCTTTTTTCATAATTATATTCTTTGCGTCGAAAACTTTCAAACGAGTACCATTGTTACTAATTTATCTCTATTTTTTTAAATCCGTTAGAACGGATTTGGACAAATCGTTCTAACGGTTTACCGGTATAAAATCCATTAGAACGGATTTAGAATGCCATTTTAACAGTTTTGGCATTGTTCAGAGAGAAAACAAGCATTTTTTTGAATCCATTAGAACGGATTTGAAAAACCGTTCTAATGATTTTAGTACTGTTTATCGCCAAAAAATATGGTTTGGAAAGAAACACCAAACGCCTTTTTTTTACTCCAAATCACGTTTTTTCTTATTTTTTATCACTCTAAACGGTACCATAATTTACACCGCTCCTAAAAATACAAAAGCATGTTTGATTGAAAGAATTAGATTGTATCTTATATAAGTAATACAATAAAATAATATTTAAAATTAAATATCCGGTGCTCATATACTTTTAACGTTAAGGCCCCGATTGGACAAGGGTAACACCCCTCTCCAAAGTTTTTACCCCCTCATAATGGTGGGTCCCACCCCTTTGCTATGGCTTGGCAACACTTTTCTTCCCCCCTCTCCAAAGTTTTTACCCCCTCATAATGGTGGGTCCCACCCCTTTGCCATGGCTTGGCAACACTTTTCTTCCCCCCTCTCCATTTTCCCCCATAGTGGGGATAATTTTTGGCTAGCTCCTAGGGTGCCCAAAAATTATCCCCCTTTAATTGGAGGGTTTTTAACGTTTTTAGCCCTTATTTATAGTATTGTTAACTTGATTAAAATAAATATAATGCTAGTAAAAAAATAATAGATAGGCCAACAAGTTAAAATAAATATAATTAAAAAAATTAGATAATAACTAACCATTCAAAAGTACATTTTAAAAAAAATTAAATAAATTTATAAAAAATTAAATTTTCAATGAAATAAATAATATAACTTCAAATTGTACAAAAATAATTAAATAGAGTGGGTTTTGTAATTTAATATTTAATTTAATACGTAACCAAGTTTAAGACACCACAAGGGCAAAAGAGTCATTTGACTGATTTTTCCATCATTCACCCCCCTCTTATTTATAAAACCCCCTCTTATTTATAAAATATCCAAATCAAGTCAAAAGTTCTCTCCCTCCATAAACATCACATCAATGTGGGCCAACCCTCTAAAAATAATATCCTCTCTAAAACTTATTCCCTTGAAATTTTAACACCATTCAATCGGGTCCTAAGGGTGGATTTAATATATGATTATAAAAATTAGGAATAAATGTTAAAGTAGCAAACTAATAACTTTTTGCTCCCACAAATTTTCACCCCTTTAATTCCACTCTCTAAAAAATTATGGATAAATTACACCTACACCCCTTTAATATTGGACTAATTATACATAAATCCCTTGAACATTTAAATCTTACACTTATACCCCTTATTCCTAAATGTTTATAACATTTAAGTCCATCCATTAATTTTCTCCATTAACTGGGTTGTAAAATGACAAACATACCTTGACCTAGCAGTGACACTTATTCTCTCTCTCTTCGCACAGCTCTCTCTCTCTCTCTCTCTCACACACTCTCTCTCTCTGTGTAGGTTTTTTACATTAATATAATTAAAAAAATAACAATGTACAAAAAGTGATCGCGACAGAAGAATTTGTAAAAATCGATCCGGTGTTGGCAGTGCTACTGACAACACCATGTCGGCGGTAGCACCGACGACATCCCTGCCATGTCGTCAACACAAACGACGACACCTAAGTAAGATTTTCACGGACTGCATCTCATCATGTCATCATTACTAGTGACGACACATCTCAAAAATCTAGCCTATGTTTTCAACTGCACTGACGACTCAGTGTCTTCACCTCAAAATTGAAATAAACAAAAGCAGCAGGGATAAGGAAAGACTTGAACAACGAGACCCCATTTCTCGCTCATCAGAGAGAGTTACTCATTCATACTTTTAGAGAGAGAAAGTAATATACGTGCATCTCATCATGTCATCATTACTAGTGACGACACATCTCAAAAATCTAGCCTATGTTTTCAACTGCACTGACGACTCAGTGTCTTCACCTCAAAATTGAAATAAACAAAAGCAGCAGGGATGAAGAAAGACTCGAACAACGAGACCCCATTTCTCGCTCATCAGAGAGAGTTACTCATTCATACTTTTAGAGAGAGAAAGTAATATATATAGAGAGAGAAGGGAAGCAGAGCGAAATCTCTCTCGTAGATTCACTGGAATTCTCCCCATTTTAGTGCGATCTCTCTCTCCTACGTGTATATGTTTATGTATGTATATGCAGAGTTGTAGATATGGGCATATACTAGTTGATAATATTAAAAATCTGGCATATACTCAGTGTTTTTATCTCAAAAGTTTGGCTACGCTAGGTTTTGCCTAAATCAATTTAATTTAAATCTAAATTACCTAAATTTTATAAATTTTATGCGAGATTTTACAAGCGAGAGACGGAGAGGGATGGCGAGCTACGCGAGCGACAGACTGAGGGAGACTGAGGGAGAGGGCTGCAAGGGTATCAGATACAGAGTGTCGTTACTAGAAGTGACGACATGGTGGTCTCGTCAACAATTGCCTGATGCTTGTGTCGTCAGTGCTACTGCCGACATGGTGTCGTCGGTAGCACTACCGACACCGAATCGATTTTTACAATTAGTCCTATCATGATCGATTTTTTGTACAATATTAATTTTTTAATTATATTTTTGTAAATTTCTCCTCTCCGTGCGGGGTCTCTATCCAACCCGCTCTCTTCGTCCCCTCCAGTCTCCAGCCGCTTCCCCACCTCTCTCTCTCTCTCTCTCTCTCTCTCTCTATGTATACAAGAAAAGAAAAGAGAAGATGAGATCCATGAATCTGGTGGATTCATGGGTTCAATCGTTTTCCATGTTCAATCAGACGCCGAATCGATACAGATCTTTCATGGGTTTTACCTATAATCCGATCCGGAGCCGACCAAATTGCCCGAACTGCTCGTTCAGTTTCAGACGCAGCCGACGATCTCTATCTTCTTTCACCGTTTCTACGATTCTGACCAAGCAGGAGACGAAGAGTTCGAAGCAAGGAGTCAATACCCAATTCAATTTCAAGAACTACATGATTCAAAAGGCGAATTTTGTGAATCCCTAGACGATCCGTTGCCTCTCGATAAAGCCTCGGATCCTCTTCCTTCCCCCCTTTCTCTCTATATCTCTCTTTATCTCTCTTTAAACATAGGAGCAAAAAATCTATGTGGTGGGTGGTTTTACAAAGAAACAATAAGAGTCTGGGTTTGAATTGGTCATTTTCTTATTGGTTTGTGTGTGAAATCTACTGTCAGTGGATGTTTTGAGCTCAATTTGCTTCAAGTTTTTGATCTGGGTTCAACGAAATGCATACTAAATCGAATCTAGTTTGATCACAGTGAAAGGGTTGTGGCGAAAAATTATAATTTTCTATTTTCTTAATTTTTTGGGTGAACTTTTTCTCAAGAAATTAGTTTTGCCTTTTTTTTTTTCGCCCTTTATTTTACTAGCAATTTTATCTGAAAGTTTTTGCTGTTTGAAACCAGGGAAAAGAGAGAAATAGAAACATGGACAAGTAAGGACTTTGCCATCACTGTGGTGTCGCAAGCAAAATACCCTGCTTCCGGCATGGACGATCAGTTTCTAGAGCTCTCTGAATTAAAGAAAAAATTTAGGCTTTCATATAGTGGGAGGTGAGGAAGGCCACGGTGAGGAGCACGGAATGCCCATCGCCCAGCAGGTCCTCTTCAATGAGACGGAGATGGAGAGAGGTTGGCAAAAAAATTTTTTTTTTTGGGATTCTAAATCATGTCAAGTTGGTCGAATAATTGGAAGTTCGGCAATGGTAAGGCGCCGGAGACGTATAATGTTGCGCGAATTGCAACCGTTTGAGCCACTTCAGGGGAGAAATAAAGTCTGAGATCTAGACTTTGAAATTGTTGGAAAGAGAGAAAATAAAGGTTAATTTTAGGATTTCATTGGTTTAAAAAAAGTTATAATTTTTGGGTATATTTTTTATTATATATAATTTTTTCACTAAAATTTATTTTTTTAAGATAAAAATGTATTGAGAACAATCGTTTTTAAGTCATATCCAATTAAAATGTATTTATTGGATATTTCTAAAAACATAAATATATAAATTTATTAAAACATAAATATATTTAGTGATATAATTTTATTTATAATAATTAATTTTATTTAAACAAAATATATAATTTTATTAAAAATATAAAATTAATTGAATACAATAAAATATATTTAAAATTCATTTGATTAGTTAATTTAATAAAATATATTTAACTTAATTAATTTAATGTTATAAATATTTATTTTTAATAATAATTAGTTTTAATGAAATTTATTATTATAACTTAATTTAATAATAAATTATTATTAGATTTAATAAAATAAATTATTTTAATAATAAGAAAAACTGTGTGTGTGTGTGTGTGTGTGTTACAGAGAGAGAGAGAGAGAGAGAGAGAGAGAGATGTGTAACAAGGGAGGAGGATGAGTGTTATTGACAAGCCAAGGATAATTTTATCATTTTACAACCTAATTAACAGAAAAAATTAACAAATAGACCAAAGTGTTACAAATATTTGAAAATAATGAGTCTATCTGTAAGATTCAAATGTTTAGAAAATTCACATGTAATTAACCAAAATGCGTGCAATTAGCCTAATGTTAAGGGGTTTAAATGTAATTGAGCCAAAAGTTAAATATTTAACCACTCAAAAAGGGAACAATTAATCCATTTAATTTTTATGAAGTATAATTGAGATAACTAAAACAGAAAAAATTTTACACGAATGATACTTATCCCATATTAACCACATAGCAAATGTATCCTAAAAAGAAACTTCTTTAAAACATCAATTAGACATATGATGCTACGATTCTGAATGTAAGCCAAATAAAGAATATTAATAAAATCGATATATAGCCAATGTAAAAATGTCAACTTAGATGTGCCGAAAAACAAGAAAAAAAAATAAAATTAAGAATGATAGAATCGTTAGATGGTGAAGATAACACAAACTAAAGTGAAGAGAAATTAAAGGAAGATCAACAACCTTGATGTGTCAATTAAAAGAAGTGAAAGCATCCAATAACATGAGATAAATAAACAACCTTTGCCAAAAATAATAAAGAGACAAAAATACACTGATATAATTTTTTAAAAGATGTAACTCTTGGGTAAGTAAGATTCATGTAACTAACCCCACTTAATTGAGAAAAAAAAAGAAAAAAAGGACTAAATTGAGTAAATTAAATCCATTATTAATCACATACACATGTACATATAAGAATCTAGCAAGAGGAGTGCAAATTTTATCCAAAAAGTATGGACACTGATGCCTCATAAAAATGGAACCAAAACCTCCTGGCAGATATGCAGAATCATTACTTGTCGGTATCAAAAATTCTGATTCCAAATTGTGGACCCTCAATGTTTTCTTAGCACAAGAAGGCTAACCAATACTCGTGTAAAGAGTCACAATACACACACAGGGAACAATAGTTACAAATAGAAGACAAAGGGACTACAAGTTGTGAGCCTAAGACGATTGAGGAGTCTTCTAGGTAAAAAAGCACAACTATAGCTCAGCTTCTCTCCGGAGTCATTTTCTTGAAGGAAAAACAAAAGACACTGACCTCTATAATCTTGAATACAAACGGGATTAGTTACTAAACCAAAATATTCTGAATCAGAACGACATCTCAGATTTTATGAGTAGCCAATACCTGAACCCTAAACTACAAATGAACATTTTTTAAAAGATCAATATTGGAAAAAAAAAAAAGGATTATTATTCCCCAAGTTGAAACTATGTATATGATACAAATCCTTGGAGAAAAGGATATTTTGACCTACCTCCTAACTCAGTGAGGGTGGGTGGGGGACTGGACAACCATTTGAAAGACACCAACATTCTGATCATGAGCTTATTTTTTTACCGCTGTCTGCCAGGGAGGAATCTGACACGACTGCACTGTTTCAACTTGGCAAGGGCTTCTTGTTTCTTCCCACTAACGAGATCAACATAAATGGCAGTGAGAACAGCTTCCTGACTATCGGGTATCGCAGATAAAGCTTGTGTGGCGAGCCAGTGAGCCTGCTCAAGATCTCCCTGCATTGCAGACAAAGCAGCTAGGTTTGCATAAAGGGTTCCGCGTGCCTCTTCAGGCTTGAGGAATGTGATACCTTGTGATTCATCGAGTGAAGAGTTCTTGGCAGTCAATGATCCACCATTTGATTCCTCACAATCCACATTTTTTGCCGCCCGCAATTGTTCACAGTCCTCTTGGCTGTATGGTAGTTCAACGTTACTTCCACTGGACAAATAAGTGGACAAATGCTTGGCAGCTTCGTTCGGCTGGTTTAGCAGGCAGAGAGAGACTGCCGCATATACATTGCCCAGAAAAATGTATATTTTGGAACATTCTGAAAGTGCCAAGAGACACCTTGCCGCTGTCAGGGCCTTCAAAGGATTTCCCAATTCCAACTCTACATAAGCCAAGTCTGCGAGAAGAGCTTCCTTGAGCATCCGCTTCTCACTTTCACAAAAATCTTCATAATCCAGCAACGAACTATGTAAGGTAGCATTGGGACCATTCCCACCCTTTAGTTCTTTAGCATCCCCATTTGCATTAATATTCCCGAAGCCCACAATCAGATTAGATGACTTGGAGTCACCACCAGATATGATCTTGTAATTTCTATTCTTATATGATGCTGGTTCCCTTGATTCATTTTCCTCAACACTGGAACTATGTTGCAAAGCAGAATTCAAAGACTTTGACTCTGAAGACTTGACTCTGAATTCCAACAAGTATAGGGCATTGAACAGACACTGCCGGGCAAGGGAAAATGAGAGATCGAGCTGCTTATCATCACCAGAAAAACAATTGTCCCTTCCAACAACATCCACCTGCCTATCATGTGAGGTCCCATCTTCCACAGCAAGTTGTCTCCATTTTCCCTGTCCAACAACATGAACTTTAACCTCTGATCTACTGGATTGGTCTGCATTGGATTTCAGAAGTCCCTTCTCTTGTGCCATTAAACAGCACTCAGCAATTCGGAGCCACAGGAGAGGCTGCTTATAAAAAATTAAACTAGCCTTGTGAAAACAACGAGCGGCAAGAATTGGTTTCCCACAAGCCAAGTAGTGCACACCACAGTTATATACTATGTGGAGAGACTTGTCCTGCGAGAAAGTTAAAAGGTTTGAAGGCTTTTCCTTGCGGAGGGATGAACTATTATTATCCAGAGCCTTGCGAAAAAAGATGGTTGATGTGTGATATTTTCCAAGTTGATAATAGATGCACCCCATGTTGTTATATATGCTTGAAATCCCCATTTCTGTCTGATTATTTGATGCCACCAAGAGTTTGATAGCTTTACGATAGTTCCCACGAGCATACTCAAGCTGGGACTTCAAGTGGAGAGCCATCGAAGAATCTTTCCCAAGTGCTGTGTTCATAGCCATAGCTGTCTTAATTTCACGCTTAGCCACCTTGAGGTTCCTGGTAAGGAGTAAAAACCGAATCTTGTAAAGTTGCAAGGTCAATCTCAGATCATTGGTTGAAATGGAATGGTCAGCTGGGGTCCTTGAAAAGTCATTTGAAGATTGGAGGCCAGAAGTTCTGGCAATGTTCTGTCCACTCATATCTATAGTTGAAATTAAGGATTCAAGATTCTCCTCTGATAAAGTTCTAGTCAGACTTTCTGAGGCATTTCCAATAGCAGCTGACTCAGAATTAGAAGCATCTGCAGCAGTTGAATTGCTTGGAAGTGATGAAGATTTCACTGCTAAGTTGGAAGATTGTTGCTGTGTAGAGCTTCCATTGTCAATTTGACAGATCAAATTACTGCCGCAATAAGCTTTCTCCACATAATTGATGACATCCTGGACAAAGGAATCAAAAAAATTATTGTGGCTCCCTAGTGAAGAATTTAAAATATGATAAACAAACTAATGCCACTGTAACTGCCAAAATCAATGCAAACATGAAATAAAAAATGTTTAACGACTTAGACAAAAATATTAAAAGAAAGGAGTTTCTACGAAATATGCTAAAAGTGATCAAAGACATATTACGGAGCAGTTACTAGTGTAAGAACTTTTGAAGTTGATACACCCAAGGGAGGTCACTGCAGTTTTACTCAAACTAAAATAATTCAATCAGCCATTACGTTATTCCATCACAAAGGTCATGATCATTTTTAATATTACCCATCTAACCAGCTCTAGTCCTAATTCAACCTAACTTCATTTTTTTTTTTTTTTGACAAGTAAGATGGAAATTGTATTAAAAGGCGTCGAAGGGATGCCACCTATTTATAAAAGGTAGGGTCCCATAAACAAAGAGAAGACCGTAATCACAACGAGTATCCATATTTTCTATGAAATGCAAAAAAAAGGGTAATTCCGGGTCTCTAGCCCCAGAAACCCAACTATACAATAGAGACCAAAAAAAAAAAAAAAAAATTCTTTTCACTCCGCACAATGAGTTCTCTGTTTCTAGCAAATTCCTTCTAGTTCTTTCCCCCCCACAACACCCATGTAAGGAGAAAGGGATTAGCCTCCATGCTTTCCTGCTCCTCCTACCTATACTTGCTCCCGACCACTAATTCAACCTAACTTATGCCCAGAGGTAGCTAACCAATGCAACCAAGACCAAAATACAGCACAAAGTGCAAGACTTAAGCCTCAAAACATCAGTTAAAAAATAAATTGCTATGATAATTTGTTTATCTCAAGTAAAATTTTTTGAATCAAGACAATTAGTCAAGCTCCTAATAGTTGAACTTACAATAAATTTCCATGGATAATGGGAAGCTAATGCAACATCCAGGAACAGAAGGCAAATATGAAGAGCTGTTTCCTGCAACATAAATAAATACAAAATCATTACACCAAAAAAAATTAATAAAATAATAATAATTAAATACCATTAAATCAACATTTTTTTTCCTTTTCTCCTTTTTGTTGCTTGGATTTGTTTCGCTGGGGTGGATGTTTAAGTCACCATAAGAATCCCTACAACTAACACTCCATCATACCTCATCTATTGGTTCAATTTTCTGATATAAAGAATCAAGAATTGAGTATGCCTTTGCATATTCATGAAGATGGAACCATATAACTGCCTGTGCCAAACGATTTGGAAACAAACATCAGTACGAATAACCCACAAAGAGAGCAGGAAAAAAATCAAAATAAAAAACAAAAACAATTGAAAATAGCCACCTAAATACATGCAGTTCAATAAATTAACTATGTACAATATCAGTTGAACATACTATATTTAATGTCATCACAGAAGTGTCAATTCATCGCCGTAAACAATATGTGAATTATTTGCATTAGAGAACTGATCCGCGACACCATTAGATCCTTTAGACCCTAATGCAGTTTTGTTATCAGCATTGCTAACAGCTTCTGCTTGTTCTCCAGATGCACGAGCAAGCTCATCACTTCTTTTCTAAACCAAATTAGAAAATAATAAATCAAAATATGAGAACAAATGAACCCACAATACAAACCTTATTACAGCACAAAGAATTTGACATATCACAGCAAGGAGCCAAAATTTAAATAGCACACATACTAATAGCTCATAAATTTAACATATCATAGCAAAGAGCCAAAACATAAATAGTGCACTTAAGATAGCTCACAAATACCAAGTTCACATATCCTATCATGCTTATAAGCATAAAGAAGCTACATAATTTCGGAAGGTAGTAATTACCTCCTCTTGCTAATCATTGGTAATGTACTAGACAGAATGAAACAGACAATTAGACAGCACTGCTTGAAAAACACTGCATTAATAAAAATGAGTCTTCTCTGTGCAAGGTATCACATAACTCCAACACCTTCAATTGAAGTAAGAGCAACGAACATGTACAAATCCATTTCATAAAATTGACAAGTTAGCTAACACAGGTTAAGCATGCAAAAAATTCTGTCAAGGATAAAAAATAAAATAAAACATACTACCACAGCAGGAAGACACACAGGGGGTGGGGGAGGCTACAATGAAAGAGGGAAGAGAGTACACAAACAACACTATGCTCGTTATAAATAGCTAAGCTTCACCACACAAGCTTTGAAAATATAATGCACAAATGTCAAATTTTATGACATGCATTTGTGAAAGTAATACCTAGTAGCTGCAATAATATCATGTTTCTCATTATGCTGGTATACCATATTTTTAAGATTCATTGTATTTGTATCCTTGAAACCAAATACTGTTTTGCCTCTATCCCCATGCCACTTTTTCAAAAACACCGTGATGTGTACTCCTCTCCTATATCTGTACCTCTACAACAAAGCCTTAGAATCAAACTACTTGGGATCACAATTCTCATTTTCCCATTCCCATTCAGCACGATTTAAGGTCATAACCACTGTTGAAGTACGATCATATCTCTTTTCTCACCATCTGTAGTAAGGTTTGCCCCATAAAAAGTTGAATTGGGTTAGCCCTTGTTGTTCCTTTTAAAGCATCTCCATTGATTGTTATACACAAGACTACACCATCATAGCTGACTCTTTTTGATAAGTACCATCATAGACGACTCTTATCCATCAAATGATGCAATAAAGCCTGGTATTTTTTATATTTAAGGGCTGTAGTGCAAAAGAAATTTTGCTAGTTAGAAGACTTGAGCAAAAGAATAAGGGTTTAATGTTCATAGAAATGATGGATTTCAAGAAGATCCTATTTTGATTATTAACATGCTGCAAAAAATTTCAATTGGCAGAAAACTCAGAAAATAAAAAAGTAGAAGAGATAAAAGTACCATATTCCACAAGAGCTTGATTGACATCCATGCTCAAATCAATAGAAGAGTTCAACGCTCTATCAAACCAAGAAACGCTACATTCAACTCTAATTTTGGTTTATAGCAAGGGACCCAAACTTAAAGACACAGTAATACTTGAACTGAAGCAAAACAGATAGTTCCAAAATAATAACAAGCTGGGCAAATTTCACCCCTTCCCCCGAGTTTTACCCAAAATGTCACAGCAAGAGTTTAATTTTTGTAACAATTAAGGGCCTGATCTTTTCATTAGTTGCGATGTCTCCCTCGGTGACCAACTTGTCCCTAAAATATGAATAATTAATGGTGGGAGTGCAAGGACAAAAGAGTCACTGAAGGGGAGATTGCAACTAATTAAAAGTTCAAACCCTTAATTACCCCCCCCCCCCCCCAAAAAAAAAATAGAATTAAGTCCTGAAGTGAAAATTTAGGTAAAACTTAGGGGGCAAAGTGAAATTTACCTTATGAAGCTAGATTGCAACCCAAGGTAGGTCTCCTAAGTCAACTTATAGCAAATTTCTCAAAAATGGAAAACTTGCACAACACAGAAACTAAAAGGCATAACAATTCCTAAAAACAAAATTCCCAACAAGAAAATTTTCTAAAACCCACAAAATGACTTCAGTAGAAACTAAAAAGCATAACAATTCTTAAAAACAAAGATTCCCAAGAGGAAAATTTTCTATAACCCACGAAATGACTCCAGTTGATCCTAACCAAGAATAAGAAACTAACAGGCTCATAGCCAAACATAAGTCATAAAACTATCAAAATCTTATAACTAGTGTTGATTATTGATTAGGAATTGCTCTCTCCTTGCCATTGCTTTGTATCTACATGACAGGACAACATTCAACCTCAAGCTTAAAAGACAGCCACAGGAAAACAGCAAGCTATATTGAGTTCTTCCAATCTTGCACTAAACAGAAAACTAGATTTTATGGATAATTTGTTGAATTCAAAAGGAAAAATTACAATATTTGTTGAAATGAATTAGTTGTCTAGTTAGCTAAATAATAGCCTACACTCATCAATATGCGGCCATAGGAATGGCCAAGGTTTTCATCATATATATTTGAATTGCATGGAAAGCATAGGTCCATTGTCCATGATAAAGATCCGACCATTACAAGCTAGTCCTGGCAAAAGTTATTCTAGAAACGTGGAACTGATCTTAGTTTTAGTTCAAGATATCACCTCAAAGGCACAGTTAAGAGTGAAATGAAAAATCACATGATTGCAACGTAGAATTGCTGCTTCACAAGTGCTCAACCCAATAATTGGTCAAAATGGCTAGCATGAGCTGAATTATATTGTAATTACAGCTAACACTAAGGAGCAATCCATTTAAAATGATGTAGTCACACCCAACTAGTCTTGCAGATTATATAACTAGATCAGCTAAAATGGAGGTAGTTGAGCGAGAAAATCAAGGAATCCAAAGCAAGGATGAAACATACATATAACTCTAAGCATAAAGTGGCAGCTTCCTGTGGGCGATGGGTGAATTTGAAGTTGCAGCCACATACAACTCAATTTAATAAAACCTTAGTCCCAAATTAGTTGGGGTCTGCCACATAAATCCTTTTCCTCCATTGAAGTTGCAACCACATCATCTAACAAATATTTTTATAATCCTCTTTCATGTATTACAGTCCATTTAACATTTTGCAAATTGGTTCCACACATTCAGTTGTACATGTCTATCAACTGAAGAAGGTGGGAGGTAATATGACATTTCTATTTCAACTACCATCAATAAGCAAAGAAGATGAGAAACAACTCCAAACACAAGCTACCTTGGATCATTGAAGTGGAAACAGAGGCAAAAGCATTGATTGGCAAGGACTCTACCCAATCCAAGCAAAAATGGAGGTTCTTGATTTCATTAAAAAAGAGAGTTAATAGATTTTTCCCTTGAAAACAAGGGCAACATTTAAGAGGGGACAAAATGTTTCAAACTTTCTAATACTGTTACATCGTTAAGAATAAATAAAATATTAACACTAAAGTTACCCTTTTTAGGTTTTCCCCTTTTTTTGGTTGTTAATGAGTTGATTCCTATATATGTTACATGGAACCTAGTATCAATACGGTGCGAGTATGTGTCCAAGATCTAATCATCCAAAACTTCTAAACTAGAATGTCAGGATATGGGTCCAAAAATTGGGTAAGATGCATGAACATGTTGTGGATGATTAAATATAGTGGACATTGTCTAACGTATTGACCTAAGATATAGAAATTATTAAGGAATAAACTTGAAATTAAATAGAATTTAAAGAAAATTTTTATCTTCCATCAATATGAAAGGTTAAAAATTCTCTACCATCAAATGTGAGCTATTATTTCTTGAAAAGTTGTTAAAAGTTAGAGGATCCAAGTGTAAAATATGGGGGCCAATGTCCGACACATATCCCACACCCCGACAAGTATCCGAGTATATGCAAATACATTCAAGGTAAGAAAAAACTCGTTTAATACTTGTTTCTATCACTACGGAGCTAACATTTTAATAATTATCAATTAAGAATTGGAATAAAGAAAGAAAAACTATAAGATCATTATTACGCCTGCAAACTAAAGGTTCTAATTCCCTCGAACAAACCTGTGTGGCAGTAAAAACTTCCCAAAATCAGTGGAACCAACTTGGTCCCCGACTAAACTATGCAAATTAAAGGTTCTGATTCCCTCAAACCAACCTGCATGGTTGAAAAACCTTCCAAAAATCAATGGAATCCAACTTTGTCCCTGACCAAACACAGGCAATGCTTGCTTTTGAAGAAACTAAAAATAGGAACATCCTAAAATTACTGTTATAATGATTTGGGGATTTAGAGACCTCAAAACCTTCTAAAACTCCAAAAAATCTAGTAGAATGCTAGGTGGTTTAGCAAACCAGCTTGGACTTTGTCTCAACCATAGATTAACTGCTTGGACCTTTATAATCAACACTAGAGCAGCAACAGTTAATTGATGGTTTAAGCTCGACCTCCAGTGTCTGTACCACATATACAACTCAACTCAATAAAACCTTAATCTCAAACTAATTGTGGCCGGTTATATTAATTCTTTTTCTCAATTTACTTCTATCAAGAGTGATGTTTTTTGTTAAATAAAATTAATTATTATAAACAAAATTACATTTCCAAACACAATTTTAGTTAACCATAAAAAAAAAATGTTTTCCGTTAAATTATTTAAAATTAGGTCTTTCCACACAATTTCAATACATGCACTCTTAGGTCACCTTTTGTCCTATTTAGACCTACTTGGATTCAATCTCTCTTCCTTAAAAAGAAGTCTCTTTTACACATTTTGTCCATAGCACACAACTTCCAACATAAAATGTTGCTTCTCACAACTCTAATTCCATTTACATCATTCAATCTCCCTTTTGTTTTAACTTCCATGATGTCCTTTAATATTCTATCAATGATTATCCCCAACCAAATCATGCAATTGTCCAGGCCATATATCTAAGTTCATAACTTATTTTACTGATTTCCTAAAAATATGCCCCTACATATTCTCCTTCAAAAACTTTTGAAGGACGTCGTTTCGACATATGACATAGTTAGGAATGCAAACAAAACATAAACTAAAGGAGGTCATGATAAATAAATCAACACAATCCAGTAATACATACCTTCGTATTGAGAAGTACTTCAAGTAACTTCTTGGGATCTGAACAACCATCTTGAAAATACCATGCAATAGCAGCATTGTGTAGAACCTGAAATGCATCGCAAAATTCAACACAATGCTATTAAGAACCCAAAGGACGACTTATGAAAAACTTAATACAAGAAAAACAAATGTTGCATGACTTCCAATTTTGTAATCAGTAAATAAACTATGGAAGTGCAAATAACATAATTCTTTCAAACAGGGTTTTAAGAATGCATTACGATCAATACTAATATAAATCAGAAAAGAATCGTAAAAAATTTCGAAAGTAAGCCAAATTTCATAAAACTAATAAAAAAGGAGAAGAAAAACCAATAACATTATCATGCCAAGCTCTATACTTCCAAAAATCAAGTAAATACATAAACTAAAATGTGTGAATACACAATGTCACAAAGCTTGTTGCTGCCTAAATATCCAATGCAAGATATTAATACCACAACAAAGACAATGTTCCATGGGTTGGCATCCTATTTGAGCTATCAGAATTCACTGAAAACCCAAAACTAGCCAATGACATAATATATGACCAATGCCATAACTTGTGATGGGCCTACAAATCTGAGCTGTATCAATCAGCGTTCTTAATCTCACCACCAATCAAATATTAGGTCAGAAGTACATTGTTACCAGAACCGTACCAGCCAGTTTGACAATTCAACCAGAAACTGCTAAGTCCACCAGTTCAATTCAAGGAAAGAATAGGTCATCAAGTTGACTTCTTGGTCAACATGTAAAACATTAAAATAGGTCAACGTTAGAAAGCTCAAACCCAAGCACGGAAGACAAGAATAAGGCCATGCAATATCCTAAAATACACTTAATTTTGTAAAAACGGTTGAACCAATTAACTATGAGCCATCATCCTCACCAGTTTAATTCTGATAAATATGATTGTAAGCCACAATTTCATAAATATCAACACCATATCCCACAATCACACCAATATCTACCTTAAAAAATTAACTAAATAAACAAAATGCTATCATTTTCCCTGGCTTACAAATCTAAATCACCCCAATCAGCCTTCTTAATCTCATCACCATTGTGAGCGCCCAACAAGAAATTACCGTAGTAAACATCATATCCCATAAGCACGCTAATATTACCTAGAGCTTACTTTTGGAGCAAAGCATAAAGATGCAATTTTGAAAAGAGCACCACCAAATGAATATCCATTATCCACTATAAGACATTGATACCACATCAGAGACTATGCGGAAACTGCATGCTATTCCAGCTAGCAGAATCATCCAAAACTCAAGATTTTACTGATGAAATGAGCATAAGATTTTACTCATTTCATTCATTAATTGATAATACAATTTCGCGCAAAAAAAAAAAAAAAAAAAAAACACATGCGGATAAAAAGAAAGAGTGAACGCTACGTAGTCAAAACGAAAAAGATTTTAAAAACTACGAAAAAAAAGAGGGGGGGGGGGAGTCACCTTTGGATCGTCATTTTTCTTTTGCAAGAGCTGATTCAACAAATCGACGCATTCCATAAACTTCCCCGAACGAAAGGCGACACTGGCGTCCTTCCCCAGCCTCGCATCAGCAGAAAGAGCGCCTCCATTGTCCGTCGACGAGGCGTCCTTATTTGCAGCCACTGAAGCCGCCGCTAGCGAAGACGACGACAACGGCGAATCCTTCGAATCCATTCACAGATCGACCAATCAACGACAAGAGCCAAATATAAATGCACTATTCAAACCCTAACTTCACTTCTAAAACAATAGCCCGCAGCCTCTATTACTCATTCCACGCTCAAATTCGAGTATATTGGAGTTCCGAAACCCTACAGAGGTACACAAGAACGCTGTGTGTGTATATACACGTATGCATATATCTTATATGGATTGCTACGTTGTCGAGCATAAAGAGTATCTTCTCCGGACGAAGGAGAATGCAGGCAGAGAGAGAAAATCTAGAGAGAGCGCGTTGGGAGCTCCGAGTCTCCAACCTGCACAGTCATGACTCATGAGTTCGTTTGGATACTCCTAACTCGATTTCTAATGGAGAAATTTTTAAGAAAAACAAAATATACGTGTATATATATATATATATATATATATATATTACACAAACTATTTCATTTTAATGAAATAAAAATTTCAAAACCCTGTTGTTTTTTCATTAAATTCAAAATTATTCATAACCCGTGGTGCAGAAATCAGTGCAATTAGTTTATGGGGGGGAAAAGACTATTTGGGTTTGATGAAAATAAAAAATAATAATAAAATTTATGTATTTAAAATTTTTAGTTTTCAATTTCATTAAAATAAAATAATTGATTCAAAGGTCCATTCTATTGTAACTTTTCCTTTCCAATAATGGTTTGAGAAGTAGGTTTAATTTTAGTAGTTTAGAATTCTTTTTACTAGTTTTTGTTTGAGTTTAGTTTAAAAAAAAAAAAGAACAATTGTGAAAACATTTGACGAAATTTTGGATAATTAATTATGTAATTGAATAATTATTGTATTTATTAAACCTATTAACTGATGGTTAAATTGAATCACTTTACAATAACTGGAGGTCATTTAGCAATTTTATTAAACCCGATTCATCGACCCATTTGGAGCACCCGATTCCATCGCCTTGTTTTCTCCACTCCAATGCTCTGCTTTGTGTAGGGTGGGGAAATCATTTGACTGGGAGGAGGAGGAGGAGAAATAAGAAGAGCAGCTTGGGTGTTGTTCTCCAATGCTGGCTTCAAATTAGGGTTGTTCTTCATTGCTAGCTTCAAAATAGTGTGCCCTAGCCAAGGTAAGTAGTGTATTGGTTATATAGCTATGCATCATGGAGATATGTAATGTACATAAGTGCAAATATGTAAGTGTATTTGTATTTCTAAAGATACTTGGAGGATGTTATCTTTTTTATTTAAGAGTTTTGATTGGGTATGTAAGTATTAGTTGGAAAATGTGAAATAGCGTCTTTTTTTATTTTTACATTTTTAAGATAAAATGTAGCCATCAATATGATTAGTGTAGTTGTATGCATGTAGTTTAGATGTCGTATTTTATTTTATTTTATTTTCTTGATATCAGATAATATAGGATAAAATAAAGCAAATCAAGTTCATTAGTTTTTGATCACCGGACTAAAACTAAACACCAATCAAAGTATACTTATCAAATTTGTTAATCTTTAAGGGGTATAATGAATAAAATCTAGTAATTTTCAATAAGTGAATTGAGATTAAGTACTTATTGAAGTAGAACAAATAAAATTCATTAATCTCCAAAAACATAAATTAATTGTATAATATCTAATGTTTATTTTTGACTAATAATTAAGATTCTAATTCATTTAAATATTTAGATTTGAGATTTTATTCAGATTATACAATTTGTCTTATTTTTTCTCTTTAAGTCGAGTTTGACCTAGAATTATGTTTGGGTTTAGGAGTGGGCCAAAGGCCTCACCCTAAAAGGAATGAAAAACTAAAAATTGAAGGGCCAGTGAAAAACTATATTATGATTCCATTCCTTTATTGGCCAGTCATAATAAGGTAAAGGGTGAGAGAAAGGCTAGAGGAAGTAAAAAAAAAAAAAAAAAGTAAAAATTGAATAAAAGGAATTTAAAGATTTTACTTCTCTTGATGTGGTGAATACTGTGGTGATACTGGATAGTATCGATTGCATCCAAGAAAGGAGATCTTAGATTTGAAAATTTAAAGCTTCAATAAAATTTTCTCTGATTTCTTCTCTTTTTCTTCGAATATGATATAGATGAGATGAAAATTTTTATTTATTACTTATTCTTGCATGTATTAGAGTAATTTCAAACTTGATTAGTTGTTTTTGGTTAAGTTACATGTAATATGAATGTTTAATGTATATATTTATGCACTAATGTGAATTTTTTTATGTCCCTTAAAATGGTTTCAAGGTATGCACAAAAAAAAATGTCCCTCCGCTTAATCCCACAATTGATAAAAAGTGACCGTTAATAAAAATCTTTTCACTTTTTGTCTATAGTGTTTTTTTTAATGTACTTTTTGTCCATAGTTAAGGGGAAAACAAGGTAAACTGAAACCTAAGATAACAAGGATTAATTGTCTCTCTAACTTCAAACAGAAAATAAAAAGTTGCACGACTTTGAATTTAAACTTGCACGAGTTAAGTAAACTTGTGCACGATAGAAGATGGAACTAAAGAAAATTAAGGCCCAGTTTGAGACAAAAAGTAACTCGCTTATTTTTGAATAAATAGTAACTGACTAAAATTAAGCCAATTACTTTTGTGTTTGGAAAGAAAAAAAAAGGTGATTTTTTTTACGTGAATTTTTAGTTTTAGTTAATTTGATATTTTTACCCTTGAATGTTTAAAAGAAAATTAAAATATAAAAAAATAAATTTGATCATTTTACAAATTGATAAATAAGCGAATTAGTTTCTTAGACCCCAAACGATGCCTAAATTTGCACATCAAGCAAAAGTTACACAACCGAATGTAGAGCCTGAAGCAAACAAAATGAAAATTGCACAATCTTAAGTGAAAGTTGCATAATCTCGAGCAGAAGTTGCACAACCTAATGTTCCCTGAAAGTAGCTGCAAACTTAAAGAAAAACGTTGCACAAAACTTGAGTTTAAACTTACACACCTTAACTAAACAACATGTGCACCCCAGAAGATAGAAGGAAAGGAATTAAAATTAAAATGAATTTGCAGTCAAAATAGCACAATCTCCACGAAATATTGCACAACCTAAAGTGAAATGTGTAGACACGAAACATAAAAGTTTGACAGGGTATTGTTCTATCATGGGACGGGGGACTGTTCCCTTAGTAGTTGCATACTTCAAATAAAACATTGTACGATCTCGAGCATAAAACATATCTAAATACATCTTCCTCAAGTATCAATTTCAAGGATCTGTTTATTTCATTGTAAAATACTTTTTAAAAAACTATCACTCTCACGTTTAATGACAATATTTTCCTGAAAATGAATAAAACTATTTTCCAGATAACATTTTAGATTGAAAACATCAATCAGCTCCCTTCCATCATAAATAGGAATCCGGGTTAGACAATTCAAAAGCCAAATGAAATAACCAAGGGAAATTGACAAAAATTTATTTGGGAAGTATCCCAGCTCCCACGGATAAGCACTTTCCTCGACTGTGTTCGAGTCGCGCAGCTGGCAACATGGGCCAGGCTCACGAAGCTGCACCTAATATAGGATCTTGTCACAGTTCCTCCTCGCCAGACATCATCTGTTGTTCCAGCTCCTCACCGAATCTGTTGTCATCTTCCTGTCCAAAGTTAACGTCATCTTTCACTTGCTCTAGATTTTCGTTGTCTTGCGGGTGGAGGGGTCTTTCAGCATCATGCTGGTCCAACCCTGTTTGTCTATAAAACAATTCTTTCTGCGCATTCCAATCCTGGGCAGTCTTTTCCACCACCTCTCCGATTAATTTCTTAGGCTCTGCTATGTGCTTTATGTTTTGGACATCCACCAACTCGGATGCATCTTTCACAGGAAAATAAGACTACGGACCATTAATAAATAAAGTAGATGACGTCATCTTCAACTGAAGAAAACAAAAGAAATCAAGTAGGCCAGTTGGAAATAGTAAAAGCTCTTGGTTTCAAAACTTATTTTCTCATGAGAATTTCCATATTTGGTTCACAGGAGCCAGTACTAGCCAGGAAAAAGGTGGGAAAAAGAAAGCACACGGGCATGGTACAGATGAGCCAGCAGACGAAGCTACAGCTGTTAGGGGAGTTCTGTGAATCTCTTCCTGACCAGGCCAGGCCGAATAGGAAAAATTGATTGAATAGATTTTGGGTAATCAACAGACAAGGCAACCAAAAAAAGCTTAAAGTTGTCATTCTACATTACAATGATATTGAACAAAAAAGGTTTCATGGGTATTTGGATATTATTCTCTAATTCATGAAAAATAGAATTATACAGGATACTCTTTTTAGTGAAAAGGTTTGGGTTCATGTTTGAGATTTCATTTGTTATCTATAGCATCGAAGTATAGGACATTGTCAGGGTGCCCAGACTGAGTTAATTACTAATGTCAAAAGTCAGTCACCCAAAATCAGCTAGTAAGATCATATAAGCAATTGGCTTTCCAGATGTTGAGAGGAAATTAGAGTTGCTTGCAGTATACTTGGGCACACTCTTCAGACAAATATGCATTAGCAATACATGGCACGTGAAGGACAGATGAATGTTTAGGAACAGTTTTCTGTAAGGAAAGTTATTCTATGCTTTTATCATTTGATAGATTAGAAAATGATAGACGCTATACCTTTGATGGCGAGTTCCTTGGCCAGTGCATAATCCGTTGACATTTTCTTAAGTGTAGAGACTTCAAGGTCTAATCCCTATACATGTAAGACTTGGATTTAGTTCCATAGGATAGTACACAAATATCATCAGATGAAGATTAAAGCTAAGGAAAAATTGAAGAGATGTTTTAAAGGAAATATTTGGTTGGTAGATATTAGGTGCAAAATCACTCTCTATCTAGAAGGCCTGCGGTACAGTGGGCTAGACCCGCAAATCTAGTCAAATCTATCCAACCTTTAGGAAGTAACTTACCAGGTCCATGTTGATGAATTGTTCAATCCGTGTATTTGAAAATAACCTATAAAGGAAATAAATGCAGTCAGAAAGAACAAAGCTCCACGCGCTAATCATATCACAATAATTAAACCACCCCTTCCCCCCCCCCCCCCAAAAAAAAAAAGAAAAACAAATCTCCTTTGTTTCAATAAAAGTGAGATCATCATCATATGAAGAATGGAACTCGGAAAAGAGGAAAAATGGGTGAGAGAGAGAGAGAGAGAGCTGAAATATACTTCTTATATGCAACTTGAATGCGGGCATTCTGTATATCTGTGAGTTCATTTACTCTCTCTGTTACAGAGGCTTCATTTATGTCCACAAAACCAAAAAGAAACACGTTCCTTTCTAGCATTCTTTTGACCAAAGCAGAGACTACTTTTATGTCCTCTCCTTTCGCATCAACAAGAAGCTCCCTGAGCCTCTTTAGTTCTCCTGTCAAATGGAAAATCAAAAGCATAGTTTAAAGATGTAAAAGAAAAAGAAAAAGTAAAAAAAAATTAAAAATTAAAAAAAAAGGACATCAAGACCAGAACAGCGGATGGTGCTGACAGCCAAAAGAAGAAGAAGAGAAAAAAAAAGGTCTTACCCAATGCGTTACAGTGTCTTGGATTTATGGAGGGATAAGAAAACTATATTGAAAAGATAGAAAGCAAAATGAAATGGAAGATTTAGTTGGGTCAGAAAAATAGAGAAGAAATTATTTATGATTTATATATATGATTATAGATATAAATAATTTTTTCCCTCTCATTTTCTTTTCCCTCAACAAATTCTTGATCCAAACATAGTGTTAGTCTTCCAGATCAAGAAATATCAAGAGTTGTCAGTATAGATGCCACATGTAACACGAGAAAATGGAGTGCAGCAATTTTCGTTTTCTATCCTTGACTAATTATTTTTCCCCTTTTTATTCCATTTTTCTTTTTTGCAACAACAAACCATTAGCAGCTAACGCATTTCAAGCACATTCAAAATAATCAAGCCACCGAGTTAGCCAGCAAAGTTAGTTGGGAGTTAGGGAGACCATGGTAGCAAAGTTCACTGGAGCAAGGTGGTAATACAACAACCGGTACTTCTACCCTAACACTGCCAACCAATGCGTTGCTTATGAACATTTCAAGGGCGGAAAAAGGGGGGGAAAATGTAGGACTTATTTTCAGCTAATGCAATGTTGGAGGCATTTATGCACAGATTATAGTGGGACTCTCTCTCCTACACGTCTATATTAAAAGCCGCACATTGAAATGCTTGACAGACTCGAAGCTAGTTAAGAGATGCACCAGATAGTATCAAACATAAAAGACCTCCTTCACGTCAACTCAGTTTTGGGAGGTTGCACTGTGTAAAGATCCAACATAATAAATTGTTTATTATTCCTTTTTTCCCTCACTCTTGGCAACCTGAGCATTGGCATAGACCAGCAGGAAGATTTTTTAGTTCACAGTGACATGAATAATCCAATATAAACCATCAAGATTAACACTCAGCTATTTCAGTTTAATTATTGAGGTAGGTCACCAGATAATTTTCCTGATTAGGAGTGTCATGTGAATGTTTAAGCTAACAAAATTAATTCCAGGAAAATTTCTTTATGACCTTAGAAAAATTCCTTCCACTTACTAGAGCAAATAGCAAAATTCAAAGCAACTGCAGTTTCAATCGAATGCTTTAGAAAGAAAATCACTATAAAAAAAAAAAAAAAAATCTAAAGTAATTTATTAAGTGTCGTAACATAACATTTCCATCAGTGGGAAAAATTGTGGACTTGAGTAGAAGTTACTAATATTGGAAGAAGGGAGGCATAAATGTAATAAATGAAGCAATCATGAAAACATGATACTTAAGGATGTAGTTGATATTTTTGTAGAATGAAAAGCCATAAGAACTCTGCATAGAATTTCACTGCCAGTAGAAAATTAAGATGTCAATTAAAAATGCACGAACATCCAACCCTTTTTTTTTTTAAATTATGATAGGCACAGCCACTATCCTTCGGGTGTGCACTAGGTAAACCCATCGGACCCACGCAATAGCCTACAAACCACAGAATATCCGTGTCAGCTCACCCCAAAGGACAAGCCCCCTTGGGATCGAACTCAAACCCATGAACACACAATTTTAGCAATAGCATACTTGGTAAAACACCCTAAACCATGTTTAAAACAAATGATGCATCTCCCGTTGCAGATCAAAACAAATCACTTAATAATCTTACGAACAATGACAAGGACACCACAAATCAAAATGTTAAGGCTGCTTTAGGGTAACATTTTAAGGGAAAATGTTGCATACTTACCAAGAGAGAGATAAATTTTGAAAGGAGGTTTGAATGGTTGAACCTCGTAAAGGCAGTAAAGGCAATAAAGACCACCCAGTCTATGTGATAGAGAAGCACTTGAGGCCATATAACCTGGAAATGAATACGTTACAGTTAGTCTATTGTTATGGACAGAAAATTAATAAGGGAACTTGTAGATATAATACAAGGAAACATTCAAATTTCATACTAAAGGAAAACCTGTTAATACTTCAGATAGAAATACTATGTGTGGATTTAAAACCTCCTCCCTGCCCCTGGATTGAGTCCCCCCCCCCCCCCAAAAGTTGTGGGATTTAGGGATTCATTACTTTTACTCATATTGTATCCTATGGAGATGGATTCTACAATTCTACGTCAGCTATTTCATCTACATGCTTAAATTTGGTCATGTTATGCCCTTGAGGCACATAGCTCACTCAGCAAGATAAGAAATACTTCAGAAAAGTCTATAAATATATTTACACATGGCCTAAAACTTTACAGAAGAAACTGTGATTAACTAAAAACATACATAAAAAATACATAAAATGCAACAACAGTGAGGGAGAAGGAAATAAATTCCAACACGTATATATAGTATGACACTGTATCTAACTCAATCGTTTAACCTATCAACTGCAGATTAAAAACAACAAAATTGGGATAGCCATAGTTGTCCAATTGAGTATGGATGATTGTACATTCTATGTGCAGCATCTTGTATGCATTGTAAATCATAAGAAACATCAGGACATATGAAAGTAGTTTAAAAGAATTAACAAAATGATCTGATAAGTTGAAAATATAAGCCAAAGATGCAATTTAAAAAGATCATTGATTGCTGATTTTATTGCAAAAGGCAAATAAAAAAGACAAAACGCAATAATAAAGAATGCACAAACACACGGTTTTTTAAACTCTGGTGTACATTTGAACACAGTTATGCTAAATGGAAATTAAATAGAAGTATGTTTATAGCAATTCTCCTCAAGGAAATGCTACAAATGAAGCAGAATGCATCCCATAAATAGTATGGTGTGTCATACATGTATTTTAACACATGATCAACTTGGGATATGTTTTACTGGTTATTAATATAATTATTTTTGACTGATGATATTGATGGCAACATTGCATAAATATCTCACAAATACAAAAAAAATTCAGGTGACAGAAAGCAACAAACTACACCAAAAGAGAAAACTATACAAGGATGGAGGGAAGGCTTGAACACTATTTAAGCTTCTGATTTCTAATAAGCCCACTCTCTTAGCCCTTGCATAGGCCCAACTTCATTTGGCCCAAATGAGGGGAGGCTTGATCACAATTTAAGCTTCAGATATCTAATAAGCCCAGTATCTAGCCCTTGCATAGGCCCAACTTCATTTGGCCCATCTTCATAAAATCAAAACTAAGGCCCAGACCCTTCTCTCCCATACCTTTAAATTGATTCTAGGTCTTATCCCAAGTTTGGCCCCTTTCCTGTGGCTTTTCAGCCCAAAGACCTTTTCTGGCCTGGCTAAGAAACATGAAGAACGGGCCCATGCCCTCATCCAAATTGCATTTGATGGGCCTTTAGGCCCAAGCCTCAGTTCCGGTCCAAATAAGACATTTGAATCCAAACCCAAAATTCTTGACCCTCACCTGAGAAATAGAGTTCCTTACAGTGGTACTTCTCCCATCAGATCTTCAAGAAATTTCATGAGCCTCTCCTAACCCATACGCCAACATTCTGATTTTCTCCCCTGCCTATCATGACTTCGTTAGGCAAGACGATCTCCTCACATGCACAAAAGGCTTGCTCTCCACCCACAATGGAACCTTGTAAGAGAAATCCTCGAAATCAATTCTCGCAACAAACAGGATGATATCCCAACCCCTTTTCAGTTTGATACGAGCCCACTAGAGATCCTTCATCCTCGATGAAGATTCGTCCACCTATAGTAGCCCTCCAAATTGCTCCCCCACCTTGCCAAAAACACTTAAATCCCAAAGGTGAATTGGAAGCCCAACTATCCTCAACCAAACCATATTGTTCCCCCATCCGATCACGAACAACCCCCCCAGGGGTGCCACCTATCCCAGATTAGGGGCACCCCTTTGAAGCATCTTCTCGTCTCTCTTTGTTACTCTGCTATCTCCAACAATGGAAAGATGAAAAGAAACCACGGATTCTCTAGCCTTCTTACCTCCACACCCTCAAATGATCTCCAAGTTTACTCAATCCATTTGTGCATACTATCCAATTTTGGCACCGATCACTCTATCCCTCCAACCTTCCCACTAGGCACCTGCCTAAAAATCTATTCATAGCAACATGGTCACTGCCTACTATCAAAGAGCTTCAATTGAGTCCACTCCCCTCCCCCTTGTCATAAAGCCTCCCTTCTAGCCACTCTTTCACTGTCGTTGCCTCAACATAGAAGTTTTTGTTCGTCGATGCCTTCAAAATCTTCTCTGGAGGACAAAACTCCAGCATCATCTTCTCAAAGCAAACCCCATCCTCCCCAACCCTCATTCTTGGGTAGCCAAACCCACAATTGACATTGTAGTGAGAAAAGAAAAATCTCCAAAAGCCATGCTCCCCTCCTCCATAGTCCATAGCCCCCTTACCAAATGACTCATCTGCCCTTAACATCCCTTTACCTTCAACGCCTTGCCACACATGGTCGCAACCCATCTCACTTCTCTACAAATATCACAATCGATTATTGAAAGCCCCTTACTCTTTCGTAAACCCTAACTCCATCTCCATGTTCTTCATCGATTGTTGTAAGCCCTAGATGTATTGTTCTGCTTTATCGGGGGAGCCTCATCCCTTATACCAAACGTGATGTTCCTAGGCCGTGGTAATATAAAATTTTGTGCAAGATATTTGTTGAATCTTCCACATTAACATGAAAAATGGATCAATAAACATTCTCAGTTCTTCTTGTGAGACAACTTTTCTGTGGAGGTTGAATTAAATGATCTATCTAAGAATTTCCTAGTTGTTAAGGTAATTGCTTCATTTGAGTAACCAAGGTTCGGTAATGGCTATTAAGTGGAGTAACCACATTAAAATTATATTCAAAATTACGTTCTAGTTCTTCAGTGATTGACATGGGATTTAGTTTATCAGACAAATGTAAAATTTATGATCTAATACAGAAATTAACTTCTTCGTCTAAGGGGCTAAAATAGATAATAGCCTGGTTGTCCACTGAAAAGTAAAAAGAAATTCTTTGTCTCATAAATAACAATGCCACCACTATCAAATAAAAACAAAACCAGATGAAAGCTAGAATGTGTTAAAATAACCAAAAAGTTAAATTATGTAAGGTCATACCAATTGAATGAGCATACAGTGATTGCATAAAGAAAGCCAAGTTCGTAGAAGGACTCGCCTCAAATATAAAGGAAAACTTTCTTGAAAGCCATACTCTCTTCATATCAGCCAGAGTTGTTAATTTCTTCTGCAAGACACCAAACTCTACAAGCATTAAGAGAGAGAGAGAGAGAGAGAGAGAGAGAGAGAGAGAGAGAGAGAGAGATATGATGAACAATAATAAAAAGATAGAATAATACAAAGTGATACCTCAGCGAACTGATTTATGAGTTCATCAATATCCAATTTGAATGGTTTAAGATCCATTGCATTAGAGATTCTGCTTCCCAATCAGGTACTGGA
Organism: Vitellaria paradoxa; assembly: GCA_019916065.1. Classification (NCBI taxonomy): domain Eukaryota; kingdom Viridiplantae; phylum Streptophyta; class Magnoliopsida; order Ericales; family Sapotaceae; genus Vitellaria; species Vitellaria paradoxa. The sequence continues at coordinate 33,733,942 of CM034241.1, read as the reverse complement.
ACAAGATAGAAGGGGCAAAATGTGATTTAAGCAATTGATATACGAATTTTGAAGTTTATTTTAGATGATACCAAGAAAAACACCCTTTTTCTTCAAGTAACTCTCTGAACATCAAAGTGAAGTCTCTAACATAGCCCAACAAAACAAATAAAAAAGAAGGGGAAAAAGTGCATTTATTGGTAGAGTGAAGAAATCAGAACTCTCGTTCCCAAATTTCAATCCCAGATCCATCGATTGGTCAGTTAATAATAGCAATTAGAATTGTAAACCCACAGAAGCTGGTCAATAAAATTCCAAATAAAGAAATTGCAAGCAAAAGCCAATTATTGCATAATGGATAAGCCAAAAAAATGAAGAATACATTTTTTATCAATCAAGAATTAGAATCATGTAAACCCTGCAAAGACTCTGAACAAAAGACTAATAAAGTGGTTAAAAAGAAAATATTAAAGGAAAAAATATTGAATAACTGAATGAAACATAAAAGCACAAAACTAATAAATTATTCATACCGTTGCTTGGGAAGGAAGAAGATCAAGTTAGATTTTGGGGAGTTGGGAGGGAAATTCAGATAAAGAGAGGAACAAATAGGAAATCCTTCAGAGAAAAAAGCACTCACTGACTAACTAACTGTTTAACCACACAGTAGAGAAGCTCTGGTTAGGAGGTAGTGTCCCCCCCCTCTCTCTCTCTCTCTCTCTATCTCTCTTTCTATCTCTATTTGCAGTGGTCCAAAAAGGAGGAGTGACCAGGTGATCTGACTGCCATATAAAACCCGTTGAGGGGTATGTTCGAGATTTCAACTACCATGCTACAAGTTCTAAGCCTAGCAGAGCTTTAGCTAACTCAAGCTCAATTCACTAAAGGAATGCACTACTCAAGTTTATCTAGCTAAGGGAATGCTATACTCAATTATTATGATCGATCTAGAATTAAAAAAATAAAGCAAGATACACAAAGAAATTTATTGAGAAAAATCAAGGAATGCTGGTTTCGAAACGTGAACAAAATGAATCATTTTTTAATCAAACAAACAAGACAATAATTTTTTTCAAAATAAAATATATAGTTTCTGTTCAATTGCAAGGAGGAGATGGATCTCCCATACACAATATTGACAGCAGAGTACTTGGTTTTCCGTGAATCAGTGCATCAATATTTATACATCTGGGATCAAGTTAACGTGTGGATATATCATACATAGAAAGAACAATGATGCCTCATCACTAATCACAATGAAAACCAAAAATTTATCTTCCAACGCAACAACTAAAGGGCATATCAAAAAGCACAACAAAAATTTTAAATAGAATTCACACCAGCTGATTTCAGTTTCTCCTCATTCTTAATTGCATCAACATTCAGTGTAACATGAACATCAGGCTTCATACAACTAGTTTACTCATCGTGAATAAGAATCTTCTTTATCTCAATCACCTTAGGTAAAAGAAACTTCAATTATGTTAAATGACAATCCAAAAAGCATGGAACGGATATGGATACAGATACAAAAAATTTTAAAAAATGAGAATACAGTTAAAAAATATAGATTTTGTATATTTTTATTAGCTATATATATGTGAATATAATATTCACAACAAAGCTAATTTAATATATAATTCAACATATAAAACATAACAAAATATAAGTTATAAAATTTTATAATTTTAGGAGTTTCAAATACCCAAATCTAGATTTGTCTTGATCCCATATTTAAAGAAAAAATTGATAAAATAATAGGACACGTAATGCGGCGTGTCCGACACATATCTAAGAGTATCCGACGAGTATGTGTATCGAATTCGAATACAGCACCAATTTTGAAATATCCATGCTTCCTAGGTGACAGCAGAAGAACCTCCTAAAGAATTAGTTCAACACGGTAAGTTAACCAAAAAGATAACAAAATTCATATGAAAAAATGGAAATTCCCATGAATCAAAATTTCGTAAGAGTCAGAACACTTCATCTCGGGGCCAATTTTTATAAATGTAGACATGGAGCGTTTCAAATTAAGAAGCCAAGGTTTTCAAATTAATAAGTTAGCTAAAAGTAGGAATATAATATAAATTAAAAAAAAAAAAAAACATTTCCAGACAACCCTTAATTAAAATACAAATTCAGAACAACAAACGTTCAAGTGATTATAAATTCTGGATTCGTTGTATAATAATTGGCAAGTAAGCAGAAATAGATTAGACATAAATGATACGACATATTTTTAAGTTCGAATACTATTCCAAAAGTCATAAATTTGTCCAGATGTAAAGCATTCAATCCCAAAGCCCAACGCGATGCATCCAACATAACCACTCATGAAACACCAGTTATAAACATCCAGAAGCCAATTCAACTCTGACAAACATTTCAGCATCCCATACAACTTAAAATCACTCCAATCAGTCATTCATACAAATAAATCCAGACCCCAAACAATGCAAACTAAAGGGCACTACAAAAACTAACCCTAAACTGACGAGAAGAGGGTTTCTCTCCTCAGGTATTTACCTTTTCAGAAATCAAGCAGATGACAACCAAAAAGGGCTGGTCGGTTAATCGTCGACGACATGTCGTAAAATTGTCAATTGGAGCAGTGGTCGCCGATTAGAAGAGGGTTTCGACTGGAAGAAGTTGCGGCCGGCGATTGGAAGAGGCGTCCACTGTAATAAGGAGTGGCCGCCAACTGGAAGCAGGAGTTGTCGGCGGGATGGGTTCGACTTCGAGGAGAGCGTGGACGGCCGCCCTCAAATCCTCAAAGTGGGTAAACTGATGAGTGATGATGCTATTTCGAAGCGGTGGGTTTGAATAAAAACTCGCTCTGATGATATGATAGTGGGTTGAATATATGGAAACTCGTTTTGTTTCGAGTAGGCAGTTGAGCCGATCGAGCTCGGCTTGTAAACTCTTCGAGCAAAATTTTAGGTTTCGAATTGGTTTGATTAGCTTTCAATTTAAGTTTATTTGGCCACACCAACTTCACTAAAAGTCACCAATTCTAATTAATTTTTATACTTTTTTCTAATTAAAATTTTTTATATAATACTTTTATGTCACACTTTTTTAATTTTATTATACTTTTATTATTATTTTTTATCTATTAAACAGGCCCGCTTTAGAAATGAAAAACACCCCCAACCTTTTTTATTAATGTTGTAAGAGTTTGGCACCATTTTTGTTTGTGATTAAAACAAACTATAACTCGTACTCTACTCGAACCAAGTTTTATTAATGAGTCATTTATAATTGAATTTGAGTTTGAGTTTCAAAATGTTTTCCAGTTAACTTGATAAAATATATATAATTTATGATACTTTTATATTTTTAATAATATTTATTTATTACATTTTAAACTAAAATGATGTAATTTTGATTTAATTAACTTATTCACTGGTTGATCTTAAATTTAAATTTTTATTTATCAAACCAAACTCGAATCTTTATAAAACTTTGAACCCAAAATATAAATAACTTAAGAGAAACTCAAATAAATTAAAATCCAACTCAATGTAACATTTTTTAATAAGCTTAATTGAACTCAAGAGGACTTGAATTCCTTATTAACATTTGATTAATTTTTAATACGATTTAAAAAACCAAAACTAAAACCTTTGTATCCGAATTCTTAAATTTAAATATAAAGATATAGATTAAAAAATGCACTATTTTTAGGATTTTTTAAAAGTTTTTGAAATATAAACTTTCAAAACATAGTCTCTAGATGTAGAGACTTAAAACAAATTCTCTATATTTAAAAGAATTAAATAATCCGTGACTAGTCCATTATTTTTTTCCAACTAAATCTTTACTTTTTAAATGTTGACTTATTACTAATTAATATATTTTATTAAGAGATAGTATTAATTTTTAATAAATTAAATTAAATTTTTATTTTAAATAATATATAATTAGTGATAATGTGATTCTAAAATTATTATCACTTATATTAAAATAAAAAAATAAATAAATCTTTTAATGTTGTAGAATTTAGGTTTAAATTAAATTATTATTTTTAAAATAATATATAATCAGTAATAATATGATTCTTAAATAGTTTCATTAACATTGAAAATTATAAAAATAAAATAAAATATTAAAAAATTAATATTTTAATACTATAGCCTTGTTTGGAGTAAGAAAAAATAAGATAAATTGAGATAAAATGTGATTTAGAGTTAATTTTGGCGCTTTCTTTTCTTAATAGTAGTAAACCATGGGAACGGATAGTTTTTTAAATCTGTTCCCACGAATTCAAAAAAATTCACATAAAATAGCGTCAATGGTACTCGTTTGAAAGCTTTCGACATAAAGAATATAATTGTAAAAAACAATTTACGCATTTGATTAACCTATTTCCAGATTTTTTTTTTTTTAGCGAAATATTAAAACTTTTTGAAATTAATAACATCGGAAAATTAGAGGTATAAGAGTTGTTGGAGATTTATAGTGTTTGTTAGGGATGCCAAATGGGGCCTATAAAATATTAGGTATATAAACTATGATGCAATTTCTATTAATTAGAGAGTGGGGTAAATTGAGATCTGTAAAATAGAGGATCTCTTAAAAAATACTAATGTGGACATTCTAAAATGCCACTCTCTAACTCTATTACTTCATTTTTGTATTAGGCTAATATAGATTTTCAGTTATACCTATTGATAGGTTGGTTTAATCAAATGATATTTTTAATTAAGCTGATTTAACAAAACATCTTTATTACCTGTTACTATTTTTTTTTTTTTGGTGCTTTTTTCATTTTATATATTTTGTCATCAAAATTTAATTTTTTTAATATTTAGTAATTTTTAGATATATGATTATCACTTATATAAAAAATATAAAAAAAAATCCAAATGAGAGAAACTTCACACTTACTCGGCTTCTAAATCTTTGACGAGAATTTACTGTCTACCCCCTCCTTTGCAACCTCCCCCCCAAAAAAAAAAAAAATATTCTCTCTAGCATTCAAGTGGTGTTTGAATGGGAAAAAAAATGTAAAAATAACATAAAATGAAATTTAGTTTAAAAAAATTGATAATTTTTCTTTTATAATTTTTGGTAGAATTTAAAAATAATTTGGAACCTTGAAAAAAATCAAAAAACTTTAAAAATTTTCAAATTCTTCCGATCAAAATTTTACCACCTATCAATTTTACAATACATCAACCCCACCTTTTAATTTTTTTTTTTTATTTTTGTTGAGCCTCCAACGCCCCCTTAATCTCTCAAATGCCACCTCAGTTGACAGCTTTAACTGGCTCCTCTCTTACATGAACATATGCATAACGAAAGAGTGAGGTAGTGATGAAGTGGCCAAAGATGGACACATGGAAGGCCTCAATTACACGCGGATAAAATGTTTCCCTTTATGCACTCTCCACCCATATATACCCATATATATATATATATACATACATACATAATCTCATATACATACGAGACGGTGAAAATTTGACAAAAACTCAGAAAATGCACCGTCCGTGAGTGGACAGACACCCCCATCACTTAATAATCCAACGAGGTGCAATATACCAGTTTCAAAACATTCCTTAATGTACTAAAACGCTTCTCTCCTCCGTATATTTTTCCAGAGGCAAGAGCAAGCAAGATCAACTAGCTTTGTTCTGACAGAAGCTAGAAAAGTTCCAATAATTAGCAACACACTTATAGCCCCTACAAGTCGCGTGTTGGCAAAGTGGGGGAATATATACATATATATATACACACAAACAAAAATATTCATAAACGAACAAAATTCAAAATCTCAACTTCCCCTCCCATTCCCCCAAAAACAATAAATAAATAAAAAATCAATCAATCAATTCACAAATCAGTTTCTTAACTAGCTAGTTATTAAATCAAAGATGGACAGGCTAGAAAGTAACCAAACTAGAACTGGTAACTGAGAGCATATATATGTGAAGGAAGGGTATATAAATACACATAACAATACTCACGAATGGACAATTATATTTACATGTGAAGGGCATATATACATATAATATGTATACAAGTCAACAAAAACAAAAACAAAAAAAAAAAAGAAATCCCAGAGACTCCACATGTTCCTTACCTCTTCTGGAGATCTCTCATGTGACAACAGATGAGAAGCAGCATTTGCATTGTCCTTTTAAACCAAAAACCCCAAGTACATGGTCAAATTATCCAATGCGCAAAAAATGGTCCCAAATAAAAATGGTTACATTATGGCTCTCCCATGAATGCAAAGGGGCTATTTGCTACAAGCAGAATGAAAGAAACAGAAGAATTACAATTCTAGATGAGTAATGTTACAACCTACCATATATCATAGACTAGAGAGACACAACCTCCCCCCCCCCCAACATGACATGAGAAGAACGCTACGGCCTAAATGGGGAACTCCATTTTCACGAGCGCGTTTGCAGTTTCCACTGGTTCGCACTTGAGCCAGTCCTTGGCGCAAATAAGGGCCTCTAACGGTCTCCGGCCGCAAAGAACATCGGTAGCTGTCCATTTCCTTTCTCACATTATCGAACACCGAGTCAGGACTGAGAGTACACACCGGAATCGTCAAAATATCACGAGCCATCTTCGAGAGAGTTGGGTACTTCGTCTTGTTTAGCTTCCACCACCCTAAAAGATCAAACTCATGGATACGAGGCAACAAAGACTCCTCCAGATATTGGTCCAACTCCGACCTCGACTGCTGGCTGCTCGTCTCCATTATATACATATCAAAATCTGTAAGTCCAAGTTCATCTAATCCGTGGGAGCCGTCAAGATTCATGTTCCCACCATTTGCCTCCTCTGCAAATGTAGGTGTTAGAGGCAGAGGAAGTGCTACATATTCAAGGAAGAGCTCGTGAATTCCCTCGTCGACGATCTTGACGTAATTGGCTGCATCGTCGCCATAAATTTTCGAGAAACTGAATTCGACAAGTTTCATTTTAAACCTGGGATCCATAACTACTGCAATAGCCAAAACCAGACAGCAATCTTTCCAGTATTTATCGAATTTCTCTTGCATCGGCCGAGTAAGCTTGCTGATAAAGGGATCCTCACTTGCTATAGCACGTGCTAACTCCAACTCGATTTTCCACACTTCATGGAAGAATGCGTTTGTGGTTTGGATAACTGGGGAGGATAGGACAGTAGCTGTGTCAAAAAGGAGTTTCAAGTACGTGCAGAGAGTCTCTACCTGCTTCCAGACTTCCACAGATGGGGCTTCTTTGTAATCAGGATCAGAGGTATCCAAGCAAGAAAAGACTTCCTTCAACTCAGAAGCAGCAACCAACATTTCATACGTCGTGTTCCATCGAGTTAGGTTGTCAAGGGCCAGGGTCTTTGTGCTTGGAACCCGAAGTTGTTGTTTCAGTTCAAGAAATTTTTCCTCGTGGGATTCTGAGGTCTTCACATACTTCACACTATCCCTGATTTTCTTCACAGTTTCCTGCCCTGCCATTAATGCTTCCTGAGCTATGCTGCTTAGAGTACGAGCAAGGCAATTCCCAACCAACAGCTGGCCACTGAGCATCAGTGGGTTCTTGATTGACAGTAAAGCTCTAAGATTATCAAGTCCAGCTTCACTTAAGGGTTGGTTTAGAGTGACAGAAAATAACCTACCCTCCATACTCCAATCAGAAAGGCAAGCAGCAACTGCATGGCTAAAAGCTGCATCTGAATCAGGATATGGTTCCATCACAACATTGAGAATCTTTCTGTGCAACTTCCAATCATGATCAATGAAGTGTCCAGTTAGAAACACATAGCCCACCGTTTGACTTGAAGTCCATAAGTCCATCGTAAGGCATAGCCGTCCAGGAATTCCCTCAATCACCTTCTGAAGGCTCTGTTTTTCCCTCAGGTAAGTCGCCACACAATCCCCTTGGATGGTGTTGAAACTCACCATATCAAACCGTGGCTGAAGGTTCTGGACGAAAGCAACAAAGCCTGGATGTTCAACCAAATGAAGCGGGTAATCATGCATTATGATCATTCTGGCGATCTCATGACGGCAACGGTCAGGATCAAACCCGAAGTACGGTGAACCAACAGTTCTGTAGCGTCGTTTAGGAGTGTCAGTACCGTTCCCTGATCCACGCATCTTTGATGGGGCACTGTATGAAGTAAATTGATTTCTCTCCTGGTTCCGAAGGACTACCGGGCAGGCCCCCTTGGCAATATGGCGTTTGAGGTGACTCGTGCCTGCTACTTTTGAACCATTACTGTATGCAAATGATTGCTTACATTGCTTACAACATGCCCTTCTACATCCAGCACCCACTGTTTCGATAGTGAAGTGTTCCCAGACTACAGGACTTCTTTTTTCTCCGTCTATTAGGCTGTGGTTCCACTTCCACAGTTGCTAATTGATTATTCTCAGTAGGTGTTTCCATTTTCTGATGAGAAGCAAAGACTTGCAATTAGCAAAGCTAATTCTCAAACAAAATTTAGAATTGGATTTAATTCCTAACAATGAAGATTTTCAATACTATAATAACCAGAATGAATCGATGGAGGGGAAAAAAGGGCACAGAAAGGTTTAGAATCAATGAATTTTATATTTCTAAACACTAATAATAGCATCATTTATATAAATTACTAGTCATATGATTCGCAATAAAACACCACGTAACAAATGAATAAAGACACAGAAAAGAAAGCTGAAACTTCAAACCAAGTGTACAAAACCGCAAAAAATTATCCAGAGATTTTGACAGGTTCAGCATACAAGAGAAAAATTGAAATTCAAACTACAAATTCTGAAAAAATAAAAATAACTGACTTTGCTGGTGATAATCCAAAATGATCAGAAAAGTCTTTTCTATTGGAGCAGCTGTTAGATTTATTTCCTGTGGTGCCCTTGAAAGCATGTTTTTTGTAATGACATTGCATTTTACTTTATTTTTCTGGATATAATAAAACATTTATTTATTTAAGCATACATTAATGTCCCTTATTTATAAAGTATGTGATTTGAGTACTGGGCATAAGATACCAATACAGAAATATTTAAATCACAAGTTTTATAAATTAAAGTAAATTCACAGTTAATTAATGAAACAGGCATTTTATTATGTTAAAGCTATAACTTTTCTACTTCTTAATTGGGTGATTTATCTTGATCACTAAAGTGGTGACTTTGAGTAGAAAAGTTAGTATATATATATGATATACATATTGAAAGGATTGATGTAAATTATGATTTGGTTAATAAATGTCATTAATCATAATTTACTTAAGCTTTAATAAACTTAATAAACCTTAATCCTGAGTTTGTAATGGACTCACATTTATGAATTAAATTTATTTAAGTTATCATGAAGTAAGATCTTATAAACGGTCAAAACATCGATAACTTGGAGATTAATTTCATGAATCGTGGGAACATATACTTACAAGATGGAATCCATTTTGATATACTCACCTAAGCTATTTATCTTTTTTATCATTAAATCCATGGCAGCAGTTTATTTAATAAATTGTTTATTGAATAACAATATTTATTTGTAAATTGTTTACAAATATAGAAATATCGAGAATGATCAAAATTTAGATAAATAGTGACTTAGGGTTAAATATATAATTAAGTGGCTCGACATTTAGCCTAACTTAATTACGAACTTACAATGGAGGGTTAATTAAATGGATATTATTGGTCTAAGACCAAAATTCATTTTATTAAAAGTTGTTTTAATTAAATGAATTTTAATATGGACTACTAGAGTGCAACTCAGGGCTTTTAGTAGAATAACCCTGGGTTAATTTAAAAGATAATGGGTTGTCATGAGATGATAAGGCCCAAATATCTTTTAAGTTGGAGCTATGAATCCATAAGCCTTCAGTCCCAAAACTAGCTCAATTTTATCTTGATGGGTCAGGTCCAGTTGGCTTATTATTATTTATAATTTATTTATAAAATAAATTATAGATAATTAATATATATTTAGATAAGATGATATGGTTGAGAGATTTTCTCAAGATACCATATCTTCTAAATATATATTAGGATGATATATATATAGATAAGATATATGTGAGACTGGATAAGAGATAATCTCTAGAGTTAGAGATCTTCTCTGATACAAACTCTGTATCTCTCTCTCTATAAATATCTTTTATATATTAATAAGCTGGATGATCTGAAATAGAGTGACCACACACATCCATCTAGAGAGAGAGAATTGAGAATAGTTTGGAAGGCTGAATCGCTGAAAGAAGGTGATTCCGCTGTGTATCAGATAAAATTTTAAAGAGTTCATCCTTCCATTCGAGGTATTTTTCTCAACCCTAAGCTATAAAAACCAACAGCTGCTACAAGATGCAATAAAAATAATTGCACTGTATGGGAACACTGAGATGTGTAAGCACTACACATTCCACAAAACCCAGAAGAATTTAACAATTTCATTTCAGGAATGCCAAAAAAATTATCCAGGTGTTTCAGTTAGCAAATTAATGTCAAGTGGCAACAGCAATGTTTACCTGGTATTAATTACAATTACTCGAAGCTAGACGAGGTTGAAAAGTACTCAAAAGCATACCTTATGGTTTTCCAAACCAAAAGCATTCAATTTCAGTTTTAACATCTTTTACAATTAGAACTCCGATTAAACTTAAGCTGGCATTCCATCTTGGAAGTTCAGAGTTTACTTCAGAAGATCAAATGTCACAACATAGCAATCATGGCACGTGAAACGTGCACTTAAGGTGAAAGTTATAGCAAATACAAAAAAGACGCACGAATCTACCACTGTAAAACACGCTGCTCTTCAATTAACAAGCAACGCAAATGCATCATGAACTAGCAAAGTGTGGCCCCCTTGGTAGTTCCCAAATGTTAGGCATCTAGGCTTGCAGCAATTTTACCAGTAAAGCTCTCTCATTTCATGCGTAACACCTCAAATATGGCAAAAGAGCTGCCTTAGCAGCATTACAGCTAGGGATATGTTTCCCTTTTATGCAAGTCTTCCAAAGCATATAAACACAACCCTATATAATCTCATACCATGTTAAAAGGAAAGGCCTATTTTATGTTCTTTGCATTGATAGCCACCCTCAGCTCCATTTTTATATCAAAGTACGACTTAATGCTATTGGCAAGACAGTATTACAGATGCCATGGAAGGCACCTCATATCAGGTCTGGATACTCCAAATTTACAATATTGCATCTGCTACATTCCTTTTCTTTTTTTTTGGGGGGGGGGGGGGGATCAACAAGTACACTGCACCTGCTTTCCCCCACATGAAGATAGCTAAGAAGCACGAATATGGATAAGAGGATATGAACACAATACAAACATGGACAAGGCTATGACAATTTGAAAAACAAGTTGGGAAATATAGACACCGCAAAAATACGACAAAAAAACATAAATTTATTGTCAATAAATGTGAAAATAACTTTCGCACGAAAACTAATTCAGTAACTCAGTGCACTAATTCAATATATAAAACATAATAAATTATAGCTAGGGATATAAAACACGTATTTCAATGTCTCAAGTGATTATGTGTGTATCCAATATGTGTCGTACACAACTACAACACTGAACACCCAGAAGATAGGAGTCACTATTAGAGAGAAAAATATACCAGTTCTGAATTCAAGCATGATTATCATCCATATGTTGTCTCCCAATAGTGCCAACATAGTATCCAGCTCAAAACTTATAAACAGTTCCAAGTAAGACACATGTTCAGGGACAAAGCTAGAGGGGAGCTAGGGGTGTCCATGGGCCCCCCTAAGTTTTGGAAGATGCCATCTATATATATAAATTTTCAGCTAAAAAAGTTTATACCATGGTTTTGGTCTCCTTTAAAATTTTAAAAAATTGGTAGACCTTAGTAGGAAAATACTGCCAATAGTAAATATAAATTTTTGGGTTAAAAAAATTTAAATTATGGGCCAGCGTTTCTAAAATTTAATTTTTTTTTTCCTTAATTGTTATATATAATACAAAAATTGAAAGTCCAACTGATTGTACCATCTATACATACATATTAATTTATTTTATTTACTAAATATAATTTATAATATTTGTTTTAATTTTGGGGGCGCTTGGAGATTTAATTTTCAATAATTTTTGGCATTTTTTTTGTTGAAAAGTTGGTAGATTTATACTGAAAACATGTAGATTTATGCTGACAGTTGGTAGATTTAAACCGAAAGTCGACAAATTTATGTTGATTTTTTTTGGGGGGGCCAAACGGTACCCTTTTTGGCCCCCAGACTCAAAATTCTGGCTTCGTCTCTGCACATAATGTTCATTGAAGAATAACTGACAAATGTTACAATTCACCATACATTTAATTCCAAAGTTGCTGATGAAATCCAAATAAAGAACTGCACCACAATATGTACCTCAGTTGAGAACGTTCCACTGTGCCCTATACTGGTGTCAGATATCAATGTAACTCGGTATACCCAACCATCACAAGGAAACTTAGTCACAAAACCTTCACTGCTACCCCAAGTATGATTCTAAAATTATGAATTAATAACCTGGGGCCAAACCTAAGCCATGGAATGGACTATACTCCCAAGTATTATTGTCCTCAGCTGCCAGACACCTCCCCCACCCCCCCCCCCCAAACAAAAAATAACACATATATATTCATAAATGCTTGCCTTAGATGTTAGATCTCATACAGCACCATCTCACAAGGCCTACGACAATTTGAACGGAACTGAATACTAGTGTATTATATACTCCTAAAGATGAAACTTAAACTATATGGGGATATGTGAGTTACATGACTCATTTTGCGTACGGCCCACAGAAAAAGCCCATATGAGCAAATACACGGTTAAGCGAAACCCATTAGCAGCCACAATAAAAATAAATTTAAAATTCCATCAATTCGGGCTCCAAAACAAGTTACAAAGACAAGCCCAAAACAAATCAAAAACCCCCCAAAATTACTCCGATCAAGCAACAACTATCACAAATGCTAAATCAAACACACTAAAATCATAGATCAAGCTTCAATCTTTAATAATCTGTAAAAAGCTACAAATAATCCAGATTCCAGACAACTGCATATTCATAAATGATACGAAAATCCCAGAAATCAAAACAGAACTCGAAATAGCCGATAAAGACTAGAGATTTACCCCAAAACGGCAGTTCTGTACGAAAGCCGGAGTCCAAGCTAGCACGATCCCTGATTCTGAGAGAAATCCAGAAGAAGACCCGATCCGCAGCGTGTTCTACACGCTCGAAAATCGATCTTCAGCGCCTCGGCGGCTTCGTGAGATCTAGGGTTTCGCAGAGAGGGGGGGGAGAGAGAGAGAGAGAGAGAGAGAGAGGAGAGAGAGGATTGGGCTCGAACCCGAGAAAGGTAATTGGACCCAGTGGTTTTGCGGGTTTGTTGAGATGAGGGGGAAAGAGATGGAAGATTAAAGTGATTTGGATTGGACTTTGAGGTCCAATTTAATGTGGCTGTGGAACATACATAGATACATACTTATGTATCTATCATTTTGATGGACGGACCACAGCCCACCTTTCATGTTTTTTTTTTTTTTTTACTTTTTTACTTTTATAAAAGAGACTCCTTAGGGTTTGGACTCCGGAGGGAGGGCTACGGTGGGGGCCTACAAGGGCGAATCATTTTAAAAAGCTATTGCAATATTTAGCCCAATCACGTGGGGGAAATTTTCAATCGTGGGACTGATTTCTTGCCATACAAAAACTCTATCCAACTTGGGCTGAGAGGGTCGTTGACCAAGGGGCTGGACGAGTTTTAAGGGTATTTTAGTAATTTCAATCAGTCTAGTTTGGGGGCTTCAGGGCCTGATGCGTAAACAAAGACCTGATCCAAGTTGGGTTGAAGGAGCGTTGACCAACCAACAAAAATTAAACTTGCGTTTGCGCTTCCTCATGGATAACTTCTTCAAAGGTACTCTAGTAATTTTATTAAAAAATGGATGGTTTAGGTATTTGATTTGTTTTTTTTTTTTATTTTTTATTTTTTATTTTCTGTTTTATATGTTTTATACTTTAAAATTTTGAAAATAATGAAACAGAAAATATTCTGTTTTTTTATTTTGAATTTTTTTTTTTATTTTTGGTTAAAACGTTCAGAACGACTTTTTATTATTTTTTATTTCATGTATAAATTTATTTTCTAGTTTTTAAAACAAACTTTAAAATACAAGTGACTAAATATGTTTAGAATTGTTGTCCTTCTCTTCAAAAGTTCAAAATAACAAATGAGATCAAAACAAAAAATAAAAAATAAAAACAGAAAATAAAAAAAAACAAAAAAAACCCAAATACCATCTTAGTAATTTGTATTCACAAGTCTGTGAATTTATTTGTATTTATATTCATATAGAGATAAAAATGGGATTATTAAACTGAGAATCTAATTTGACCCTACTTAAATTCGTGCCAGAGAAGGACAAATGAATTTGCTCTAAGAGTATGAGAGAGAATTAAAACTCGTTCATACCGGCTCTGCTCCGATTAGGTTTAAAATAAAAAATATGCATATATTTTTCTATTCTCATGTCATATGTTAAGGAATTGAAAATAACGTGAGTTGGAATATTTATTTATTTTTATATATTGGTATATTATTTTTAGCTAAAAGTTAATTTGAATATATTTTATTTGTTGCCTTACTTTTACAAATGAAATGATAATTTATTGATTTTAATGAAACGGAACGAAAATGGGCTTTTGACTTTTCCTCAAATATTTCGAAACTTAGTGTATACATTATTTAAACAATTAATTAATTTTAAGATTGAATCAAATTGTATTGCTTTTAATTTAATATATTTCTATCACGTCATATTTATATTTTTTTAATAATTTCATATTTATATCATGTTTAATTTGTCATTCCTAATTATATATATGACATTTTTAATAACAAATTTAAATTGAAACCAAACAATATATATATATATGTTTTGTCATTATTACATGGACTGAGAATTCTCTCGAGTTGCAATAAAAAGTTCGAATTACAAGTTAAATCATAAATCAATTGAGGCAAAAAGTTAGTGAGAAATATTTTAGTAGGGCTGCAAATGAGACAAATCGAATTCAATATTTGATAAAATTTAAATACAAAAATCTTTACTCAAATTTTATTCTATAGAGTTCTTTACTGAGTCCACCATTCACAAATCTTGTTTTCACGTTTACTTGATGAAACTCAAGATCAAAACGAGTTACTAATGCTACAACATGACTTATATCATAATTACTCTCATCTAGATAAATTACATAATCATCAAAAATTGATCTTCTTTCCCTCTTGAATCTTTTAATGGGTAGTTCAACGATATGTTTTTGTTGTTCAAGAATTGGAGAAGCAACTTGAGTTTGAGAATTAGTTACTCGCTCATCATCAATTATTTTTACCATTATTTCATGTATTGTAGATAGTGAAAGTGAAACATATTCATTTTGATTATATTCCATAACTAGCTTAGAGTGTTAGACATTAATAACATCGAACTGCAAGAATTTAGTTGTCAAGTACTTTACAATCTTAGTATAGCAAGTAAGAGCTTGGGCCTCTCGAGGTTCTGGGTTCGACTCCCCCACGGGGGGTGGGTTACCGCTGTAATGGCAGAAGCCTAAAGGCCTCCTTTCGGTCGTGCCGGTCAGTCAGGGCTTGCCTAGACTGGTTAACTCTCCAGGGGCCGTTGCCGGCTCGGGTCCTGGAGCGTGCTTCGCCCTGTGCGCACCCCAGTACGGGGTAGCGGCTGCGGACTTCCACGTACCAGAAGAATTGATATTTTTTTTAGTGATTTATGTATCTAATGAAACAACAACGAGTAGTTTGTGAATCTTTACCTCGACAAGATAACCTTGCACACAACTTGCACAGAAGAATAGTTTAAAGTAGGCTAATTTGTATTTGTCAATAATTCAAAGGGAGTTTTAGGATCAGATTTACTAGGAACACGATTTGAGATGTGTAAAACTATTTTAAGGTATTCACCCCAAAAATAATTAGATAAATTAGTTTTGCTCATCATGCTCGTTATCATATTTTTGAGGGTGAGGTTACATCTCTCAGTCACATCATTTTACTCAAAACTCCAAACATTGTATATTGGGACATAATCCCACAATATTGCAAGTACATCATAAATGGCATATGTTATTTAATTTCACCATATCTGCCATAGTACTCGTTACATTAATCAAATCTAACAATTTTTTATATAATTCCCTCATTTTTTAATCTCAATTTTGAAGATTTTGAATTTTTCAAGAATATCGTATTTTTCTTTTATCAAAAACATATAGCCATATTTAGAAAAATCATTAATTAGCATAATGAAATATCTATTTCCATAAATGGTAGGTGAATGAGTTCCCTAATATTAGTGTGAATTATTTCTAACTCTAAACTACTAGTTGCACATTTCTTTTTAATTTTAGACAATTTACCCTTAATATTGTCCACATAAATATTCAGGTCTACAAAATAAAAAGAATGAATAATTTCATAAGACCGTATTAGTTATGTTATGATCATTTACAGCATTGAGACATTTTAAAGTAACAAGAATGCAAATAATCAATGTAATAAACAATAAAATAGACTTAGAACACAATTGGTCAATGTAATGAACAATAAAATAGACTTAAAACACAATTGGTCATACATGATGAAGGGTAGAAAATGCATTATGTCATAAATCTCACTTCCGTGTAACTTTAATAAGTCATCTCGTATGAAAAGAATCCAATATTTCACCACATACTCCTCTTTGGGCAAATAATGCGGTGTGTAATAAATATTCTATTCTATGAAATTATAAAATGAGAATACACTAGTTTTCAAAGAGTTTACCCCTTTTAGACAAGCAAACCTCTAGATTAGTGCACCTTGAACGAAAATGTTTTTGATATCTCTAAAATGATAACATGAAATAACCTCTTTGAAATGAACACTATTCAACCCTTCAACTCTATCATTATTATCATTTAAAACAATGTAAACTATTCAAGGCAACATAAATGCATGCACAATTCACAAAAATTTATGCATTTATTATATCTCTCTTTGGACAGAGCATGTGATATATAATAAAACTAACGAATATAATAAAACTAATGAATAATTCGTGCCTATGGTACTCTTCAATTAAAACTAAATATGCATGTATTTGTAATACTAAGAAGTAAAATTTTTGTAATTCTCAATACAACTCTTCAAAGATCATTATTAAGCTCAATTCAATGGTTTATCAGAATGTGAAGTAACCCAAAAACTAAGCGAGAGTTTGAGAGGAAGTTTCAGTTTGTAAAAAATCTCAGTCATTCGTTGAATAATAAAACTCAATCTTAATATTTAGATTTTAGTTTATAAGAGGGATATTTTTAAAATGTGTTTATTATATAAATATAATTAACCTTACCAATTTAATTTAAAATTAGAATTTAAAAAAAATCACACTCCCAAGATTAATTTTATTCAAATATTTGTAAAAATAAAAAAAAAATAGAACGATGAATATAGAGAGTTCCACATTGGATTTGATAATAAAATTTTAATTGGTTTTACAAAAATAACTCAAATAAAAAATATTATTATTAATGATACGTGCTTTATAAAATAAAACAAATATAGTCAATTTGACTAGTTTAAATTTAAAATTAGAATTTAGGAAAAAACAAGTACTCACAAGCCTAGTTAATATTCAGTATTTTTTGTACTTTTAAATTTTAAAAATGTTAAGAATTGTTGTGACATGAGAAATAACTTGATTACTATTAAGTTTTTTTATTTGTGTTTTTTAATTCAAATCTATTTTTTATCTATATATTTAATTTAATTACTAATGTAATTGAAATATATAAATTTAACAACTATATTAAATTTTTAAGTAAGTAAGTCCTCCTTTTGAAACTCATAAGTGAATTCCTTTTGGAACCCAAAAGAGTAAGTCCTTTAAGAATTCATTAGTTTTTTTATATTTATTAAAACCATATACCACAAATCTAGTACTTTTATGGATAAAAGAAAATATGAAGTTATAGTGTTTTGACAATGTGGGACAAAGAAACGAAAGTTTTGTGAAAAATTTTATCCATTCATTCAAAAATAAAACTTAGTCTAAAGCTTTATATTTTAGTTTGTGGGAGGGACGTTTTTAAAATATGTTGTGTTTTATTATATAAGGAAAAAAAAAAAAAACTCCCCCAAGACTAATTTTATTCAAATATTTGTAAAAATAAAAAAATAGAATGATGAAGTAGAAAGTTCCACATTGGCTTTGATAATAAATTTTTAATTGGTTTTATAAAAATAACTCAAATAATTAAAATATTATTATTATTAATCATATGTGCTTTATAAAATGAAACAAATATGGTCAATAGGACTAATTTAAATTTAAAATTAGAATATAGAAAAATAACCACTCCCAAGCTTAATTAATATTCCGTATTTCTTGTATTTTTAAATTTTAAAAATAATAAGAGTTATTGATATATGAGAAGTAATCTTATTATTATTTAAGTTTTTTTATTTGCGCCTTTTAATTCAACTCTATTTTTTATCTATATTTTTAATTTAATTACTAATATAATTGAATATATAAATTTAATAACTATATTAAATTTTTAAGTAAGTGGATCCCCCTTTTAGAATTCATGAACCAGTGAATTCTTTTTTAGAATCCAAGAAAGTGAGTCATTTTCAAAACTCATGAGCCTTTTATATTTATTAAAATTATATACCATAATTCTAGTGATTTTATATACAAAAGAAAAATAAAGTTATACTGTTATAACGATGTGGAATAAAGATACAAAAATTTTGTGAAAAATCTCAGCCATTCATTAAAAAATAAAACTTAATTTTAACCTCTGAATTTTAGTTTGTGATAAAGATATTTTAAAAAATTGTGTTATTTTATTATATAGATTTTATTTCTTTACGAAACTCCTTGTGATAATGCATTGGTTTTGAAAAACTATCTCCTCTTGGCATCCTCTGGACCAGTGCACCTCTTGACCCAAATGTTTCATGGCGTATTACCACGTATTAAAATATATAATAATCCCTTTTGGGCAATATATTTTGGGCAATAATAATAAAATCGTTCTCCGAACACAAAAACTTGAAAAGAATTTATAAATTTCTAGGAAAGTGTTACTTTGGTAATCACATCCACATTGACCCCTTTTTTTTAATCAGGATATTAATTTAAACATCTAAATTGTTAGGCATACTTAACACAAACGGTGTTTGGATGACCTAAAAAAAATTAAATAAATAAAAAATTATTATAAAAATGTCACGTAACAAAATTTGATTATAAAAAAATAAAAAAAAATGATGAATGTTGAAATTTTTTTTTTTTTTTATAAACCAAAGACTCCCACAATATATACTAAACAACATGAGACAGTAATCAAAATATACTTCACAAAATTCACTAATTGTGTACAAAGGATGCATTTGAAATGATAAAAAATGAGATAATTTGTAAGTTAGATAATTCGTACAGTGAGATAAAAAATAAATAAATTTAAAAATTTTTTATAATTTTTCAGTAACTTTTAACAAACCAAACACAGACACAAAATAAAAATCTTGATTAGCGTAAGCAATATTCACATCATAATTACGAGGGTGAACGCACTTACCATATTAACAGATCAATCAGTTATTTATATTTGAGAAATCGTGCTCAAGTTTCCAAAGTAAAATATTATTTTAATTATTTAAATGTTAAAAAAACTAATAATTAAAATAAATAAATTAATACGAATAAAGTGTCCAAACAAATCGCACACGTTACGAGAAGTCGGTCGTCGCGAAGTAGAGTCAAAACGGAGCCTCGGCCACTCCGCACAGGTTGAGGTCGAACAGACCTCTGCCCGGGTGGGCGTCGCTCACTGGACTTGCATACTTTGGTACTTGACTCCTTAGAACTCAACAAAATCAAGGACACATGGGTAGAACTGATCCAGTTCGGAAGGCCAAAAAAAAAGGTCAAAAAATTGTAATGCATTGGTCGATTCCTGACGTCTGAAAGATTAACTCGAATTTTCTTACACAATTCGTTCAAACGTAATGGATGCACTTTGTTCGAATGATTTTGGGGGTGTTTGGAAGTTAAAAAAAAAAACTTAAGTTTTGGTAGTTTTTTAGTTTTTTTTTTTTTGTACTTTTTTTGTGTGTTTGGTTGAACCAAGTGAAATTTTTAGTATTTTTTTAGTAACTTTTGAGTGTTTGGTAAATTTTTTACTATAGCAAAACAAAAAAGTTGTAAGTTTTAGGTGTTTGGTATGTTTTTTACTGTAACAAATCAAAAAAATTGTAATTATGGAGTGGTACTTTTTACTGTAGCAAATCAAAAAAGTGAAAAATTTTGTGATTTTACCAAATACACAAAAATTAACTTTTGGTATTTTTTTTTGTTAATTTTTGAGTTGCCAAACACCCTCTTTAATAAAAAAAAGTTGTTAGAAATTAACAAAAATTAATAAAAATTTTTAAAACTAAGCAAAAGTTTGCATAAATTAGTAAAATTTTGTAAAATTTAAATTTTAAAAATAAATGCACCAAAAACAAAAATAATAAAAAATTTGTAAAAATTTATAAAATTTTAATAATTTTTTTATAAAATTTAACCATCCAAACGGAGTTAAGTTTGTGTCCCTAACTCATGAAGTTAGATAAATTGTATCTAGTACATAACTTTATAATGCAATAATAAAAACTCTAGTAATATATGTAAAATAAATCGTATCTAGTGCATAAATTTTTTAAAAAATATAATACTGAGATAATTGTTTTGCCATTCATTAATAATATTTAAATAAATATTTTATTCAGATTAATATTAAAAATGAAATATACATTTAATTTTTTAATGTATAAATGGCTACATTATTCTGTATATAATTTTTATAAAATAAATTTATATATAATCACTAATTATATTTATCAGTAAGTTGTTTTAAGATTATTTGTAATTATTTAGTATATTTTAATGGTGTTTCTAAAGTTGTATACATTAGTATAAATTTATAAAAATTGTAATATTATAATTTATTGTAATATTATAATTTATAATGTAAATAAAAAATTTAAAATTTTTAGAGATTGGTGGGTTCTAAATGGCCCAATTATATCATTATATATACCTTTGAAGTAGTGTACAAAAAGTGAATTTGTTTATAATTTGAGAATTTGATTTTACTAATTTGAGATCAAATTTTATTTAAATTTAGGAATTTAAAAATTAAAATGTATACTTGACCCTAAATCAACGATCGTGTGACTTAGATAGCGTTTGGATGGTAAAAAAATATAAAAAAAATTATAAAAAATTAATGTAAAAATAATATATAATAAAATTTAATTAATAAAAATTGATGAATTCTCGTAAACTAAATACCTTTTCAGGTTGTAACACGGTAAGAGATCTGAACAATTTTTAGTGTTTTCAAATCAAACGAAATCAACAATAATGATTAGATTAATGAAAAAGACTGCCTCAAATTAGTGAGTGCCAGCTAACTTAAAAACAAACCCACCTACATCCATGGGCCCTAATGTGCAAATAGTTTTGGAGTGACATAGGGGAAATTATTTCAGAGTTATATATTCATATATATATATATATATATATACACACACGTATAAAGAGAGAGTGTGAGAATGAAGTTTATAGATTTTGGGTTAAGTTACTTATCCAAAGTATTTAATTTGTTTCTTGCTTTACTACAACTATTTTTTATTGGTTAACTTCTCTTTTTCATATGGGTTAACTTTCCCTAATAGTACAAGATAAAATGTACATTTTTTAAAAGCGAATGACCTATGCAATTAATTATGGGTTAACTTCTTTTATTCTTCATTATGACTTTTACAGTAAAGTACAAAAATTATCTCTACATTTTAATATTGGTCTCACTTTAGTCCGACTAATTTTAATTTTAACAATCAAATATCTGCACTTTTGGTTCGAACGTTAATGTAGTTCTTTCCATCTACTATCCGTTAATTACAACCGTTAGAATGAGAGTAAAACTGCCATCTCTCTAAAAAATTTTTTAATAACTTTTTTCACTGTTTTTCATTTTTTGGCGCCATCCAACCCTTTCTAGTGATGCCACCGGACCCCATACTTGTCAGCATTTCTCCTTCAATATTTGGTGGTTGGGCTTGATTTTTGGTGACTTAACAGCCATCATGGCTGTTGAAGAGAGTCCCCAGATTCGCCGCCCAACATTTTGGATGATGCGGATGTAACTTTCAGTCATGTTTTGGCCGTTTCTAATCATTCTATGGCGAGTCTGGCACCCTTCTGTGTGAATATTAGTTTTGTTGCCTCTTCATCTCCGACTACAACTTAAGCGAATCCTAACTTCGTTCATGTCGCTAGTAAAGAAACTAAGGTTCTTCTTAGATAGGTTCATCTCCATTCAAATCAAGATAAAATTCCTTCTCATTTTTCTGATTTCAATTGAATTTCTTCACTGATTTATGCGAAGGTTAAAGAAATGCTATATGTTTTTGTTCAATTGGTATTGAAAAAATAATCTCCAAGCTGTCGATGTTATTCCAACGAATTCTCAAGTGGATTTGGCCCCAAAAAACTTTCTAATCGGCCTCCAAAGCTCCAACCTAGTCCCTCCCATTTTTCCGGTGATTTCGGTAACTCCGATAACCCTTACTCAGGCAACTAGTCTAGCTTTTAGTATTGGCGTTGGCACTACCATGGCAGCCAACCAATAGTCTCATATTCCCTCAGCCCCCGCCCACTTTCTCTCAAACCTTAATTCTATTGGGAAATAACGATTTTACCTTTACCCTAATGGACGGTAGACGGAAAGACTACAAGACTGCTTGACCGAAAGTATATGAATTTAACTGTTACAATTAAAACTAGTAAGATAGAGGGTAAAGTATAAGAGTGATTTTTATATTTTATCCTAACTTTCAAAAATACAATGTTAATATTTTCTAAAAGTTTATATTGATGTAGATGTATTTTAAATTAAAATCTAAACTATATTTCTCTAACTAATTTGGTAAATAATAAATTTGCTATAATCTATAAAAAAAAAAATAGTGATTTAATAGGTGAGTGCTTAAATTATACTAATGTCTTTGAGGCAACATGTGAGGCAATAATTATTACTACTAGAAAATGAGTGATGGAGCATGGAGTAGGCCCATATTTAGGCCTAGACGAGATAGGAAGCCTAAGCCCAATGATGATTTTTATTACTATTAGTTTATTATTTAATTATATTTTTGAATTATTATTAATTTATTTATTAGATTTTCTGTTGGTGTCTATAAATAGCACCTTACGCTATTGTTTTTAGACAAATTTGATGATATTGAAACCATAGAATATTTCTTTTAGCCTTTCTTCTTCGTTTTCTTTATTTTATTGTTCCTTTGTAGCCGAGCTACGTCAATGAGGTAATAGGGGACATAGACAACAGGCAACTGCCTCTAGCCAGTCATAGAATGTAGCAGTTGATGTGTAAAAAACTGGGCGATCACCTAACGTGGTCATTAAAACTCAATTCATAACTCCTCTAGTTTTTCCCTTCCCCACTCAATCTCTACCCCCAATTTCTCTCTTCCTCCTTTTTTATCCTCAATCTGCCTCTCCTGCCTTCTCATTCTTGATCTCTATGTCATCGTTGGAATCCTTCCCTTCGTTGTTAGCGACAAGACTTCGCAGATAGCTTCTCCTGCTCAACTTCCTCCGACCTCCGTGTCGATTTGTACTCTCTATCTCTCTCCATCTATCTATTTATCTATCTCTAACTTCATTTAGAGTGACAAAAAATTTCAAAAAAAAGTGAAAATACTGAAAAATTTTAAAAATTATTCACTTTAATTCTATCTCACCGTATTAATTACGAAGTCACAACTTACTTCAGTTTATCTTATTTTATCTCACTTTTTGTGTAACGACCCGCATCCATATAGTACAATATTGTCCGCTTTGGGCTTGGTAAGCTACTTTCCAGGAGGTCACCCATTCTAGTGCTGCTCCCACTGGAGCACGTTTAACCCTGGAGTTTCCACTGAATCCAGTGTCCTCACGGCTTTAAAACGCGTTTGTTCTATATTGATATCGAATATTACATATATGTCACTTCCTTCCACGACCCAGGTGATGTGGGATGGGAGGCATTGCTTCTTTGCTTCACCTCCCGCTTTACTCTCCCGCAAGCAGAGTCCCTCACAGGCAGGTCCCTCATAGTCCCTCACAATAGACCTGCCCGTAAAAGACTCTGCCTGCGGGAGGTGAAGCAGAGAAATAATGCCCAAAAGCAGGCAATATTGTATTATATGGATGTGAGTCGTTACATTTTGTTACTCCAAACGCGTCGTCTATTTATCTTTCAAAAACTCACTCACTATCTTCATTTTCTAGTTGAAGCTTTGGCTAGTTAAATCTATCGCCCTATTTTAGCCGATCGGCAAGCTTAGTCTCTTCATCAGATCTTCCTTTTGTTTTTTTTTTTTTTGGTTGGTTGCATTTTGTGATTTTTTTTTTTTGGTGTAATTTTTTGTCCTATGATTTTTGATTGTTCGTGTTTACTGCTTTTGCTATAAGTGTTTGTGTTTACTGTTTTTTTTTTTTAATTATTGTTGTGAACTCATGGATGTTGCTGGGCTGTTATACTGATTCACCATCATGTTCTTATCTTTTTTTTTTCATTTGTTTTTCAAAATTAATTAAATGTTAGCTGGAGATTAATAAATTATAGTTTGTGACTTCTTCTTCTTCTTCTTTGCATCCTTTATATGCTTCTTCTAATTAAATTAATTTGCAGAGCTGAAATTTTTGTTCGAGGTTAAATCCATATGCACAGTGGGTTGATTTTTTTTTTTTTTTTTTCTAAAAGTGCAATTTGTGTATGTTCAAGAAAGGAAATTGTTGATTGAGCGAAATAGAGAAAACCACATATTGAATCATGATAAACAAACAAAGGCGACACTGATCTAAATATTGCAAAAATCAAAATAAAGAAAAATGTACAGTAGTTAGTTTATTAATATATATATTTAAAATAATAATAAATAAATAATTATTTCAAAGTACAAATATATCAAATATCCAATATCCGTTCCAATGTATCAAATATAATTAATTCAAAGTAAAAATATATCAAATATCAAATATTCATTTCCATATATCAAATAGAATTAATTCAAAGTACAAATACATCAAATATCCATTCCAATAGAATCAAATATCAATTAAAGAACGATCCAGAAATATATCAAATATTCATATACATATCCATTCCAATTTTTTTTTCAAATTAAAACCAAATCAAACTAAACCAAACTAAGCATTTTCCCACTAGGTAGGGTTGGCTATATGGATTTGACGAAACCAATCAAATCTGTTTAGGGTCATGTCATCCGTTAAATCCAGGTAGGTAAGGTCATGTCTAATAGTTTCTTTCCAACTTCTCTTGGGTCTTCCTCTTCATCTCCTACTCCTAACAATCTCCATACTTTCACACTTTCTAATAGGTGCCTCCATTGAACGCCTTCTAATATGGCTGAACCATCTTAATCGATTTTCTCTCATTTTATCTTCAATTGGTGATATTCCTACTTTGTCCCTAATTCTCCTCGTTCCTAATTCTATCTCTCCTTATAATCTCGCACATTCATCTTAGCATTCTCATCTCCGTAACTGCCATCTTCTGAACATGATTATACTTTTTTCAAACTAATACAAATAAAATATTATATATTAAATATTTGTTTAGTTGTAATATATATATATATAATTTCATATGACGGGAGGATCTAATTAAATTATTTAAAAGTGAATAAAAATAAAAAATAAATAAAGAAAGGAAAATAAAAAAATATAATTAATTGAATTATTTTTATCTTCATCCGTAGCATTTCTAAGTAGGTCATAAGACAGTCCAAATAATATAAACAATTGCTTCATGTTTCACATACAAAAAATTTACTCATCTAAGTTGGTTCTTTTCCATTTTTGCAAAATTTTACTCACCTAAGTTGGTTCTTTTTCATTTTAGGAAATTTTAGTTCTTATACATCTAATTTTATTCTCATTTATTTGTTTGTATTATGGCTCCGTTCGGACCTATATAAAATAAAATAAAATTCTACAAATCTATACAAATACGAATTACGAAATAGTAAAATTTAAATTCTTCACTTACTGTACGAATTACGAGAATTTACTTTTACAATTTTATTTTATTTTATACACTTTTATACAACTCCAAACACACCCTACTGTATAATACTCAATAAGATATTCTTGAAAATATGATCGTAATAGAAAAATTAAATATTTAATATTTTACAATGGACACTCAAAAATACGAAAATTATCTTTGAATTCTTGCAAAATGAATTAAAAAAAGAAATCAGAGATATTCATTAAGACTTGTAAGGGAATCTCAAAGATAAAATTTGAATTAACATAAAAATCAGTAAACTATTTACCTTTATCAAAACTTTCAGACAAAATAATTTTGTTGACAAAAATATGATACAGAAGTTATATGTATAAATATAAGATGAGAAATAATATGAATATTCGAATTTTAGAGAAATAATTATGATATGATATTTATATAAAATAATTATGATATGGGTTCGTTTGGCGTGAGATAAAATATTAAAAATCTCTAAAAATTATTCACTTTTTATCACACGATCTACGAACCCACAACTTATCTCACTTTTTATCACTTGAAACACACCCTATCTATATTACATATACGTAGGATTATAAATAAGGAAAAATATCATGCGTAATTATATTGTAGAACTTTATGATAATATTATGAAACTTAATGCAAAAATTAAAATTAACTTTAACAAATCATGATTAGAATTTTTTTTAAAGAGATCTTTTTCCTTAAAAAAAAGGAAAAAAAATCTTCCAAATTAACAACAATTAAACGTTTAATATTTTACTACAAATATGATAAACCAAACCAAACCAAGCCTTTTCCCACTAGGTGGGGTCGGCTATATGGATTTGTCGACGCCAATTTGATCTGTTTAGGGGCATGTCCTCCGATAAACTGATAAATAATAAATTTTTAAAAAATTATTAAAAATGAATATTATATTATATTTTAATTCTTGCCACAGATAGTTTAGAAAATAAAATTTTTAAAGATAAAAAAATATACAATTCATAAATTTAAGTTTTTTTAATGATCCATTTATTTTTAGACATTTAAAAACTTATGATTTCAATTATTTCCATCTATATTTGAAGAACTTAATAATCAAGGAATTTAAAAATATATCACATAAGGATCCAATTACATTATGATAGGTGTATTTGGCTATTGTTTCAATTAAAAAATATGAGACAATTAAATTAGTTGAGAGATAAAGGCCACCTAACTAATGGTTATAACATATATCATAGATAAGTTTACAAAAATTGTGATGGCGTTTAGGTCGAATTAAATCGGGTCCAAAAATTTTATTCTTTTTTTTGAATCCACCCAATAAATTTAAACTTAAAATTGAATCAAATTAAAATTTAAATAGAATAAATTTTCAAATTTTGAATTTCCCCTATATTTTTTTTTTTTGTGCACGTCCGAGAAAAAGAGTACTTCAACTTTAAAAGAAGAAAATAAAATAGGCGTTTGCTAACAAGTGTCCGGAACAGTCATTAACGATCAATGAAAACATTACAGTAATAATATTTTATACTTTTACATTTACAATTCCATCAAAGTGCCAAATATTATTACACTGTATATATTTATTAACTCTTAATGAGTCGTTAAGAGAAATAAAATAATATAATCCAATAAATAAATGAATAATTCTAAATACGTTTTACTTTGAACTTTTAATTTTATACATTTTTTTAATGATAAATAATATTTTGAAAATTGTAAAAAATATAAAACAAATTACATTTAATATACATACACATTTACATATATACATATGTAAAAAAAAAAAAAGAATAAACATAGTAATTTAAGTCAATTTAGTGATTTGTGATGAAAAATCAACAGAACGGTTCAAATATAAATACATTTAAATCGTTAAATTTTAATCTAACAATTTTTAACTTAATTTTACTGAATTGGCATAATTCATACACTAAACAACCACCCACCGGGGGGTTGAAAGAGCGGAGGTTACAGGTGGGATATATAGAAGCGTCCATGCCCGACAAGAAGGGGACCTGTGTCCGGGGAAAACGGGGTTCAGTGCTATTTTATCACACGCTCCCACGGACCACGGTGGGTCACCCCCACATGCTTCCCATGTGTAGTGACACACCTTGATTTCTCTTTAATTTCACTTTAATTTCATTAAGAATGCTTTTGGAGGAAAGGGGAGACTGACTTTCGAGTTGATGTTAACTCGGCTGTCGTCGAGCTGTGGATTGCTGAGTTTAATGATCCAAATACATTTATTTATTTATTTTTTGAACTGTTAGACCTTAATTTAATGGTTCACAACTTGACTGTTCTCGAGTTGACATCCATCCAATGTCGATCCCTCTCCATTTTGAAGTAATAAGTAGGGTTTCAGGGAGTTGCAGTGAGAGAATTCACTGCAAAGATTGCAGTGGGTCAATCAACGATCATGATATAATTGCATCAAATCTAATAGTCTTAATTCAATGTAATAAAATTAAATTCAAAAAAAAAATAAAAGTTAAACAAAATCTGATTGGAAGATCATTAATAAAGAATATGAAAAGATACATCATATTAAAATACAATTATATCCTAACCATTGATTAACCTACTGTAGCCCCTGCAGTGGATTCTCGCACTGTAACTCCCTGAAACCCCAATAAGTAAATTGTAAAGGAATAGAAAAATTAAAGAATAATGTAAGAATTTATAAATACTAATTTTTTTGGTTAATTAAATAATTCCTTTATATATCTACTTATTTTTCTTTCTACTCATACCAATAGTTAAAATATAGGTAGTATTTTTATTTTTATTTTCTATTTTCCTCATATATATATATATATATATACTTTAGTTTTCCTTAAATAAATTTTTGTTCCAAACATTATCATATAATCCGTCCACGACCAAGTTTCTTGCAAATCTCACCCGCGTGCTTGCATACATTATGATTTTATATTAGAAATAATTAATTGTTTGTAAAATTGGAAATAATTAGTTAAATTTTGGATTAAAAAATTAGTTAGAATATTGTTACGAATATATGTGAATTTAAAATTGAAAAAAATGATATATATATATTTTTTGTTTGGCTAAATATGCCGCCAAATATTTGAATTTTATGAAAGACTTAGTGAAATTAGGCTAAAAAGTTTGAAAAATTAAGAAAACGGAAAGTTTCTAATTTGGGATCAAAGTTAGATATTTGTGAAAAATAAAAATTTGATTAGTTTAATTTCCTAATCAGTTGAAGAAGTACAATTTAGGAATTATACCTTGCAGGTCCATGAAATAAGATAAATTGCATAAAAAATAAGACAGTGATTGATCATGGGAACTAATGGGAAGGACCCAAAATGGGGATGGAATCTTATCTAACTCCTCATGACCTTTTATGATATAAATTAATTTAAATCATATATTGTCCAGCAAATTACGAAGATTAAAAAATAAAAAAGTCAAAATATTAATTAATTTGATGGAAAATTTTAAGAAATTGATTGTTAATTAAGCTTGATGCATTTTTTTTTTCAATTTTACTCATTCCTAAATTAACACAAATCACCATTTAAATTAATAGAGTATATAATAACCATTAATATAATTTGTATCTTTTGGACTTTTAGTTAAATTTTAATTTAAACAATTAAGAGTCTAATATTTAGAATTTTGCAATGTTAATCATTTTTAATTTAGAAAATTACCTGTTGTGTGTGCTATATAACCATTTATTAATGATCAGAGGCCCATTTAAACAAATAATTTGTTAACGAAAATTTGCGGAGGGTTGAAATTATAATAAATAAGAATCTTAATCTCTTAATTGTTACAATTAAAATGCTGTCGAGAAATAAGATATGATAAAAAAAAAAAATTCATGAGTACAAACTGTAATATTTTCGAACTTAATTATCTAAGAAACAAATTCATCAAATTGTGATTTTAATTTTAACTTTTTTTTTTAATTGTGTCACCAATTGAGACGTGCACCTAACAGCCAATAAAGTGGTATCATGTAGTTGAAAATTCTCCAACAAACAACTCATAAATGGTGACATTTACGCAATGTTTGGATAAATAATTCGTGGAGGAAAAAGAAAGAAACATGAATTCAAAACCACTTCTTGTATTTTATTTACAATAAAAAAATTAAAAAAGAATAAAATTTAAGAAATTAAAAATAATTAAATTAAAAACTAATTTATCAATAATTATTTTTTCTTTTCTATATATTTAATTTACTTAACTAAAATTATGCATCCAAGATTTTATATTCTTTCTCTTTCTTTTCTCTTTTATTTTTCCTACTAATTTTTTTTCTTAGTAAATCTTAACTCAAAACATATACTTGGGGTATTTAAGTTTAATGTTTATTTGAGAATCTGCTTAATTTGTTCCTCTAGATTATTTTCAATTGGGGATTAACTTTTGAATAAATTAGTCAAAAAGTAGAGGGAGATGATATTAACGATCTTAAAAACTTCAGTTACTTCTCAGTAGGTTACTAGTTCGAGTTTTTTCAAAACTACTGAAAATTCACTCTGTTATTAACTTTAAGACCCCAATGATTAATCGAGATGCATACAAGTTAATTCGGACACCCTGAAAAATAAAAAAATAATGATATTAACACTTCAAAAAAAATTTTTTAGTAGAGAAAATATTCACCCACAAATTGAATGGAAGAATTTTTTTTTTAGAGGGACAATATCGATTATAAAAAATATATAATAGAAAGAAAAATTGGATTA
The DNA here is from genome assembly GCA_019916065.1 of Vitellaria paradoxa. NCBI lineage: Eukaryota > Viridiplantae > Streptophyta > Magnoliopsida > Ericales > Sapotaceae > Vitellaria > Vitellaria paradoxa. Next base: position 33,703,048 of record CM034241.1, on the reverse strand, counting down.
TGAAGGGCTGGACTCGCCCTTAAGAGAGGCTGATCTGCAGTACTGGGGCCCCTGGGGCTACTACTGCCGTCAGATCGGGGGGATTTGCATCGCGGCCGCACGTATGTAGACTGAGTTTACGTATATGCCAGTATAATACCTTCTTAGGTTAATGGGATCATCAAACGCAGTCAGTCTTTTTTTTTTTTTTTTTTTTTTTTAAGGAGGAGTTTCAGTGCTTGTAATTAGGCCCGATATTCTTCTTGGGATTGATGGCAAAAAGACCTCAATTCTTCTATAAATACTCTCCCCCACTCCCCTCTCAAAACCACATCTCTAGCCATCATATTTGCTCTCTCTCTCTCTCTCTCTCTCTCTCTCTCAACACTGTTAGGGTTTGATTGGGAATGGGCTGAAGCTATGAAATTGTGAAGTACCGCTTAAATTTTTAGGTGCCTGTATATGCCCCTTTTTGTATTTTTCCACAGCTTTCTTGAACTGCAACCATTGTACTGTCCTCGTCGCATCTGGACTGCGGTTCAATAAAGCTGTGGGAAGAAACAGAAAGGGTCTGTGAAATTCTGGGATCAGATTGGGTTCCTGCTGCTTTGCATGGTAACAAAGGATAGATCTGTTGCATGAATTGTTTGTTTGTTTTTTGTTTTGTTTTGTTTTGTTTTTTTTTTGGATGACTTTTATTTAGTGCTTTACTGATCGAATTAGACTTTTAACAGGTAGATCTTTGTCACGCAGTTGACAAAAAATGGTAGATTCATGTGAAGTCCATTGACCTTTTGTCTTCAACCAAACCCTAGTGGTTTTATGTGGGGAAACCCAATAGGTTTCAGTTTTTTTCTGATATGAATCTGGTTTGTGGATTTTGTTTGTAGGGTTTTTACTTGTGATATACCGATCTGCATTTTTTGTGGGTTCCCCCAAATAGCTGTGTGGTTGATTTTTTCAACATAAGTTGCAGAGTCTAGTTTCACTGATTAGTTGAAATTTGTCTTTTTTTTTTTATCCCTACTGGTTTACTTTTAGATCGGATGATCTTGTAATTCAATGAAAGTAATTGGTTTTTCCTTTTGAGTTTTTTTTTTTTTTTTTGGTAATTATTTTTTTCCTTTTGAGTTGATTTTGGTGGTCAACATGCCTAAGCTTTTCTCATGGAGAATCTATTGTGATTCAATTCAGTTTCTCTCTCTCTCTATCTCGCACCCACTTCCTCCCACATGCAAGTAATAGCTGGTCACTTGTGACTGACTATCGGTTTATGGGTGAATTGGAGGATTCATTGAATAGTTATGCATAATTGTTTAGGGAATATTAGTTTCTTTGGGTACAGATGGAAGATCCTGTCTTTCTTTCAAATACTCTGATTTAATTTTTTTTTTCTGGGTTATTGGTTATTTTATGAGGAATTTACATACACTATTTTGAAGGTTCCGCTGCAGACAAAAACCAATCTGGCATCTGGGCATCGAACACGTCACTAAGCATTCAAATAGTGTGTGTGTATATATATATATGTAACAAACTGGTGATGTGTCTTTATTCAGTGCTGGCAAGGCAACAGTTATATCATTGTATTCACAGCCATTTTCAATGCAATCCAACCTTCAGATTCCATTAAGATATATTAGAAGAAAAGCAACAGAGTTTAGTGATTATATGCATTAATGGGGTTCTATATATGTGTATTTATATATATTATTTGCATAGGTAATAAAATGTTTTTGTTGAATGAACAATTCCCTATATTATTGAAGGTGAGATGAGATGGACCACAAGACTAGGCATATGGAACCCCTCACCAACTGCAGCATAAATATATATTTATATATAGGTTTTATACAATTTTTAAAGCCACCAATGCAAAAACTTATAAAGGGTTAGGTAAAGCTTCTTTTCTGAAAGAGAACAAACATAAATATGAGGTCAAGAGGTCTCTTTCAAAGCCCAAATTCCATCACATTGTTGTTTTCACCTCGGAAAAGAGGGAACCCCATCTGTTCAAAAATATTGAAGAGGGAACCAGTGCAAGAAAATTAGGGTTTTTCCCTACTGAGGTAAGGACAGCTAGGTGGCATGAAAATCCTAGACTAGATCGACTGCAAGAAGAAATTTGATTTGTTCAACTATGGGTGTTGAGACATCAAGATGAGATCCCATTCTGTTACTTGCCTCCTCTTGGTGGCATAAGGAACAAACTTTTTATGGTTTATATGTGAATATTGTATGGTCCAAATTAGGTATATGTGATCATGACACCCCCCCCCGGGGGGGGCGCAAAGCCAATGGCATTTCATTTGAAAATTTTCAACTGCACACAATGTTAATTTTGTAATTATAGAATAGGGTAATCACAATTTTTACACTTTAACTTTAACCTCACTTCCACCTTTCTACTTTAAAGTATTTTATTTTATTTTATTTTTTATTTTTAAATCACCCCACTTTGTCTCGTTCTATCAAATTTAAAGATGAAAAATGCTTTCTTTTTTTTTAATGATAATTGATGGAAAAATCAGATGTGATGAGTTAAAAATTCAAGACAAATTTGAACAATTTAATGTCCAAATCTTAAAGCAAAATTTACAGTAAAATACAGAAATTTTATGTCTAACTTATCCCATATAATACTTGCAAGAGTTAAGAAAACTTGAACTGAGCTAAGAACTTTAAAGTGATAAGTATACAACTCCGTTGCATTATTCTTGGTGATGTTTTTGATATATATATATATATATTCCCCGTCATAATACAGCAGTGCCCTTAGTCATTGTGCTTACATTGCTTCATTGTTTCGTTACAAGAATTCATAGAATTGGATTACAGAATTTATCGTACAGCTTTGCGTTAACTGGCATCGTAGCTGGATTTGCAGAGAGTTCTTACGCAATGATCTGGATGCACCAGTGAGTCCTATGTTGTTATTTCAGAAATGTCAGCACAAAATTATTAAATATAACATTGATTGATGTATGCTCGCTGTAAGCACAATACTGTTATTTCTTTTTGTGTTCCTTTACAATACATATGTGTAATATATATATAGTGTTTGTGACCCCAAAAATTAGTTGTAATTTTTACTTTAATCTACTTTACTTTTAGAGGGCCTGTTGGTTTAAAGTTAAGCATTGGAGATTATCTAAGTGATTAAAGCAATGTTTGTTGTTACACATCACCTGCCAACTCGTCCAAGTGATCAAAAGTTGGGATTTCTTTGTCCGATTTGATTATAGTTATCTTCTTTTCTCCTTCTTTTTCTTTTTGGATTTTTATAAAGTTGCCAAAAAGGTGAGGAGGACTGGACACCATTGTGGTTTGTTAATATTTTGGTAGCTAGAAGACAGTTGGGTGAAAGCGAAAACCAAGAAAGACGATAAAAGAAGCTTAATGGACAAAACACAATCTCTATCTTCCTGATTTTGCTGTCTCAGTATTGTCCATGTTGTTCATTGGCTTGGCCAAATACTTGGAATGGAAACGAGTTGGGTTAACTCAAACTTTCACTTGTGCGACCTTGACTTGACCATTTTTATACTAAGCTTAAGTTCGAACTTAACTTGATTCGAATTTTTATATAGGTTCGAATTCATCTCGATAAAGAAGAATTTAGTTTTGAGATCTGTTCGCGAATAACTTGATTAAGCCAAAACAAAATCGTTTTAATTTAAAATATAATAAATAAAATATCATAAAAAATATAATAAAAATATTATTAAAAAATGTAAAAATATTATTAAAAAATATATATTATTTTAACGAGCTTACTCGCAAGATTTTAACCCGAACTTTTCTAAACTTAAGCTCGAACTCGAATCTAAACGAATCATAAATTAAGTTCAATTCGCACTCGTATTAATCACGAACCGAAATTGAGCTAACCAGTTGGATTCATTTCTTCTCCTACCAAATACATAATTTTTTCATATCACTTAGGAATGCCACTGGTCCAGAAATTGTAAATTTGATTAATTAGCAGTGTGTGTTTGTGTGCGTGTGAGAGAGAGAGACAGAGAAAGAGAGAGAAGCAAAGAATGTATATATATACACGTATATATGAAGTGAGGATATGCATGCTTTCCAGGTTGAATGTGGAAAAGTAGGTACTTAATTTTGTGCACCATGAAGTTTTTTGGGACCTGGTAATTAATTAGCATGGGGATTGTAATGGGCCATGAATGTTAATTCTTCATAAATACCCTGCTTCTTTTTATTTTATTTTATTTTATTTCTATTTTTTATAGTGCAAATTCTACCTACATACCAATCTGAAAACCCTATATACTCAACTCTAATTTTAGCAACAATAAGAGCATCCCCGAGTAAGGAATTCCTATTTTAGGGAGGTAAACATAAAATATATATATATATATATATATTTAGTTGGCCCTCCATCGGCTTTCTCATAACCTTTTTTTTTTGAAAGGTAAAATTTTTTTTTTTTTTAATAAGAGGAGGGGATAGACTCGAACTCGAGTCATGAGCAGGCAAGAGAGATTTTTAACTATTGAGTTACAGACTACGCTTAACTTTCCTATAGCATCTTATCTTAGAGAGTGACTAATCTCTTAAATTTAAAGAAACTCAAGTTCTTTACAAAAAGTATTTTATTATTAAAAGAAGACTCTCTCCCACTTATTAATTAAATATTAGATAATAAATAATTTAATACAATGAGGAATGATCTAAGAAAATTGCGGTATAGTTAATTGTAAAATAAGGAAGTGATGTTTTTTAAAGTATCATAGAAAATACGCTCCTATTGTACATGCCCTAAGTTTGATGAGTGCACCCTGCTCTTGGTGATTATACATGCAGTGTTATGCTACTATAAAATTTTAAAATTTTTTAGAAAAAATTAAGACAATAATGTCTCAAATTTAAAGACTTGTCATTTAAAAATAAATAAATAAATAACACATTAGAGAAGCTGACGTGACATCCAATTGCTTGGATTTAATTTATTGAGGGGATGCCTAATATATCAAAAAAATGTACAATTAAATCTATTTTTCAATTTAATAGAAGACAAAAGAGATAAATAGAGTCTCAAATAAGGAAAAAATGTAAAAAAGCAAATCCGGTTACATCTATTATTAATCCTAAATGAAATGCAAAGATCATACGAAAACATAGTATCTATTTAGGTACGTTAGAATAATTCCTTCTTATAACTAGAATGTATATTCTTATTTGGTATGTTCTGATATGAAATGAACTAATAATCGTCAAAATTAACTCAGTTCATAAGTTTGTAATCCTAGCCCAACCCATTCCTATTTTGTTTTGAACAAATTTACTAATTCTTTGATTATTGTTGCATCGTTCAGGTAGCATTTTCTAATAAAACATTCAGTGGAGTCCTCCTCTTGGGAAGAGCTAAAATTCAACGGCATTGGAGCATTTAATGTTTCCAAGCAATCAGCTGCCCTTGCCATGGTGATCAGGAACTCCAAGGGGCTTATAATTGAGTACTTCAATTACGATGGTATTCGAGTTCTTTCTGTCCTTGCTGCAGAGGCGTGGGCCATTAAAATCTCCCGTTCGATGGGCACAGGATGGAGAACGAACGATGTTATACATACATATATATATATATATATATTGAAAACGACTCCTTGAATGTAATTATTTATATCGAAGGCAGTTGGATCTGTGGCGGAATCACTGGAGCTGGTCTTTCAAATGGTGCAGGCGACTGACAACCAAATAGTGCACAGCTCATTGATTGGCCTCAAAATGTTCTGCGGGGCTTCTTCCCCTTGGCAATGTTCTTCCCAGTTTCCCGGAGAGGAGCTCATCCAGATGGTAGAGTCAGAGAACTCTTCCCAAAAAATAAAAAAATAAAATGTTCAGCCATTGCTAATTACTGCATTTCGAGCTGAATTGCTTGTGTGAAAAAAAAAAAAAAAAAAAAAAAAAAAAAAAAAAAAACTCCGAATAACAGTGAAAAATAATAAAAAATTTTAAAAATTATTTATTTTTTATTCCATTGTACGAATTACGAATTCATAACTTATCTCACTTTATTTTATTTTATCTCATTTTTTGTCGTTCCAAAAACACTCCTAATATAGCTGAGTCATATGTACAGTCATATGCCTGTATATCCAGATTTGGGAATGCCATATTATATTGCAGCCATTGTTAATTACTGCATTTCAACAAACACACACACACACACTAACTAGATGTTGTGCATCAATAGTTATACACTAACTATCTATAATCATTCTAATGTTGGTAATGCTAGACAATAGTAATTTATTATCAGAATTAAATACATGACTAATTGTTTTATGATTGTGTTTAGGTATAAGAAAGTGCTATTAAAAAGAATAAAGATTCAAAATCTCTTCCCTTGTTTGAATTATGATAGAAAATTATAATCTAAAGACATAATACTTAAGAAATTAAAATTAATTAAATTAGAAACTAATGTATAAATTAATGAATACTTATGGAACTATGTTACTAATAATCGATTGTAGTGGTTCATATACTAATTAATATTGGTATACAAACTCAGCATATATACACATTATAGAGCACTAGGTTCTATTATTGATCTCCATGAAGGCCTTAGGTGAGATAGCTTTATCAGCTCCTAATTGGTCCCCTCTAGATATTCCACTACTTTGTCTTTATTAGAGAGAGTTTTGATGGCTAGGCATATTATTATTTGGTTATTAATGATGTACAATCAAAAGATAGAAAAAAAAAAATGATCAAGGGACAAAGTTGTGAATTTAAAAACATATGTCAGTTGTGTAGAGTTACAACTAAAATAAATTTTTAAATATTTATTATTTCCAAATGATAGTCCCCCAAGTGTTTTATATTATTTTAATCATTTTTTGTTATAATAATTTTTTTCATTAGGTAGCATTACTTATAAATTTGTTATTACCACACTAGCCTGGCACTTTGTGTTGTTGTTTAATTAATCTTTTTAATAGCCCAAGCTACTTGCATTTTCCTATATATATTTTCCTTGTGTGCTCCATGGAACATCCATGACCCATTGTCTAGTCTATTTATGGACCCACTACCCACAACCCACACCCAATAGAATTTGATAAATTCACTAGCAAAGTTAATTAAAGATGGTGATAATTAAATCACCAAACAACTTGCTAGATTTTGAAGCATAAATTGAGAGACATATCAGAAAGTAAAAGAGGAGAAAGCACCAGAACAAGGGGCATGTGTTTATTAATGATGCCAGTTCACTTGAGTTCGTCAGCTGAATCCAGCAAACCATTGATTTTGTCCTTGCATAACTTCAGGTTAAATCCATCTGAAAAACTAGCTAGCCCTACCCTTCAAAGATCACAACACAAAAATTTTGGAGTTCTTGCACAGAAGTTTTGAATTAATTGTTTTCTAATTGATCAAAAAATTATGTGTTGAAGCAGCTATATGTAGAATTGAACCAGAAGCTCTCAGCAAGAATCATCAGAAAAAGAACTTGATCGAAAAACAAACAGAAGTCACAAGCAATATCTAACAAATATACATGGGTTCCGTTTGAGTTACTATAAATTACGGAAAATTTCTTAAAATCTTTTAAAATTATTTATTTTTTTTCTCACTGCACGAATTACTCTGAGCAAAAATCATCAGAAAGAGAACTTAAAAAACAATCAGAAACCACAAGTGATATCTAACAAGTATATATAAACTCCATTTGATTTATTATAAATCATTGAAAATTTTTTAAATTTTCTGAAAATTTCTTAAAATTATTCACTTTTTCTCTTACTATATGAATTATTAACTTAGAACTTATCTCACTTTTTATCACTTCAAACACACCCATAATTACTAATTATTGCTATATAAATTCACTTGTATATTAATTTTAATTTTTTAATAAAAAATAATAAAAATGCAGAATCTCAACCACCAATTTGACCCAAGATAGCAGTAAAAATCTGGGAGGGCTACAGAACAATATTCATGAAAACAGACAAGTATAATTTCAACTTTTTATAATTGTTTAATAGTATTTGTAAATAATTATGTGAAAATATTAATATATAAACTGCATATTTCAGAAGTTGCTCGCCATCAAACGAAATATTTTCGCAAAGAGACAAAAGTCTAACCATTTTCACAGAAATGGAGGAGATTGACAAATTAAGAATAGCAAAAGCCAAAGGCAGAGGTGGACTTAACAATGATTGATGACAAAGAGGAAAGCTGGGAAATCTTCTCTGCAACATAACTGAGTATTCTTCAATTTGATTGAATGCTAGTCATCACTCATCAGAATAGTTAAAGAAAATAATAATAAATAAATTCAAAAAATTTGTAGTAATTCATGAAAATGTATGCAGTGAATAAAAAATATTTAAGATTATTGGATGATTTATCCCGATTATTAATTTTAAGTCGTAGAAATTAATTGAGGAACGCGTAAACTGACACAAACACTCTCAATTACGCGCACACATACGCACACAAAAAAAAAATCACCCCAGCATGCACGTCTACTGTGTATTAATTGCAGTAAATTAAATAATAATGAAAATGGGGATATTTAGATATATATACATATATATAAACACACACACACACACGAGGGAAACATCAAATTTAATTCTCACTTTATATAAAATAGTGTGCGTGTGTGTGTATATATATATATATATATACACCCAGCAATTCGCACCAAATTTTGTAATTCAGCAGATAATTAGTAAAATTAAGCGTGAAAGTTGAAACCCACGTCCATAGTTGATGATACATTATACTCTTTCTTTCGAGATGGAACTGCAAGAATTGGAGCGAATTATATATTATGTGAAATTCCAATTGAATTTTGATCAATTAGGTTTGAATATATATAAATAAATATATAACAGCTGTGAAAATAAATAAATAAAATAAATACCATGAGCACTGCATGAAGATTCAGCTGCAGCATGATCTTGCCTGCGAACACCAGAGAGGATGCTTTTTTTTTTGGGGGGGGGGGGTGAGGGGTCGAAGGAAATCCCGAATTGCCTCCTGAGCTTCCTCAGTACTGATCTAGAGGAGAAGAAATAGATGAGGTACGAGGAAAGCTGTGGAAAAAAGATGACTGGACTTGTAAAATTTATTTAGTTATTTATATATTCCAATCTCAGATCTCACAATCCTCTCCATCACATGTCTTACACCAAGAAAGAAAGAGGAAGCTATTGAAGACTACATGTGGGAGTGGGGGAGAGAGATACAGGCCCCTCGTCCATACAAGCCGCTCTCGTGGATCACACTGGTATTTTTATTTTTTTTTTGTAACACATAATCCTAGTCGATTTATTATATTTCTTAACAAACAGTATAATCAGTACATAAATAGGAGAGATGTACACTATTTTTCACACACACTTCACTTGAATTAAGAATTGAACCTATATAATTTTTATGAAAAATATTTTTACGAACTAATCAGACTAACTCAGGAGCATTGCACATAGAATCTGTGCACCAGCCTCATAGAGAACCCAAGGGTTTATTTCCTTCACTCACAAATTTAATTGGTGCATTTCAACCCCCCCAAAAAAGAGGGCCTGCTTTAGGTGTGAATTTGTGCAGTGAGGTACTTATACCTACGTCAGAAAAATAGAAAGGGCAAAAAAAAAAAAAAAAAATGAAAATGAAGAAATGAGAAAAATCATATTCCCATTTGAGACTCTTGCATGTAAGGGGCATTTAAGATTTATAATTTGTGAAAGTAAAATTAAAATTTTTATATTAAATAAGAGTAAAATTAAAAATGTAATGAGGGAAAAATATAAAAAAATAATATAATTTAAAAAAAATAACAAAATTAATAAAATATTAGTGTACTTTTTTTAATTCAACGAGGGTAATTCCTTAATGTTGGGTCCACCCATGTTTGCATGGTTAGAAAGATGCTACCGTATACACAATGTCAAGTATTGGTGAAGTTCCATAAGATTTGATGAAATTGAAAAGAGTAGTGTTTTCAAATTAATCCTTTGAAATAAAAATATATATTTTCAAAATTTATGTTAAATAGTTAGAAATATTTATTGAAAAATTTTCAATATTAATTGTCCCAAATCAAAAAGACTCCTGTTAAAATATATAAATTTGTTATTTCTTTCACTTAACTAAATCTCGACTGCTTTTGTGTGATGACTGACAATTTCATAAATTCGATTAAAAATGGAGAAAAAATTTCAGTTAAAAAAACTACGAATTGCTTATTGGAAAATAAGAGAAAAAAAATGGAGGATTGTTAAGTGCTGAGGGTTTTCAGTTACAAATATAGGTCTTGGAGGGCTTAAACTTAGTAAACTGCATTTCAGTATATATTAGGGACGGTAACAAAGTAGATAGAGATGAATATAGTAATATCTAAATTCGAATTTTGAACCGTTTGTCCACTTCTGAATCCTTCCCAGAATTCAGAGCGGATATTTTTTTAAATCTCCATTTTCAGCTCCAATTGGAGGATGGATATATCCACGATATCTAAAAATTCGAACTCTCCTTCTGCCTCTGAATCCGTCCCTAACTTGATACATAACTTGATTGCACATATAACTTATTACTATCAAATAATTCATCTCTAAGATCAAAATAATATATAAATATCATCACAATAATAATTCACTAACGTAATATATAAACATTTGCAAAACTAACATTTTACTAAAGTACCATTTTACCAACTGATAAATAATAAAGATACATAATTTCAAAATACTAACATTGTCGCAACTCAAAGTAGCAAATACAAAATACGATAATCCATAGCATAATTATTAATCTCAATTTCTTAAACCTCCAAAAGGTATTAGATATCAGATACAGGGCGGCTCGAGGCAAATTTGAATCAGATATTAGATTCGAAGCAGATTAGGGGTGGAAGGCAATCTCATCTCTATATCCGATTTGATATCTGAATATTTTTGTTAAAAAAATTTGAATCTAATATAATCTATGAAAAAATCGAAATTCAATTCAATATCCATTCTGGCTCAAGTAAGCAAATTGGATTTAGGACAGGTCGATCGAGATGGCTATCCCTTAGTGTATATATATGCTTCTTGGAGGACCTTTCGCACTTGCTTTATCAACAAAGGGCTCCCATTTCTGAAAGGAAAGCAATTATGAGGGTGTTTGATAACATCAAAACTCACTAAAAATTACAAAATGTTACAAAAAGTTATTACTCTTTTCCAATTAAATTTCATTATGTGTTGTTTTTACATCAATTTTTTTTAAATTTTTTTATCTTCCAAACACCCGCATCGTATGAAATATAGAATGATGTGCAATCAGATGCTTATGAAAACCTTGAATAGGTAATTAACCAAATTCAAGAGTTATTCATGCCTCAGTTAAAAAATAAAAATAAAATAAAAAATAAGGTCATACCACCCAAATGGGAAATTAGCTCACGAATCTCCAAGTGGCAAGCCATGGTTTATAATAATTTGATTTTTCGTTCTAGAGGAACCAGTAAACAATATTTTGTTCGAAAATAGAAATAAAAGATATCAACTAGGGGGCGCAAATGGGCAACAGAGCCAATCTTACCTTTGAAACAATCAATTTTATTGAGTTGGTAAATTGTTAAAATATTAATGTTTATTGAGTTAGCAAGTAGTATAATGATCTTTTTACTTTAATTAAACTTAAAAATTATTAAAATTTTTATAAAATACTTAAAAGTTACTTAAAAAAAAGTTTTTTTTTTTAACTAAACACTTAAAAATTATTAAAAATTATTAAAAATTTTATTTATTTTAATTAACACATAAAAAATTTCATATATTAACTTTTGTTAGAAAATTTAAAATTTATAAAAATTTAACTTTTAAACGGAGCTTTTATGTACAGATGTAGGCGTGCGCAAAAGAACAAAAACCAGGAAATGTTGTTTACGTTATCAATATATATAGGGGTTGTTTGGAGTAAGAAAAAGTGAGATAAATTGAGATAAATTGTAGTTTAGGAAGAGTTCGTAATAAGTGCAGTGAGAGAAAAAGTTAATGTGATATAAAATTAACAGAGATTTATAAATTTTTTTAAAAAAATTTAACAAATCAAACGATCCCATACTATTATTATACAATAATAGATTGGGACCCATTTATGATCCAAAACACTTGGGATCCTCTCCCTGTAACTGACTTGGGCTGCAGTGGTCGGTGGACATTGGACCACTTTGTTTTTGCTTAAGATTCATTTGGAGTGGTTAAAAAATAAGATAAATTTTTTTTTTTTTTTTTTACTTACCAACAAAAATTCTCAATTTGAATCTGCACCGCACCCTTTGGACGGAGCATTTCCAAACCATTTCACTACCAGTATCTCTCTGCTGCAAAGAGAGAGAGAAAGGGTGAGACCGCATCGAAAGAGGTGCGTGAGGGCTCTTCGCCGGAGACATCCAACTCCAATGCAGAGCCACACGTCCAGAAAAGAAAAGCTTGGTAAGGATATCCTCAATCTTCAACTGGATCTTCATTTTTATGGCGACTGCGGCTAGGATTTTCTTGATCTCTCACGTCACTGACCTGTCAATCAAGCCCTGCCAACCATCGCCTCCACCGTTCTCCCAGCAACTCCTCGTCCGATCGTTGCTCTCGGCTGTCTCCATCATGAGGCTCCCTTTCGTTGCCGTCGGATGTCTTGTATCCGGCGTTGACGGCAACAGGAGTCTTAACGACTTTGTCTCAACGAGAAAATCTGGTTTCGATCGAGGATTCTCGATAATTGCTTCCCGCTGCCGTCAGCCCCCGCCGCCACCACTTCAGGAGTCACCACCAAAGACTGCAATAGCCGCCTATCTCTGGCCGACAACCACTTGGGCCACCAACATGTTTCCTCCTCCTCTAGCTTCCTTCCGGTGATCTTCACTTGGTTGACAATATCCGTGTCGGCCATGTTCATGAAACTGTGGGAACAATTTTGGGTAATTCGTTGTAATGGTTTGTGTGAACCCACTCACACCCACAATAGTATTCATTTAAAAATTTTAGAGTCAGAGAATATGATTAAAAAAAAAATTTCTTATTCGATTAACTTTTTCTGTAGTTTGATTTTTTTTAAGAAAATATTTAAATTTTTTGAAATTAAAAAAAGTAGGAATATATAAAAGTGTAATAGAGAATTTTAGTGATTTTTAGATGTTATTAGAATTTTATTTTATATTTTGGCACACCAAACGGTGCCTTAATATCCTTAAAGTAGGTTGACATTGAATTTAATGTTAGTTTGATGTCAATTTAATTTAAATTATTTGATTAAAATTTAATAATTTAAATATATTTATAAAAATACTATGTTTGGATGATTAAATTTTAATTTAAAAATTCAAATCAAGATTGTTACTGAGTTGACAATACTCTTGCTCTTAGTCCCCACCACCCCATTTATATTCTTTCTTTCACTTGTGTTTAGCCATCTTTCTTGGTATAAAACTTCAATATTTTGGAAAGTTTTTTTTATTCTTAATAAAAATCAAAGGTCTAAAATTATATTTACTTAACCTTTGTTTAAATCAATAATTTATTAAGAAAAAAAGAAAATGAATAGTGATGCAAAATTTTTCCTTGTTTAGATTATGATAGAAAATATAGAAAAAAAATAGAATTTAAGAAATTAAAATTAATTAAATTAAAAAATTAATATATTAATGAATATCTTATATTTTATATATTTTTTAATTCATTCAGCAAGAAGCATATTTAGAATTTTATATTTTCTTTATCTTATCTTTTTTTATATATTATTATTTTTCGTTCAATTTTTATTTTCTAACAAAATTCTCGCACCGGTAACATGCTTAATAAATTTTTATTTTTTTCTCTAAAAATTAGCCCGTGCTTTACACGCGCTTGCCTTACCAATGGTTTATATAGCTAATGAGTACTGAGAATTTTAGAAGAATTAATCTAATCATTTGATATTTTCATACGAAATTGTTAAATAAACTAAATAATTAGAGACCGATTGCGTTGTTAAAAGTATATTCTAAATTAATTTATAAAATTAAATGAAGCTTAAATACAAGTTGTGGTTGGCCCAATAAATTTAACTTTGTGTAAAATAATTAAGGTGACATTTAGTTTACTTTTTTATTTTCTATTTTTTATTTTTTTTATATGTTAAAAATCTCAAAACAAAGAAATAGAAGATACTCTATTTTCTTTGTTTTGAGATTTTCTTTATTTTTTATTATTAAAAACTCTCAAAATAATTTTTTATCATTTTTTATTTTATGTGTAAAGTCATTTTAATTTTTTAATACAAATTTTAAAAATACAAGTAACCAAATAAATTTTGAACTGTTTTCCTTATTTTTAAAAGTATAAAATGAAAAATAAGCTCAAAATAAAAATAAAAAAAAAACCAAATGGCCCCTAAACTATTCGAACTCGCGTAATTAAAACTTAGTTCGAAAGTTTAAAAGACTAAACTCTAACACATTTTTAAGCTTGATAAAATTTTAAACCAAACTTGAATAACTTACCATTCAATTTGGCTAAGCTCGTTTGTAGATTTATTTCTCTCTCATTGTGTAAATGTCAATTTTTTTTGTTTTTGTATTTATAAGATATCCTAAAAATGAAATGAGACAAGATAACAACTACTTATTTAAAAGGAGTATATACTACTTATTTAAATTTTATAAATAATAAAATTTAATAATAATTATATTTTTTTGTAGCGAGTGACATCTCTAGCAAACTTTAGATACTGTTAATAACGTCAGCTGAACTATTAAATTATAAAATCGTATATTTATCAATTTAATATTTAAAAATAATTTTACTCTTTTTAAAAATAATATCACTTCTCTCCCACTTTTAATATAACCCGACTCGCGTTTTTCTTTTTTTTTTTTTTTTTTTTCTTTCTTTCCTTCTTTGAGTGCTTGGGGCTGCTTAGTCAAAGTCCTGGATTCCCTTCCTGAAAATCCTGGATTCCCTTGCTGAAAAGCTTAGCTTTGAAGAACAAATGCACAAGCATTAGGTGCTATAGTTTATGTGGTTGTTACCCTTCAAAAACACACAGAGTGTGGAGAATAATGAATCATAGTTAATGAATGATGATGTCCATCAGATTGATATTAGTAAATGTGAGTTTCCAAAAAAAAAAAAAAAAGGGTATGTGTGATCAGCAGCCCCACATTCTATGGCTCCATTTGTAGTATAACAAAATAAAATAAAATTTTATAAATTTCTACAAATATGAATTACGAGATAATAAATTTTAAAATTTTTACTCATTACAAAAATTACGAGACATTTACTTTTACAATTTTATTTTATTTTATACACTTTTATACAATTCCAAACATATCCTATATATCTTATTCCCCAAGCTCCTAAGAAAAGCACACCTACTTGGAGCCTTTGGAGGACAAATCTAGCGGAAAATATTCCAAAGATTTTTCAAAACTTGATTTTCAAAGACTTTTGCGTCCTTTTGGTCTCCCGTCCATAGCTTTCACCACACTCTTCTATTCTTTTTTTATTCTTTCTCCTGGGCTTGTTAGTTTGGTAAAAACTAATTCAAGTCGCCTTTTTTTTTTTTTTGGTATAATATATATTTGACATAAACTTAACTTTTATTTCATTTCTGCATATTTTTAAGCATGTTATTAGGATGTGTTTTAAAAAAAAAAAAATTATGAATGGTACGTTTAGAGTGACAAAAAGTGAGATAACGTGAGATAATTTTTAAAAATTTTTAAAAATTTTTTAAAAAAAATTTATAATTTTCCAACGTTTCTTAGTGTTAAATGTACTTGAAATATATACTTAATTAGTTAGATGTTGAGAGTTTAGAAAAAATTTATAAAAGTTAGAAAAATTGAAGAAAGTTAAAGAAAATTGGTAAAAATTAAATAACATTGATGAAAGTTGGAGAAAATTAAAAAGACTAGTAAAAAGTTAGTTTTGTGTTTAATAGAAAGTTAGAAAAAAAATTAATAAAAATTAATTTTGTAGGTGAAAATTGGTGTACCAATCGCCACCTAACTTCTAACTTTTATAAAAATAAATAAAATATTTTTTCATCATAAAAATATACAAGATGCAAATATATAATGAAATAGCAATGAAATTTATTTTTATAAATTTATTTACACTAATACTTTTATGTATAAATTGTTCTGTCACGAATTTCCTTATTAACCTACACGAGCTACTTTAATTAGATAAAAGTATCAAATGAAGACCAAAAAAGTCCATCTCTTTTTCTCAAACCTTAGAGTTCATTTGGTAAAATTGTCAATTTTTAATTTTTATGTTTATTTTTCAGTTTTTATATTCAGTATTCATTTTAAATTTTCATTTTCATTAAAAAAAAATAAAAACTTAAAAATACGTTTGGTAACGATAATTGTTAATTAATTGATTGTTATAATAGTTAATTAATTAATTCATTAAATTTAATTATTTTGATAGGATAATTTCTTAAAAATAATTTAATATAATAAAAATAAAATTATTAAACATAATTTATTATATTATTTTTTAAAATATTTTCATAAAATATGTACAATAATTTTGTACAAAAATAAATTAAAAATTATATGTTTATATACAAAATGATTTTAGATAATACAACTATAAATTTTAAAAAAAATAAAAAATAGTTATTTATATATAAATAGAATTTTGGTTAATTAAACTAAATTGATTTAATTAATTAATTAAACTTTTTTATTAATAATAATTTAATTATATTATTTATTAAAAATAATAAAATAAAATATTTTTTCAATTAATTTAATTAATTATATTTAATTATAATTAATATAATTTAGTTAATTATTAATTAGTCATTAAATTATATTTAAATATAATTCAATTCATTAAATTGATTATTGAAAAAATTAATTTTAATTAAATTATATTTAATATATTTTTATATATTTAATATATTAATTTAATATATTTAATATGTAATTTCATATATCAAATTAATTATTAATTAAATTATATTTAAATATAATTTAATATATTAATTCAGGAGAAATAAAAATATATTAGATACAATTTAATTATATTAGTTATTAAAAATAATTAAATAAAATATTTTTAATTAATTTAATTTTAATTATTAATTAAATTGTATTTAATATATAATTGAATATATTAATTTAAGATATATAATACATAATTTAATATATTAAATTAATTATTGATAAAATTAATTATTAATTATATTATATTGAATATATTTTAAACTATTTAATATATAGTTAATATATTAATGTAACATATGTGAAATAATATGTGTGTATATATATATATATTTATATTAGTGATAGTCAGAGGTAGGTCGAGAGACGGTAATTGTTAGTGGTGATCAGAGTTGGGTGGGGGTGGTGGTGTTGATGGTGGCGGTAGTGGTAGTAGTTGAGGTTAATCAAATGTGGATGGTGATCAAGTGGACGGTGGTGTTCGATTGTAGTAATGGTTGTGACTGGTAGTGATTATGGAAGAAAATAAAAATTAAAAATAAAAACTTGAGAAAATACTTTTTTTCATGTTTTTATAATTTTTAAAAATTTTAAAAATAATTTTCATTTTTTCAAAAATTAAAAACTTAAAAAAATTTGCCAAACAAATTTTCACGTTCAGTTTTTAAAAAAATAAAAATAAAAATAAAAAACTAAAAAATAGTTGCCAAACGGACTCCAAATCATTCGTCTTCAGATGAGGTACTCCCCTTTGTTCCGGATAAATTCCACATACATATTTATTTATATATCAAGTAATATTTTCTCTGTATATATGTTATATAATAATATATATTAATATTAAAATATGTAATAATTTTTAATAAATAATATATACGCATTCCAATGAATTAAGTGAAAATCATATATATTATGTGTGTACACTTTTAATATATATATATATATATATATATGAATCTTGTACAGTATTTAAAGATTTCATTTCTTATCCAACTCTAAAAAAGATTAATACCTTTTTTTTTCTTTTTGTTCTTTGTTAATATAAAAACTTAAAATATATTATTTATAATTTTTGATTTTTATACTCAATTTGTATTTTTTGTTTAAATACATGAGATATATATAT
Source organism: Vitellaria paradoxa (assembly GCA_019916065.1). Lineage (NCBI taxonomy): Eukaryota > Viridiplantae > Streptophyta > Magnoliopsida > Ericales > Sapotaceae > Vitellaria > Vitellaria paradoxa. Next base: position 33,684,971 of record CM034241.1, on the reverse strand, counting down.
ATATATATTAAAATTTTTGAATATTTATAATTTTTTATGCATGTATATTTTTATAACAATAAATTTTGAACAATAAGTCGAAATAATATACCAATATCTACTGTGACAATAACAAGTCTTCCTGTGGGTCGGGAAGAAACTCGCAGCGGCTACCCGAAGGTGCGCACTGGGTAAACCCGCCCTGTGGATCAAGCCGGCAATGACCCACGAGGTGGTAAACCAGCCTAGGCAAGCCCTGACTGACCGGCTCGATCGAAGGGAGCTATTAGAAACTCGCCAAAGCGATAACCCACCCTCCCGAAGGAAAGTCAAACCTGAGACCGCACGCAGCCCAGACCCTTAGGTAGCCCCCAAACTCCCGCTCAACCACTCCGAAAGGGCCAATAACAAGTCTAAATCTATAACTGTCTGGTCTTAACTAATGTGCTGGTGAATTATTTCGATGCCTCATTTTAGTAGGTAGTTCTTGCTGAGATTTCTCGCATCCTACGTGCCAAACGCGCTCCAATAAGACTTTTTAACTCTTAACCTCCAACACGCTATATAGCCCGAATACCCAAGATTGGGAAGTGTACGATCATGTAGGGTGTAAAAATTTAATAAAAAAATATAAAAATGTGAGGTAAAAAATAATTTATGATAAAATTTAATTAAAAAATATAAAAATTTAATAAACTTTAATTAATTTTTATCAACCAAACATAGCCTATATTTTTTCTTTTCTTCTTGCCAAAGTCATCAAATAGGACTGTGGCAGCACGATCACATTTGTTCATTTTTTTTGGAGCTGTGAGTTCCCCTCACGCGATCACATTCGTTCATTCTTTCAACCGTGGGTCCCACCAATAACACTTTTTTTCCCTCGACGTTAGCATCGTTTGGAAGCACAATTTTTAGCCAAAAAAAATTACTAATTTTTGATTTTTGACTTCTCGGCAAACCATTAATTTTAATCACTTTCTTCTAAGTTAGTAATTTTGCCACTCAAACGTTATTAAAAATAGTTAAAAATTATTAAAAATTACTAAATATTATTAAAAGTTATCAATAGTTTTATCAAATACCTAAAAATTATAAAATGTTGTTAAAATTATTAAAAATTATTATCTGCTTCATCAAACACATCAAAATTATAAGTAACAATTTTGACCTAAAAAATTAAAAGTTACAACTAACAACTTTTGACAAAAAATTTTAAAATTATAACTGATAACTTTTGACAAAAAAAATTTAAATTACTAAAAATTGCGACGCCAAATACTCCTTCAATTAGTTCAAACAGAGCCTTTATTTTGAGAGGTAATAGATTGTAAATTCCAAGCGCAAAAGGCGTAGTGAATTAGTATGAAAAATCTCCTTAACTTATCGACTGTCGCCTTCTCTTGGGATTGAAAATGAACTATTCTTTTTTTAACTTTTTGAGTTCGGTTTGGGGAAAAAAAAAAAAAAAAAAAATCGGCTCAAACTTATGGCCTGTTTGGCCTACTAAATTTTACTAAAAGTTATCAAATTTTAACTACCTTTTATACTTTTTTCCAATAAAATTTAACACTTATCACCTTTATGTCACATCTTTTCATTTTTATTGTACTTTTTGACCAAAATTTGACCAATCAAACAGCCCTTAATTTATTATTAAGCAGCTTGTTTAGAATCAAAGTCAAATTTGAGCTTAAAAAAGTCTGACTTAGAAATTATCGAACTAGCTTGATAAAAAAAATATATAATATGTATTATAATATTTTAGTATTTTTTAATAATTTTTTATTTATTATATTTTAAACTAAAATAATATTATTTTGATTTAATCAAACTATTTACAAACCAGTCTCGAGTTTAAAATTTTCTTTATCATTTACAAATCAATTTCGAATTTAAATTTTTCTTTATCAAGTCAGACTCGAACTCGAACTCAATTTAAATAATTCAAACCCAATTTAAATAAGTTAGAATTCGATTCTATTCAACTCGATTTCATCCCTCCTTTTTCTCGTCTATATTGATATCGTCGTAGTACTAACTAAATAAAATTTAGGCTTAGTTTGGAAAAGTCAAAAGGCCAACATTTTTTTAGTTAGCAGCTACTAATTACTACTTAACCTATTAAGAAGTTAATCTTTTTTTTTTTACTTGAAAAAAAAAAGTTAACTTTTAAATTTTTGTTAATTTAACTTTTTTTGTCCTTCAATATTAAAAAAAGTATAAAATATAAAAAAAAATAACTTTTGTCATTTTAAAGAAAGACAAAAAAAGTAGTAGTTAGTTACTTTACCTGGCTATTATTGCCAAGCGGAACCTTAATGTTAACATTAATCTGGCAAATAAAAATCTCTTTGTCATATATATATTGATATCGTGTAGTACTAAGTAAATAAAATTTAGGCTTAGCTTGGGAAGCCAAAAAGTCAATATTTTTTTAGTTAGTACCCACTAATTATTACTTAATTACTGAAATTTTTTTTTTTTTTTTTGAGAAAGGAAAAGAAACTAAGGTGGCATTTAGTTTATTTTTCTGTTATTTTCTGTTTCATTTTATGTTTTAAAAATATCAAAATAAAGAAACAAAAAATGCACTATTTTCATTATTTTCAAATTTTCTTTATTTTGGATTAAAAACGCTTAAAATGACTTTTGGTCATTTTTCATTTTATGTGCAAGCCAATTTTTATGTTTTTAAAATAAATTTTGAAAACACAAGTGATCAAATATGTTTTGAGTTTTTTTTTTATTTTCAAAAGCGTAAAATAAAAATGAGTTCAAAACAGAAATTAGAAAATAAAAATAAAAAAATAAAAAATAAACCAAATGAACCCTAACTTTTTATCATTTTAAAAAAAGACAAAAATGTAGTAGTTAGTAATTCTAGTTACCGGCCTACTATTGCCAAACCGACCCTTAATGTTGACATTAATTTGGCAAATAAAAATCTCTTTGTCGACCTTTGTTGCACCGGACGTGTTGGACGTGGCTATCTATGGGGAATAGCACGGATTATTCGTACATCCACGCAAGGACGATTTGTTTATGATGGTTGAGGCAGTTCACGCGTTTTTTGTGGGGATATCAAAAGGTATCCACCAAACACCGCGTAACTTCTTCTTCAATGATCACATGACCTCGCACTAATCAAGTAAAAACTATAATTATTCTCTTCAACAAACCCCCCCCCCTCTCTCTCTCTCTCTCTCTCTCTCTCTATATATTCTCATTGCTCTTCACTCTCTTTCTCATCTGTTCCATTGAAACCAGAAGGAGAACAAGAAGAAGAAGAAGAAGATGGCGATGGCCTTGGCATTACTAGCAGTACTCTTCATTGCAGGGCTTATCCACACTCTCTTCAGCTTCCCCAACAACGAGAAGTTCACGGTCTTTTTACAATCATTTTTCACAAAAACTAACTCTAATATTACTTCAAACCATGTTCCCATCGAGGCTGAGCACAACAAGGTGACCCAGATCGACGAGGCTGAGCTCAAGGAGGCGAAGTGCAGCACCACCGGCCGGGACAAGGCGGAGCTCGAGAATGTCTTTGCCACCTTCGACAAGAACAACGATGGATTCATAACGAAGCAAGAGCTTAAAGTGTCGTTCAAGAACATCGGAATGCATTTAACGGAGGATGAAGTTGCAGATTTGGTTGAGAAGGTGGATTCGAACGGGGATGGGCTGATTGATCTCGACGAGTTCTGCAGATTGTTTGAAACAGTGGCGGCTAGCCCAGAGGCGGTGGGAGGAGAAGGCGGAGGAGAGGAGGATTTGAAGGAGGCTTTCGATGTTTTTGATGTAGATGGAGATGGGTTGATAAGTGTGGAGGAGTTGGGATCAGTGTTGTCTTCTTTGGGACTGAAGGAAGGCCAGAGATTGGACAAGTGCAGGGAGATGATAAAGGTGGTTGATGTAGATGGAGATGGAATGGTTAATTTTGATGAGTTTAAGAGGATGATGAGATCTGGCGGAAAGCTTATTGCAGTCTCCTAATTAAGTCTCTCTCTCTGTCTCTCTGTCTCTCTGTGTCCCCCCCAAGTCAACTTAATTTGTAAATTTAGCTCACAGAAAAAGTAGGTTCTCCCATGCTGTTTTCTTGCATCTTCGACCTACCATTTCTATGTATTAAAATATATATATATATTGACTGAAACAGTTATTATGAGTATTTTTGAAGTGATAAAAATCGAATAAAATAAAGTAAGTTGTGTGTTCATGATTCGTACGTTGAAATAAAAAGTGAATGATTTTTAAAATTTTTTATCATCTCAAATAAAGCCTATAACAATCATGAGCACAGATGGATTAAATTGAATTTACGAACCGATCCATTGAAATTCGATCGATTTAAACAATTCAGTTAATTTGGTTTTAAAATTATTTATTTTAATTTCTGGTTCAATGACAAAAAAATAAAAAAAAAATAAAAAGCTAAAACAAGCCAACTAAATTTTGAATCAAAAACTTTCAAAATATTAGTAAATCAATCGAAACTCTTATTTCATTTCATAGGATAAAAATTTTTACAAACCAAGACTACTTCGATTCAGTTCACTCCAAAATTGAATCCAATTTAGAACTAATTTTTTTTTTTTTTTATAAACTAAAAAATTATTCCGATTCAATTCACTTCAAAATTGGACGGAATAGAGAAACGCACACCCAACAGCTAGCCCACTTAACTCTAGTAGCCGGTCCACCAAGGAGAGCGCAAACTATGGTGCCCAAATTGAGCTCTCCAGTCAGTCATTTAATTATTCTGCTCCTGGACTTTGGAGTCGCTTCTTTGAAAAAAGAAATACTTTGCCAGAGTTTGCCCCTTTGCCGATCTTAACTTTTGAAATTTTTTTTTTTTAATTTTTTATAGAAGGAGATTTTTTTTTATTTTTTTGAGCATTCACTTTCAAGATAAGCTTCCCAAGTGCCACTTTTTGGGTCTTCCCAAGTCTTTCAACTCTCCATTCTTCTCATTTGTTTCAGTTGACTTTTGATGTGTTTGGAGTAACAGAAAATGAAATAAAATAAAATAAAATAAGATAATTTGTGAATTTATAATTCATGTAGATTTGTAATTTGTACAGTGAAATAAAAAATGAATAATTTTTGTAATTTTTAGAAATATTTAGAATTTTTTTAAGAATTTTTACAACCAAACACACCCTTTATTGGTTATAGGCTTGCATGAATCACATTCTTGGGGCTTACGTGGAACTTTTTTCCAATTTCATATGATTTCCCACAACTCAAATTCGCTATGGAGCAATTAATAGGAAATTTCCTTGTTAGCTTGAATTTCAAAACATACGTACCTTTGCAAAATAAGCTTGCCAAGGGATTGGGTATGTACTCATTTAAATATGTAAATCGAGTATCAATAGCACTAGTTAAATAGCTCAATATTTCCATCCTGTCAGGCTTTGGAAAGTTGCATGCCCGGGTGCCATTTCTTTAACAAAATCAAATGGCTTCCAAAATAGATTGGACTACGGGTAGACCCAGCGGGGGATTCAAGATGAGCGTCATTGGATTAAATTCAACGATTTAAATGTATTTATGTATTTTAATTTAATGGTACATACATTAATATTGCATTGCAGGATTTAGCCTCTCCCTTTTCCTTGGGGGACTCGTGGAGGGCCGTAGCCTAACAAAGTTTTTAGAATTTGTTTGTATTTTTTAAAATTTTTAAGTATTTATGTTAGTTTATAGTGTATCAATGCTCTCAAAATTTTAAAAAGTTACCTTGAAACCATTTGGAGCTCTTTAAAGTTTGTTTAAAATACAGTTGGGATGATTTTTTGGCGTTTAGATTGCAATTAACAAAAAAAGTAAAAATGTAAAGATGAACAGTAATCCATTCGAACGGATTTTAATAGACATTTTTTGACCTTTTATGTTAGAATTTTTTGAAATTTGTAGATATTTAAATAGATTTAAAGAAATTTACATAATTCGAGATTAAAGAAATTTTGTAAAGATTTGGTGAGTTTTATAAATTTTTTTTTTTAACTCCAAACGCAATCCTTACCTTCTCAAAATATAAAAAATTTTATCTTGACCTCACAAAAGAGCCAACAAGAGCATATATGTTTCCATTGAAGAAACTAATTTCTTGTAATCTCAAAAATGGAATATATATTAAGCTCAATGTCTTTGAAAACCAACCTCTAACTACTATTAAGTTTTCAAACCAATTTCTCACCACCAAACTTATGTTTAAATAAACTGTTCCAAGAAACAAAAAATTAGATTTTATAAGCTTAGGGTGCATTTGGAGTTACAAAAAGTGAGATAAAATGAGATAAATTGTAAGTTCGTAATTCGTATATTCGTAATTCGTATAGTGAAATAAAAAGTAAATAACTTTTAAATCTTTTCAATATTTTTTACTTTTTTTTTTTTCAAAATTTTTTATTACTCCAAACAGAACCTCACTCCGTTAAGTTCGAGTGAACCCTTCAAGAATTGGTGGAAGCGGGCTGGTTACAAATATACATATATTCTGTTTCGGCCTCTAGAATATGCCATAGTGACCAGTAAGTCATCAGTCTTAGGTTGAGACCTTCTGTGAAACCCCAGCAAAATCAAGTTTGTGGCAAACAAGTGTGCATGAAATTCCCAAGGCTGTGTTTGGATTATGATTTGCAAAATGAAATTGATAGGATTCAAAATCACTCATGTTTGGTTTTGTGATGGAAAATAAAAGGTAAAAAAAATGAGACGTAAAAAAAATTAAATTCAAAAAATTAATTTATTAATAAACATCTTCTATTTTTTTATATTTTTTAATCTATATATTCAAGTATAAAATTGTACATTTGATATTTTATCTTTAAATTAATTAAATTCATTTGAAATATTTTATTAAATTTGATTAATCTTTTTAAAAGATTAAAAAAATTAAATATTTTATTGAAATAAAAATAATTACTGTAAATGAAATTACATTTCCAAATATAGTTTCAATTTTTATTATTAGAAAAAATGAATAAAAAACAAAAAAAATTTTCGTTTAAAGCTCTAAATTTCACCCAAAAATATTAAAAATTTTTAAAAATTATTAATTTTTTATTTTACTGCACAAATTACAAGACTAAAATTTTTATCAATTTTTACTAATTTTTCATTATTCTAAATGCACCTTAAATAGTTAAATATAAAAAAAGACAGCATTATAAACGGATCCTTAGGAAATGTGTCTGATAAATTCTGATGAAGAAAGTTAAAAAAAAAAATAAAAAATAAAAAATTAGTGAAAAGATGGAAATTTTTTGCATTTACCAAACACTCACTTAGTGGGGAGGATTGGTGTCACTCCTTCCCAACGAGTGCTTGTCAAATTGCAATACACAGTGCCAAAATAATAATAATAATAATAATAAAATAAAAACAAAAATCTCATTCTTCTCTTCCCACAAAGCACAATAGAATACATTTTCTGTACATCGTTGGCTGGTGAAATGATCTCTCACCAATCTCTCACTCCACTGCAGCAGCCCAACCTCCTTCCCCTTGAAATACCTTCCATTGCCAATCAATAATATATACAGTGTGAGGGAGAAAGAGAGAGACATGAACGGAATTACACTCAAAATATTTTTAAAAGAAGTCACTCTCTTATTATTCATCTGCATACTTTTATTTTGATAATTTTAAATATGAGGGTCCACAAAAAAATTTAATTTTTTATTAAAATAAAATAAAATTCACTTGTATGCGATTCATTTGATAGAAGATAAATTTCTTATATCTTTTTTTTATTTTTAATTATTAGTCTACTATTTTTTTTATTATTTTTATTTTCTAAAATATATTCAAATTTATATTTATTTAAAAATTATAATTTAAAAAATAATTTAAAGTGTTAACAAAATCTGAATTATGAGAGAGGATCCATGAGAAATAATCGATGACAGAAGAAAAAAAATTGAATTAATAGTAGCCGTTAAATTTTTTGTACGGCCAGGATTTTGACTTGGCTTTGGTTCGGTGCATTGTGCACCGGCCATAACCCAAATCCAACAGGCCCCAACTATTCAACTATGTCAATGGGCCTGATATAGCCTTTTCCGTCTCCCGTCTCGTTTAATAATACTATTCTTCATTCCAATCTTTATTTCCGTTTATCCGTTAAATATAATAAAATTATAAATTATATATAATAAATATTAAAAATTATTATAAATATTATATAGATTAAATAATTTTTTTTATATATATTAAATAAATATTAAAAAATATATAAATTAATAAATAAATATTTAAACAGTTACGAAATAAGGTGAAGACCGCCGTACTGTATATGTACCCGTCAAGATAACATATTTATCCCCATACTCATTGTTCGTATCTCTGTTTCCAGTCCAGTCTCTATACCACTGCAATTCACCGGAAATGCATGAAACAGAACTTCACGATTTGTCCGACGACGCCGATTAGGCCGCATCCCAACAATAAGTAATCAAAGAGTACTTGTCTACTTCTATATCAACTATACTATTCTATTTATTTTTTAAGGGACCTCACTCATGAAATGAAACTTTTATTTTTAAGCTTCGTTTTGACTTTCAAAAATCACTTAAAAATATTAAAAATTATTCAATACAAATTACAAACTTACTATTTTTATTAAATTTTATCATTTTTTATTACCCTACACGTTTCTTGACCTATTTTCACAACCAAATAAAAATAAACAAATCGCATAAAGGCACACTGCCGGGGATTTGGGCACAGAGTCGCACGGCTAATTGAATTAAATTTTAATTTAACGCTCCGACCTCAATATCACTCTAAACTGACGCGTCAACCTCCCCTTTCCACCGCTGGCGGCCTGAACTCTACAATCTTTTTTTTTTTTTTTTTTGGAAATCCCCAAACGCTACAATCATCCGCCAAAACTTCGCGTTGGTTTAAAAGTACCCAAATTTCAAATGAAAAGCACCCAACCTTTCAGCTTTCCATTGGAGATCTTTATCTCTCTCTCTCACACGCGCGAAATTTGCATAAGACTACACACTCTCTCTCTCACACGGGAAGGAATAGGTCCGATGCACTAGATCGTTCGATCTATCATGAACTGTTAGATTAAAAATATTTGAGTTTTTTAGTTTGATCCAACGATCCGATCCCTCTCACACACCCACACACACGAAAATTTGCACAAAATTAATTTGGGAAGAAATTTAGTTAGCTATTTTTATATTTGGGAAAAAAAAATATTTTTTTTAGGTAAATTTTTAATTTTTGTTAATTTGATATTTTTACCTTGAAAATTTAAAAAAATTTTAAAATGTTAATAAAGTTCCAACTGTCTTTCTCCTAAAAGAAGTGAAGTGCTTCACTGAAGTGGAACACGAACGAGTATAAGACCTCGAGTCTGCCTTTCTGTAAGAAAAAGAGTAAGGGTTCTACTGCTTTTTTTTTTGCTACATTTTTTCCTTTTTTAGAAAGAAGAAAAAAGAAAAACAACCACTACCAATTAACTTGATTAATGGTTATCGATATCAAACGAACTTAAAAATTAAAATTTCCACATAATCATCCCAATTTCAGGTACTCTTAAACCCAATTTCAATCGATACAAATAGATATGCCTGTATAGATTGTTGTAATTCTGCCTTATCTAAGAGAGACTTAATCTGAATCATCAAACTATGACTATCCCTTTCAGGTTCTGATCTGTATTGTCCCTGTCAATATTTTTTGAGTTTGGGTCTTTCACGAGCTCCACATTGCTGTTGCTGAAGAAGATTTTGATTTTCCGACATTTTGGGCTAAATTGAGTAACTATGGTGAGAGAACAAAGCATCGAGTCGTTCTGCGCTCGATTGCGCGAGTCCGCTTTGGGTTCGGCTTCTTCCACTCCTTTGCTCATTTTCCCGTCGAATCCCGACGTCGTCTCTCTGTGTGCTTTGAAGATTGTCGGCCATGTTCTTGAATCCGATTCGGTTAGGCACGTCCCGTATCCACCTTTAAGGTAATTCACAAGTATGCTGGCCCCAGTTTGTGCTCTTCCGATGAGCCTGTCACAATTCTTCTCATCAACTGGGGCTGTCACCGAGATCTCGGAAAGGTCCTGAATTTGGGTTCTTCTGCTCGTGTTTTTGTGGTTGACAGTCACCGGCCAATTCACTTGCATAATCTAAGTGACCAGAATGATCGCGTTTTTGTGCTTTATACCCGGGATGATGAAGACCAGGCTGATTTGGCCTACGATTTGAAAGTTCCTCTTTCGGATTTGGCAAATGCAAGTGATTTGAACAGTGAAAATGAGGCTGAAGACGGTCCTGATAGTGAAGAGGATGGTGAGAGTGAAAGTGAGGAGGAAGAAGGTCGTGAGTCGCAGAAGAGGAGAAGGGTTTCGGAAGAAAGTGAGAAAGACCCGGTGAAACTTTTCAGAAAGCTGAAGAAAGGGTATTACTCTATGGGTACTTTCCAAGGGAAGCCATCTGGGTGTTTGATGCATGACGTCTCTCATTCCTTGAAGAAGAACACCAATGAGTTGCTATGGCTTTCTTGTGTGGCTTTAACTGATCAGTTTGTTCATGAAAGATTAACAAATGAGAGATACCAAGCTGGGGTGATGGTGCTTGAGCAGGATATTAATTGCTCGGGGAATTTGGATTCTGTTACCACTGTGACCCTCAAGGAAGGGACAAGGGTTTTGGCTCCTGATTTTTCAAGGATTGCATATGAAGATGAGCCGAAGCTAATGTTGCTACAAGGGTGGAACTTGTTCGATTCAATGCTTTGCTCCTCCTACATTGCAAATAAATTGAAGACGTGGAGTGACAATGGAATGGAAAAGTTGATGCTTTTTCTTGCTAGAATGGGATTTCCACTTGAGGATTGTAAACAGAAGTTTCAGTACATGAATGTTGAGATCAAAAGGAAGATGAAGGTTGAGTTTGAGGAGTTTTTACCTGAGTGTGGGCTAATCGATTTCTACCATAGAGGTTTCTGTCTGTTACAAGGGTATAGTTCGAGAATTTCCGCAACAGATGTGGTGTATGGAGTGACAGCACTTCTGGAGTCATTTATAGAATCTGATGGCTCCTGTGCTTCCAAGCAGTTTGGGGTTACGATGCATTGTCCTTGAGCAAGCTTGAGAAGGTGGAAATTGGAATGCGACATGCCATCAAGATACAAAGGGCAATTCTCAGACAAGGAAGTGCTGCAATAACCAAGTAGGGATCTATAAAGAAGTGGGAATAAATTCAGGTGGGTAAAACTTGAAGATTCAGCTGATACAGGGGCGGAGCTACATTAAGGCGGGGCAAGTGATTCTCTTGATTTTGGATATAAAATTACCAAAATACTATTTACTTTTTAACTTTATTAGAAGAATTAAAATAATTTAAAATTAGGGTATATTGGCTTTATTAAAAAACTAAGATTAATTTAAATTTTTTTAATATAAAAAAAGTTTATAAGAATCAAATTCAAATATTTTTTTTGAAGTAAAATACATTCTCCGCCTATACTATTGAATACTATTGTATATAATATAAAAAAACGTAATATATAACATAATAGATTTTATAAATAATAAAACTTAATAATAATTATATTTTTTTGGTAACAAGAGACATCTTAGATTAGTTAAACTATTATATTAAGAAAAATATATTTATTGATTTAATGTTTATACATGATTTTAACTCTTCTTAAAAATAATATTATTTCTCTTCTATTCCTAATCGTAAAATTACTCGTAATCCTTTTTTTATGGGGCTAGTCCCCCCTTATTAAAAAATTTTGAATCCGCCTCTGGCAAGCTGTTCGGTTACCCTCAGGCTTTAACTAAATTTGGTTATTTTCTGATGGATGCTTTGCGGGAGAAGGGTGCAAAAAAGAAGCCTTTGATATGTGTTTGCCGCACTCAAGAGAGAAACGGTGCACAGGTGCACAGTTCGGTGCACTGTACCCGACCTACCCCATCCGAACAAGGTATTGATTGTTGGAATCTGTGGAAAGCCATGGCTTGGTGCCAGATAAAGGAAATGCATTTGGGATCGCTTTCAGAGATGCAGCTGAGGAGACTGGAGCTGATTTCTTTCACGGGCTATTTGAGTCATCATGGATAGTTTTGGACGCACTTGCTGTGAGTTCGTTTATGATTAAATTAACCGAGAAGCTGTGGTAAAGAGCTCTGTCCAACAGTAGTAAGTTTTTTCAGTTGTCTTTTTAAGTTTTTTGTTTCGTTTTGTTTGGTCCCCCCCCCCACCCCTTGTGCTCAGTTCTTTGCTTCAGATATTTCTTTTCATCTATATATTAAATGCCTTTCAAAATAGTTGCTAACTTGCACTGTGGTTAGACAAGCTGCTCTTATTTTGAACATTTATTTTTTCCTATATTCAGGCACCTTTATTGGCTTTTTAGCTTTGTTTCAATGCAAATTAGGAGAAAAAAAATATTACAGTTGAAAGCTCTTAGGTTCTATAGAACTAAAACGAAGTTCCATCTCTCTCTCTCTCTCTCTTTCTCTCTCTCTCTCTCTTGTTTTAATAAATAACGTTCTTTATGTCATTCTTTCACGGCTTGGCTCTTGACATCGGATACAATCTTCAGTTTTACAACAATTTTACGCCCATTTGTCTCAATCATGATGCCTGTGATAGGTTTGCTTTGATTTCCCTTCATTCTTGGTATTTTTTTCCTTAAGGATGTGCTTGTATTAGGGATTTTGAGAGTGAAAAGAAATGTAAAAGCGAAAATAACATACTACAAAAAATAAGGTCAATTACATAAGCAAGAAAATTACACAATGTACAAGTTGGCCTAATAATTTGACTAATTAGCATTCTTAGTTTGACTAATAAGCCTTTTCTTTTTATTTATTTAGAAAATTGTCTGCTACATTAAAACAAATAAATACTACAAACACAATTCATCCATTTTTGAAAGAGGAAAGAAGGAACAAATATACCCAAAAGGCTAAGGAAATATGAGTTGTAACAAAATGGAAAAGATGCGTACTCCCAAAAGGATGGTATGGAGTACATGAATGCAATATATATAAAAGAATGGAATTCAGAAAGAGAAAATCTGAATTAACCCAAAAGGAGTTCATGAATGCAATATATAGAAAAGAATGGAATTCAGAAAGAGAAAATCTGAATTAACCCAAAAGGATGGCATGGAGTACATGAATGCAATATATATAAAAGAACGGAATTCAGAAAGAGAAATCTGAATTAATGAATTGAAAAGGCTTTTTTTTTTTTTTTCAATATTTGCAGTGCACGAATTTAGTCACATAAATAAACCAGCCCTCTGTCCTTCATTTTCTCCTATTTTTTTGTGGTGAGTAATGAGTATTATACATCCACGATACCTTTACTGCTGAGAATTGGTGATGCCGTTGCCAAATTTTCATGCTAATTTCACACAGGATTAGCTGCTTGAGCCCATTTATTTCCTTTGAAATTCTAGAGTTTGTTTGTAATTCATTAAGACTGATATCTCTGATTGGTTACTTTGATTTCTAAGAGAAATCATCTGGTACGCGGTAAAAAATTGTCCACACAATTATAGGTACAAATTTAGAACACTTTGAGATAAGATACTTCAGTGACAAATCTTTTGTTCATAATAAATTTGAAATTACATTTATCTTTAGGCTCAATACCAACCCTTTGAAGATGTATCTTTAGGATAAAGATAACATTTATCTTTAGGAAAGAAGGAATAAATACAGACTACTACGTAAGCACATCTTTGAAGATGTATTTTATTTTTCTCATTTTTAAAGGTTAGGAAAGAATGGACAGGGAAAGAGCAAATACAGGCTTTTGTAACACCTCTTTATAAAGGTGTTTTTCAGCCCTCTATTTCTCTTCTATGAGGAGCAATTATCTTAGTAGGCAACCAAAACTTAAGTAATCAGTACTTCATAAATACTAAACAGTCCCAAAAAAAATAGATTTTTTATTTTCCTTATTTTTAAAGGCGGAGGAAGAATGTCAAAAAAGAAGACAACATTAAAACTTACTAATGCAGTTAAGCTGGAGACAACTACAACTTAAAAAATTTTGAAATCAGAACTTTAAGATAGATTTTATGAAGTTTGAATTTTCTGGTTCCTGCAGTGAACTGAGAATTGAGGAGTTTCTTTTAAATTATTTTGTTCCCCATTTTGAGGGGCTAATAAAACAAATATCAAAGTTTAAGAGAGATTTTACAAAGTTCATATTCACAATACAAAATAAATAAATAAAACAGTGGAGAGAATATACAAATACACCTGACAAGATAAACGCATTTGAATTAGATTTTTTGTTATTTTGCTCATTTTTAAATACTAAGGAATAATGGCAAAAGGAAGAAAACAACGGGACTAAAGAAAATCATAAAACTGAAAAAAAAAATTTCAAAATTTTTAAATCAATCCACAGCTCTCACGGCCCTTATAAAATTGTATTTTTTCAGTCTTAGGCAAAGCATGATCTAGTCAACATTTGTAGGTTTTTTTTTTCCCTTCCTTAAGTAATACAAGTATATATAAATATATATATATATATATATAGACAACAAACACAACTAAAGGAAATGTAAGATAATTACTTAAATATATATATATATATATTAGGCCTAAATTATGAGAACTAAGATAGAAAAAAAAAATAAGCATTTCTGGTCTACAAAATACATGTAACACGAGCAAAAATCTGATCATTAAACGTAATTATAGTAAGATTTAGAAAAATGTACCATGAACACGAATATATTAGCATCAAAATTCCTAAAAATGTATATATTTTCTTAAATTAAAACTTTGGAACCGTAAAGTTGAGACGCATACCTTCAAATGTGTGTTTGGTCAAAATGATGTCTAATCGCTCTTTTCAACCCAAATCAACACAAGAAAATCATCAATGCAAAATAAAAGAAAATAATAATTATGAAATTAGATAGCGAACTCAAAGAGAGTGGCTAAGAACAAAAGAAAGGTAAATTAAAATCAACCTTACCAGATGACAGAGCTTGCTTCGATGCCTAAAAAGAGTTAGATGTTGGTTTGTGTAGACAGAGGAGGTTGAAAGCTAGACCTGAGATCTTTCGACAGATCTTGTGAAATCTTGTTAGGTGAAGAAGTGAATAGCTTTGAATATTAAAGTGAATAAAATACTCTGGAGGATGCTTTCGGCACTCTAATGGGAGAAGACATTTGAGAGAGGAAAAGAGGAGAACAACTATGCAACTAAAGATGGAGGACCAAGATGGAGAGAGAGAAAAAAAGAGACATTGGGTGGATGGGCTGCACAGAAATGTTTAGAAATATTTCATCAGCAATCATGTGAATGGGGCTGAAATTTTAATTTCACCCTTCAATCACCCACCTATTCACTTGTTATATCACGCCCCCGGGATGCACCATTCACTTTTTTGTTTGATTAAGAATGCGGTTAGGATTTAATGATTGAAGTTTCAGTTACACGCCAAACACTTAATTAAGTGGGGCCCACGAGTTTAAATCCCTATCCGAAGTTTACATCTAGCAAACAAAGGTTGCTGTAGTACAACATCCTTGCAAATGAGCAGATGTCACAGATGTTGGTTTTCAATCATAATGCAATACATCCAATCAAAATGATGTTTGTAATTTGAGAATGTAAATGATTATCTTTTGTAAGCGGATGCAACCCTTGATGGATAATTGATAAAAAATGCAACGGGTGATTTGTGACAAAGTTGACGTTTATTTTTTGGTTTGTATGGTACTTGCTCTAGATATGTGTACGATTTCACTCAAGACTTCAAAACTACACGTTATTAACTTGGACATTATTTTATCTTGTAGATTGAGAGGAACATATTCAGCTGAGGTGTGCTGCCAACATACTTCCAGGGACTTGGGGAGGCTAACATCACTTTTGATGTTAGCCATGTGACATTGAAGTTGTGAGTCGTCTGATTAAAATTGAACGGTTTACAACAAAAGTAAATTTAAAAATTATTGATGTTAGCTACCCACTTTTCTACTTTGAGAAAGGCCTATATTTTGGGAAGCAAACCAATGTTGGTTTGGTGATAGAGACAAACTTTTGTCTTAGCTTTTGGCCTCAAACTTGAAAGCTAGGTTCTTTAGTATTGCTCAATGTTAACAAGTGAAATATGAATGTACTAGACCTTTTTGATTTTCTAATTGTTAGTTGGGTCAAGGCTTTTGTCGTTCAATCAATTCTAAAGTTATTTCTTAGACTTCAACCATAAAAATGTGTTTTACCCTTTTTTTTGAATTTTTTGTTTTATATGACTTTTTTTTTAACCAAAATTTGACTTTGTTTTTAGAAGTTGTGAATTTTAGGCGTGTTAATCTTATTCATTAAAAAAAATTAAAAATTCACATCCGTTTGGTAAAAGCTAGAAAAAAATCAAATTTTTCGTTGCTTTTTTAACCCAAATAGGCTGTTTTTTTTTTGATTTTTTTTTTGTATGTGAGTAACACGTCTAAAAGTTATAACTACTTAAAAAAAATCAAATTTTGGTGAAAAAAAATCATATAAGACCCAAAAAAATAAAAATAAAAAACTAACTTTTTTTTTTTTTTTTGTAACCAAACCAAGCTTTAAATAGATAGCACTCTGCACAAGCTTTCAGATTACACCATTTCCTCTTAACATATCATTTGATTTTACTCTTTACCTCACAATACAAAAATGTTGAACACGTATAGTGAAAAAAGATAAATGTGACCCTTTGAAGGGAAATTCATTGCAAATAACCTTAGTTAAGTCTTGCTAGTATGATATATCTTTTGTGGCAAGAGAGAAATGGAAGATGCTTTGAGAATAATTACGTTGATGTGGATTCCCTTATTAAGAAGATCATCAATGTAATTCGTGAGAAAGTTCTTAGTTGCCGAAAGTTTAAGAGGTTAGATATAAAGCTTTGCCTCATTGAAAATTGTAGGCTGCCTCCTCCTATACTGATTGGTGGATGAAGTGGATTTATGTTATGCTTGGGAACTTGTGATGGCGATTGCATTCCTACTGGTTTCTATGTGTTCGGAATTGTTGCAGGGAGTTGCTGTTCTGCTGTGGTTGGTGGATGTGTTTTATGGAACTGGAAAATGGTGGTATGATGGTGTTGTTCCTGCCTTGGTGCCTCATTTGTGTTCTGTTGGAATGGGGTAGACAAATGTTTCAGGATACCTGTGCACTGCTATTCTGCTTAATTTTTATGGTTGTCACTGATTCTGACCTGCTTCATGTTGATGGCTGTTTGAAACTGGTCTGATTAGGACATACTACTCTATGTATTTGCTGTTTTGGAGCCCGCCCCCGGGGGGGGGGGGGGGAGCAGTGGGCGGAATACGGCTGCTGCAGCGGTGGGCGGAATACGGCTGCGTTTTGGCCGAAAGGACACAGTTTCAATAATAATAATTAAAAAAAAAAACAAACGGAGAGTGTTTAAAACGTAAAAAAAAAAAAAAAGAAAAAAAGAAAAAAAGAAAAAAAAAAAGAAACAAAGAGTGTGTTTGGTAATTGAAAAAACTACTCTTTTTATAAAAAGTCACTAATTTAGTTAATTTTTTATTTATTTGATAAAATTAGATTTAGGTTGAGTTTGAAAAGAAAAAAAAATTAACTTTTTTTTTTAATTAGTTACTACTTAACTACTAAAAAACTATTTTTTTGTACTTAAAAAGGAAAAAAAAAAGTTAAGGTGTTATTTAATTTGCTTTTCTATTTTTTGTTTTCTTCTTTTATTTTCTATTTTTTATTTTATATGTTTTATGTTTTGAAAATCCCAAAACGTGAAAAATAGAAAACAAATTTAGTTTAACATTTTATGTTTTTTGTATTTGGAGATTTTTCTTATTTTGCGTTAAAAATGCTCAAAATGACTTTTTGTCATTTTTCATTTTATGTGTAAATTTATTTTCTATTTTCTAAAACAGATTTTGAAAGCACAAGTAACCAAATGCGTTTTGAGCGGTTTTTGTTAAACATTGAAAGGTAAAAATGTTAAATTAACAAAAAATAAAAAACTAACTACTAAAAAGTTAAGTGTAGTTTGGTATATTTGTTTTGAGTTTATTTTTTATTTTGTGTTTTTTTAAAGTAAGAAAAACTGCTCAAAACTCATTTGGTTACCTGCATTTTCAAAATTTATTTTAGAAAATAGAAAATGAATTTACACATAAAATGAAAAATTACAAAAAGTCATTTTGAGCGTTTTTAACGTAAAATAAGAAAAATCTCAAAATACAAAAAATAGAAAATACTAAACTAAATGTGTTTTCTATTTTTTAAATGTATTTTCTGTTTTTTATGTTTTGGAATTTTCAAAATATAAAACATATAAAATAGAAAATAAAAGGAGAAAACAAAAAATAGAAAAGCAAATCAAATACCACTTTAGCTTTTTTTCTTTTTAAATACAAAAAAATAGTTTTTAGTAGTCAGGTAGTAACCAATTACAAAAAAAAAAAAAAAAAACTTACTTTTTTTCTTTTCAAACTCAGCCTAAATCTAATTTTATCAAATAAATAAAAAATTAACTTTTACTAAATTAGTGACTTTTTATAAAAAAGAGTAGTTTTTTCAATTACCAAACACACTATCTGTTCTTTCTCTCTTTTTTTTTTTTGGCGTTTTAAACACTTTTCGTTTGTTTTTTTTATTATTGAAACTGTATCGTTTTGGTCAAAATGCAGCCGTATTCTGCCTACTGCCGCAGCAGCAGTATTCCGCCTATTGCTGCCCCCCAGGCTCGGCTGTTTTGGGGTGCTAATAGAGGATTCTATGGTAGTTTAAGGCTGTGTTCAGTTGCATTGACAGACGTAGCTTATGTGCTGGGCTTGAATGTGTGTGTGGTGGCAGTGTTTACTGCATACTCCTGGACTGAACACTAATTCCCTTCTTCTCCTTTGGTTTTGTTCTGATTTTCTTTTCTTTTCCACCCCCTTCTGTCTTCCTTTTCCTTTTTCTTTCTTCTGCTATTTCTCAGGTGCTGCTTGGCTCTTGTGCAAAATCTGTGGCTAGCTTGCTAATGTGTTGGAACTGTCATGATCATTTTGCTGCTGCTTATGCTTTACTGTTCGATGGGTTGAAGACTCCTGTTAGCTGATATTATTGTCATTATCAGTAGATGCATTCTGCTAGTTCATCTACCAATTAGATTTGCAATTCAGTTTTTGTCATGGGATGTTTCAGGCTGTTTTTAGACCTGCTGGATGCGTGAAGATTGCTAACACTATTTTGGCAATGTTTGTAATTCCTCACTTATTGCTGCTGCTATTTTCAACTGTTTTATGCTTAAGCAATGGATGATGGGATTGAATTGTGCTACTGGGGTATGCTTGCTGTGTTGGTCAAGTGAGCTTTGGGCAAGTCATGGCTTTATTCTACTGCTCTTTACTTATGCATGCTACTATACATTTGAGTTGTGATGCTCTGGTGGGTGTCATGCTGGTTTAGCTTTTGCTAAGGGGAAAGTTGCCGATGCCTGTAGCTGTGAAGTGCTGGGTTGATTTATTAATTTGCTTTGTGCACGTATGGGGTTCTGAGTTTAGCAGTTGATGATAGGACGACAATATTGGCAATTCTTTGTTGACATCCCATTGTCCAGATTAATAAGGATCCCGACTTGCTTGTGTCTTTAAAACTCATGTTGTATTGCCTTGTGGTACGTCCACATAGTTATTGTTTGACTCAAAGTAGGACATTAGATAAATTCTAGTGTTGGGATAATTCTATATGTGTAAGAGATAAAGTTGATCTCTTATTTTGAATAGTTGAGATAATATCTAACTCTATCCCTTTAGTGGTTAAGATGAGTTAGGCATTTCACTATTATATATAGACACAAACTAGTATTTGTGAAAAATATAACAATTAATATTCCTCTCTCTTTCCATATATTCTCTCTTAGTTCTCTTTAGAGTACCATCTTAGTCCCTGGGGCTTTGGTTCATGTGCTTTGTAGATACTCTTGTAGTATTCTACAAAAGCAAGAAAAGATCAGTTCATAAATCTACGTACGTGACAACGGAGCTCGTAAAACAAATGAAGATCTTGAATCAAAAAGTTTTCCGCATCAAAAAGGTATAAGGAATTTTATCTTCATTCCTTCAATTTTTTCCTACAATGGTGTCAGAGCAATAAAACTTGTTTTCGTTCCATATATGCAGATTTAATTTTTCATTTGTTTAAAAAAATTAAATCGCACGTAAATTGCTGTCACCTATTTTTTTTACACAAAAAAAAACATTATTGGCTTGTAACACATATATACATTCTGTATGTATATATTTCATAGTGTTTTTCTGTATTGGGCAGAAGACCAACACTATATTTTTTCCAAAAAAATTAATTAATTAATTATTATCGAAGCCGCACTTGGTAGCGTAAGCCAATGACTCGAGCAGGGGTGCTAAGTTGACCGAACTTGGGCAGCCTTGACTTCTAGGTTTCGCGGCTATTTGATGACCAACACGGTGGCTATTTGCTGACCCGCCCAATCCAAGTAAGAGAGGGGCCTTAATGTCGTTTATGGCATCAACTTGCTTTAAATTGCTTGCTAAATAAAACTTGTATGAAGGCTCCATTTAATGTTTTTAAAAGTCTCTACAAGTATTATACTCCATTATATGTTGTGGCAATTGTTTTATTTTCTGGTAAAATTTTTTCCCAACACAAAAAGCACAAAACCTAGTATATACATTTTGTATGTATATATAGTTTGTATAATTATATACTACCAATTTATTATAGCAAGTGTAGTGTATTTGTTTCACTAACAGGATTCAATTTTTTTGAAATTATATTTTTTTTTCACTATGTCAAATAATAATAATAATAATAATAATTAATTATTATTTTTTCAAAAATAGTGAAATTTTAAAATTAAATCCCTACTTACTTGCTTAGATGGTTTTGTGCTATTGGATCTCATGCCAAGATGTGTTCTAGGTATGTATGTAATGTTTAATTATATTTTAATAGCTCATGCATGAATAATTAATTTATTTAATTATATTCTAATACCCTATGGATAATTAATTTGTTTAATTATATTCTAATAGCTCATGAATAATTAATTTGTTTAATTTTTAATTGCATGAATGAATATTTGGTGTATTCATCCTATTGTGCTAGATACTAGCTCCTTTAGATGTGAGCTTAATAATCTCCATTTAATATCATTATGTATGTTTTGTATGGAATTAAATATAAAAAAAAAATTGGTATTTTCTATGATGCTCATGAATTTTATTGTTATTTATTTTATGTTCCAAAATAATTCTTAGAATACAAAGGAGGTGCAACATTCCCATTTATTTATGTTTATTAGTGTGATGTGGTAGGTTTATTTTGGCAAAAGAACCAAGCACCGTCGAGGCAAGTATGGTAGAAAGAAAGACAAGTCTAAGCTCAAATACTATAATTGTGATCACAAGGGTCACTTCGCTTCTAAGTGTAACAAGCTGAAGAAGGTAAACCCTAGTACCAGCTCTTTCATTTTTGTTTGTTCACATGTTTATGTAGCTCATATTCTCCTTGGTTGGATTGTAGACTCAAGAGCAACAACATGTGACAAAGGATCAAGTTCGATATGTAGATTATCGTCGGGTCCCAGCAGGTAGATACACAGTTATAATGGGGAATAGAGCACTAGGAAGATGTCTTAGGGAGTTGGCACCTACCAGCTCAAGATGCGCACTGGGCGTATTTTGCTCTTACATGATGTGCTTTATGCACCCACTGTCCGATGTAATCTACTTTCAGTTTTAGCATTATTAAACTTAGGTTTTTATTTTCATTTTGAAAGTAGTGGTTTGTCCATTTATCTTGATAGGATGCTTTATGGTCATGGAAGTTTAAGAGATGAGTTTTTTACGCTGGATTTGGATATAGATTTTTTATAATAATTTAACTTTTATTACATCTTCTTCTTCTAATGTTGTATTTGATTCTGTTAAATGGCATGCTAGACTGGGTCACATAGGGCAAGAAAGGATGACTGGATTAGCTAGAGAAGGGCTTTTGGGCTCTCTCACTAAAGTAAGCCAACCTACTTGTGAACCTTGTTTGACTGGAAAGTCATCCAGAAAGCCTTTTGGTAAGGCTGATAGGGCCAGTCATCCTTTAAAGCTAGTCCATTTAGACATTTGCAGACCAATGAATGTTAAAGCACGACCTGGCGCATCATATTTTATTACCTTTATACATGATTTCTCACGTTTTGGCTCAGTATATCTGTTAACTCACCATTCTGAAGCTTTAGATTGTTTCAAACGCTTCATAACTGAGGTTGAGAATCAGAAAGAAAAGAACTTAAAAGTCCTTCGTACTAATAGAGGCCGAGAATATCTTTCAGATCAGTTCAAAGGATTATGTGAGGAAAAAGGGATATGCAGACAATTAACGATTCCAGGTACTCCGCAACAAAATGGTGTTGCAGAGAGACTGAATTGTACTCTTTTGGATATGGTTAGGTCAATGATGACGTAGGCAAATCTCCCAATAAGTTTCTAGGAAGACGCTTTCTTAACTGCTGCCTACATACTTAACCGAGTGCCTTCAAAGTCAGTTCCTTCCACTCCATATGAGTTATGGAATGATAGAAAGCCTAATCTAGAAGGCTTACGCCCATAGGTTTCTGCGGGTTATGTTCACAATACTTCCCATAAGTATGGGAAGTTGGGCCCAAGAGCTAATAAGTGTGTCTTCTTAAGATATTCTGAACACTCGAAAGGTTACGTTATGTACGGTGAACACCCAGATGGAGGAATGACTGAGATAGAGTCACACGATGTGGATTTTCTTGAAAATGATTTTCCAAGTATTGGTGAAGTTAAAGGGGATCTTGAACTCTATGAGTTAGAAGAACCTCAAGAAGATGTACCTTTATCTTATAGGTAAGATGAGGCATCACAACCTCATCCTATGGTTGCGAGAGATAGTGGAAGCATTTCCTTACGTAGTGAAAGTATGCCACTAGGAAACTCTTGGGATTCACAATTGCGCAGAAGTACTCGTGGAATAGTTCCTTGACGACGCTTTGAGATTGAAGGAGAGTCCTTCATTACTACCTCTGTGGTTACTGATGAGCCTGCCTCCTATGAGGAAGCCTTGAATTCACCTGCATTTGAAAAATGGATAGCTGCTATGAAAGAAAAGATGACCTCAATGGCTAATAATCATGTATGGGAGCTAGTCGACTTTCCACCTAAGCGCAAGGCCATTGGTAACAAGTGGGTTCTGAAGGTCAAGCGCAAAGCGGATGGGTCAATTGATAGACACAAGGCCTGACTCATGGCGAAAGGCTATACCCAAAAGAAGGGCATAGATTATGACGAGACATTATCTCCTGTGGTGAGATTTGTCTCTATTCGCCTCATTCTAGATATTGTCGCACATTTAGATTTGGAATTGTTCCGAATGAATGTGAAGACAGCATTCCTCAATGGAGAACTAGATGACGAGATCTATATGGATCAATCGATAGGATTTCAGGTTGAAGGACAAGAGCGCAAAGTTTGTCGTTTAAAGCGTTCTATTTACTGCCTGAAACAATCGTCTAGACAATGGTACATTTGATTTCATCAAGCCATTCTCTCTGTAGGATTTATGATGATTGAAGAAAACCATTGTGTGTATGTCAAAAGAGAAAAAGATAAGTTTCTTATTCTCTCACTTTATGTGGATGACATTTTATTAGCTAGAAATAACATGGAGATGATTGTTGCCACTAAGAAGTGGTTGTCCTCCACATTTGAGATGAAGGACATAGGGTCAAGCAGATTATGTGTTTGGAGTTAAGATCTCTAGAGATCGCTCTAAGAAACTTCTTAGTATGTCCCAGAAGACTTACATAAAGAAGATCCTAGAACGATTTCATATGCACCATTCAAAATCCACAGACACTCCAATGGAGAAAGGTCAAACTCTCAGCATTGATCAGTGTCCTAGACTAGAGGAAGAAAGGAAAGAAAATGGCCAATGTTCCATATGCTAGTGCGGTTGGTAGTCTGATGTATGCTATGATATGTACTCGACCTGACATATGTTTTATTGTTGGTATGGTTAGTCGATACCGGAGTAATCTTAGAACTGCCCATTAGGGTTGCAGTTAAAAGGATATTTAGATATTTGCGAGGGACTACAGACTTCGCTTTATGCTATCAAGGTGGCAGTATGAAATTAGCTAGGTGTAGTGATGCAGACGGATTTGCTAATAGAGATGAGTGCAAATCCACATCGAGTTATGCTTTCATACTTGGAAGAAGAGCCATTTCATGGTGTAGTAAGAAACAACAATGTGTTTCTTTATCTACCATAGAGTCAGAGTATATTACTTGCATTGCTGCTGTGCAAGAGGCTTTATGGTTGAGGAGATTTTTGCAGAGCTTGAGCATTACAGGGCACTTGGGCGAGGCTGTTGTGGTTCATTGTGACAACACAGCTGCCATAACTTTTGCAAAAGATCCAAAATACCATGGTAGATCCAAGCACATTGATACTCATTACCATTTCATTAGAGACATTGTTGCGCAAGGTCAGGTTGTCCTAGAGTATGTCCCCACCATCGACATGGTTGCTGATCCCATGACTAAGCCTATATCGAGAGATATTTTTTGTAGACATGTTATGCTCTTGGAATTACGTAGGGCTTGACATTTTTTGTATGATGGACATTTTTTTATGCATTAATAAAATATGTTTTTTGATTGCATATTATATTGTTTAATTAGTGCACATATCTAGTCATATGAGTAAAGTCACCAGGTTTTGGTTAGCCCACTCATACGAGTGATCGCCTTGACGCTTGAATAGCGAGCAGGATGAGACATAAATGATCACACTATAAAGTAGTGATCTCCATAGCACTTCGAAAGCGATAAGGATTAAGTTATCATAAGTCGCCTTAGCATTGAGCTGAGATGAGATTACATTAGTCGAACATGGAATATATCCATGTCTCCATGAAACCTGAGAATAGCTGAATGTGAGACTCATGAGAAGGCGTTATTGAGTGACTGTCTCAAGAGGCTCAAGTTAGGTGCTATGAGAAGCGACTAGACTAAGATTCGTATGGTGTTAGAGTGTGACTAACCCTAAGTGGGAGCTCCACCATAGCATACACATCATACTGTATGTGCTACTAGGCAACCGTGAGAAAGAATGACGAAATAAATCCCTTTTTTCGTCACTGTGTAAGACTTCTGGACTATTAGTTTCATCTCATACCCTTTGGGACTTAGACTGATGTTTTGAAGTTGAGACTTGATGTTGCTACTTTAGCATATTATCCAAGGGCCATGAATTATATGGTCCAACGGAGCATCTCTAAGAAAGTAGTCAAGTTTAGGTGGACGGACATAATGTATAAGGAAATGTCATTTGATACCACACTGATATTTTGTAACTCATAGCTCGGATGATTATGTCATTGTTAGTCTTTTGATATAATCATGAGTGCAAATATAATGTGAGATCTAGCATGACTCTGTATGTGTTACAAGAGGGATTAAAGGTGCTAGATCTAGTGTGAGTCGATGATTTGGAGTATAAAACGAGACTTGGAGTTGTAGTGTTATATTAGTAAGATGGTAACTTAATATAACATTTCTCATTTGAGACTTTCTCGTTTTTGGTCGCACGATCCATTACCCGTATGAAGAGATGAACAGGATGAGTAAATTTTGGATGATATATATCCCCTATGTGTCCGAGTGGGAGATGTTGTATTGCCTTGTGGTACGTCCACATAGGCATAGTTTGACTCAAAGTAGGACACTAGATAAGTTCTAGTTTTGGGATAATTCTATATGTATAAGAGATAAAGTCGATCTCTTATTTTGAATAGTTGAGATAATATCTAACTCTATCCCTTTAGTGGTTTAGATGAGTTACGCATCTCACTATTATATATAGACACAAACTAATATTGGTGAAAAATATAACAATCAATATTCCTTTCTCTCTCCATATATTCTCTCTTGGTTCTCTCGAGGGTAACATCTTAGTCCCTAGGATTTTGGTTCGTGTGCTTTGTAGGTACTCTGGTAGTATTCTATAAAAGTGAGAAAAGATTAGTTTGTAAATCTGCGTACGTGACAACTGAGCTTGTAAAATAAGTGAAGATCCTAAATCAAAAAGTTTTCCGCATCAAAAAGTTATATGGAATTTTATCTTCATTCCTTCAATTTTTTCCTACAACTCCAAACAAATATATGTATATATATATTCAGATTATATTGTATGTATCCCATTATGGATTAAGTTCAGGAATTCTCATTACTCAAAAGCCAACACCAATTTGGCATCCTCTTTTCCCGGGACTATGTATCTTATAGATCAGCGTTTGGATCCCCAAATTTTTCTAAAAAATTTTAGAAAATTCCAAAAGTTCTCAAAATTTTCCATTCAAATTTTGTTTCATATTTGCTACGCTAGCTAGCAATGATGATGCTACATTTAAATGTAATCACAATGAAGAAGATGATGTTTTTATTTATTTTCGTTGGGTTTCGCCAATTACTATGAGATTCTATTTTCGGTACAACAAACATTATTTAAAGAATGAGTAGTGTTGAAATGAGAATAATGTTTGAACTCTTTTTTGCTTGTAGTTAGAAGCGGTTTTTTTTTTCCTCTCTCTCCTAAAATACTAGAGAATAGAACCAAAATGTCCGATTCTCTTTCTATAATTTGGACATTTTGATTATTATTTGTAGGAATCAAAAAGCGTTCATGTAGAATTGAATAATTGAATCAAAAATTGGATAAATACTTCTAGATGAGAGTAATTATTAACTTTTTCTTTTCTCTTACAACTTTTTACTCATTTTACTTTCTTTATAAAAATTTGATATAAAATCAACAAGAAGTGTAAACGTTGAATCAATTAAATTTTTATGAGGTAGAACCAATATAAATAAAAAGGTTGAAATTTTACATGATTAACATTTACATTCTTTAATTTATACCAAATGCACCTTAAATGATAGTTTATTTTAGAAAAAATTCACTTTTTTCACTGAATTTTCTCCCAAATATTACTCTAAGACCTGAACTTTTGAATTTATCACAAATATTATTCATCAATTAAGTGGTGTTAAATTTGTCAAAAAATTAATAATTGGACACCTGAAAATTGATACTGTAAGAAAATTAATAATTGGACACCTCAAACGTTAATATTGTAATACCTTTTAATTTTTTTTTTTTACAAATTCATTTTTGAAAGATTAGTATTTGTGAAAAAAATTGAAATGAATGATATTTTCTCTAATTTAATGGCCCAACATCACTTAAAATAAAATCCCTATCCGCATATTACCTGCACATGTATACAATAAAAATTGTTTTCAACACTCACTTGTTTTCATATTTCTCGTGTCAATTTTAGGAACTATTTGGCTCACTAATTTTTACCAAATAAAATCAATTTTTATCATTTTTTTAACTTTTTCCATCAAACACAAAATCAATTTTTAATAATTTTTCTAAGTTTTACTAATTTTTTAATTCTTATCAATTTTTTTCCAAATTTCTTCAACTTTGGCTAGTTTTTTTTTTTTTTTTTTTTTTTTTTAGTTTTACTAATTTTTTTAATTCTAATCAATTTTTTTTTTCCAAATTTCTTCAACTCTGGCTAGTTTTTTTTTAACTGTTTCCAATTTTTCTGTCTTTTTTCAACTTCTATAAATTTTTACGAAACACTCAACTAACTACTAAAGTGTTACGTGTCACTTATAGGTACAAAGTTTTATTTTTTTTCTGGTTGTGCCAAATGACCCCTTATCAATTATTAACCTTCCTAATTTTTTTTTTCACTAAAATTTACTAAATATATTTTCAACTTTTACTATTTTTCTCAAATTTTTTAACTTTTATAATTTTTATCAAATGCACAAATTATTTTTTGAAAAATTTTATAGGACAACAATTTTTAAAGTTTCACTTTTTTTATACGCAGAACAACCCATTAATTAAAGGGTAAATTACACATAGACCCTCTAAACACTTGCATAATTGCACATGGACCCCCTCATCATTTCAAATTGACAGGCACTCCCTTATTTTGAAATATTTATAACTCAGACCCCCTTCCGTCTACTTATCATTAGGGTTTTACAAAAAAACGCTGACATCAGTCATAAAGTATTTTCAAAATGCCATTTCTATTCTTTTTCTACCCTTTTTTAACATATGTGAAAGGACTAAAATACTCTTTAATTGAAATGTTTAACTATTCTATCACATGTAATCTGTCTCTCCTCCATCTGCAGCAAAGGTGCAGCACGAAGTCAGAAGAGCTCAATCTGAAATGACGATGGAATAAGAAGATAACCAAGGTCCATCAATTTTGTCTGTCATTTGTCTCAATCAGTTCTTTCCGCGCTAGTTCTTTCTCTTTATTAGTTCTCCCCGTCAAATTGGATAATGCCTCATTCCAGTTAAGGTTTTTTATTTTTTGTTGAACAAAGTTCGTTATATGAAAGGTACAATAAGGGTTCTCTATTTTTTGTTAGGTTTTAACTTCCATTTGGTATTTTTCTATATCGAAAGAAAAAATTGGAAGTTGAGTGATGCTGCTCTAGTTCAGTTTATTAGGTATTACTTTTTATATGTGGAAGATTTGTCCATTGTTCTCATAGCTAAGTTTTTTGGAAGAATATTATTTTTATTGATTTTTTTATTGAATTTATTGTGGGTTTGATGTGGGAAAGTGTGTTTTGATGAATAAATTTCAAGAGTTTATGTTTGGGGTTCTTTGTAGCTTGACGTAAGAATGGTGGCATATATGTGGTTTTTGTATTGTTTCCGTAATTATTGGGATTAAAAGTTTAAACCCATTAGTGACTTTCCTAATACAAACAACTCTGAATTTGGGATTGCCTCAACATAGCAAAACGCATTGACCATAACATTGCCTTTTCCCTAACATATCAACCAACATCTAGAAAATTTAAAAATGTAGTATCTCTATCCCTGCTACAATGTAATAGTAAATTAAGAATTTCTTATTTTTTGTTTTTATTTTTCTTTTCTTTTTTTTTTTTCATGTTTGGAGCTATTATGCTATGCATTTATTAGAATTTTTAAGTAATTAGCATAATTAATTACCGTATTTGTCTGAATTTTTTCCATTATATGATAGTAACATGTTAACCAACAATAGTGAATGTAACAACCCCTAATTGAGTATCGTAATAAGCAGTGTAGATGTGGGAAAAGGGTGGCTGTTGCCGTATCAGAGTCGGTAGACAACCCTGAGAAACTTTATTTTCGATGTGCTAAGAGGGAATGCAATTACTGTGCCTAGTACACTGCTCCACCCATGGATGAAATCAAAGAAGTCAATCGACTAACTGAAGCCAATGAAACTGTGCCTCCCGATGTAATTAACGAATTTAGAGGAATTCATACAAGACTTAAGAGTTTGGAAGCTAACCAAGGAGTTCTACAACTTTTCCTATTATTAGCTATAATTGTCACGAGAATGGTGTTCATTCTGTTGGTTGTAATATTGGCAAAAATATTTTAATAATTAATTTGCAAGGCTATTGTTGTAAACAATCATTACTAACTTGAATTTATGATAAACAGTTGTTTTGTATGATAATTTTGAAATTGGCAATGATTCTTTAGTTAATGAACCTCGATTGTTTTATATTATAAATTTCAAATTGTTAGTGATCCTCTTTATGCATTGCAGCATTACGCAGAGAAAAAAGCCTTAATCAGGGCTTAATATTGTATTATGGATATGACTGTTAGTTGTACGTTGAGTTTGACTTAGGCATTGCCTATTTGACAAAAATTGGTGGCATTTGTTGACAACAGTTCATGGCATTGCCTATTTGATAAAAATTGGTGGCACATGTTGATAACAGTTCATAGCTCATGGCTTTTAATTGTTGTAAATGTTAAAAAGAAAACTCACTTCAGTAACGTATAGTGTCTTGAATAATTTGGAAAAAAATTGTGCTGTAAACCTGTATGGGGTTAGAAAATTCATAAAGTTGTAGTTGGCAAATCTGTATTTGGTTGTCAAAACTATGCTTAATGTAACGAAAGGAGGCTATCTAGGCCTAATGCAAACCTGTACCTGTGCTTAATGCAATGAATGGAGGTTATCTATGCCTGATACAAAAAATATGCCTAATGCAAAAACTGTGTTACAAAACAAAATATGCTGCAAAATTGTGTTGTAAAAAAAATAAAACAAAGCCAAATTACTCTCTTTCCCTGAACCATTCAACAAACAACACACCTACACATTAACTACCAGTAACATTTCCATTAAATTACAATATACTGATATCACAATATATACATGTAGCCATTCAACAAAACTAGCCAATGTCAGCATCACAAACATTCTTATTTAGATTCAAAAAATTCCACAAATATGAAACTGACTATAGAACTTGGTAAATTGCATAAATTTCGTAAAATATTTTTCATCATTAGCCATCTATTTCAAGTACATATCATTCCCATATACATCTATATTAATCCCTCTAAACAAAAAATTTAAGTGGGCTGTTACATTACCAATCTCATGTATTTCATGTACATATCATGCCCATATACATGTCTATCAATTCCACTAATTAAAAAAACTTCAAATGGGCTCCTATACTTTTCCCTCATGTATACCAAAACTCAACCAAAAAGTATACCACTATACTAGAAATAGTAAACAGCTATCTAATATCTAGACTAGCTATACCAACGTATCAGTTGTACCAATATAGAGCCTAAAAGTTTCCCTATACTAGTTGGTCCATGTATGTCAAAAAAAAAAAAAGCTACTATGTCCATCTATAGCAAAAATATATTAGTAATGTACTCTTATATATATCAACAATAATATTAAGGAACTCCTGCTACTGAAGACTCTGGTTGACTTGTTGGTGGAGGTGCTGTTGAATTCTGTAAAGGCTGTGGTAGAGGTCCTGCGACTGAAGATTGTGACTGACTTGTTAGCGGAGGTGGTGTTGCTGAAGGCTGAGTTGCTGCAACTTGTGGAGTTGATGTCGGCCTTTTTTTTGTTGGTCTGCTACTAGCATTACTGGCACCTTTTCACTTTTGTTACAAACGATTGAAAACTTGTTAGAATTTTATTTGCTTAAACAAAATTTAATAAATTGAAATAAAATTAAACAACTGCAGATATACAAGAGATAGACAAACTACACATATACAATAGATAGACAAATTGCAGTTATATAATGAATAGATTTTTATCAGACTTTAATAGAAGCTTTCTTGCATCTCCTACTGTTATGCCAGATCTGCCCACAATTCTAACAAATTATGCTGTGCCATTTTCTTTGCGTACTTGTGCTAGCAGCAGTCTCATCCTCCTCTCTTCGTCTATTCTTCATTAGCCGTCCTAGGAGTCTTTTTAGTTTGGGAAGTTGAATCGGATCCCTGTGTAGCTCACCATCCCACATTAATTCATAGGGTGAATAATCCTTTCATAAGTCTTCATATACTTAGCTTTACTGAAAAGTGGATCACAAAAATCCTCCAAGAACATTCTTCTAAACAATAAACATGTTGCCCCCATGTTTACAAGGTATGTCAGTGATGTCTCATCATCTACAAGAACAGTTCTTCCTATCTAAATATACAACATATCTTGTTTGTTTATCTAGTATCTCGTACTCATCTCCACCAACATATAACACATTGCATCTCTGACTCTCTTGATTGATACTTTCCAACTTAGTTCTTGTACTTTTAGTGACAATACCCTCCCATGTACTAGCCTGCTGGTGCCTATCACGAATTCTTTCCATCATCTTACCTCTTATACCATCAAGTAAAGTTAGAATTGGATTACTTCGCAGCTCATCCACCCAATGATTAAATG
This sequence comes from Vitellaria paradoxa, assembly GCA_019916065.1. NCBI lineage: Eukaryota > Viridiplantae > Streptophyta > Magnoliopsida > Ericales > Sapotaceae > Vitellaria > Vitellaria paradoxa. The sequence continues at coordinate 33,653,135 of CM034241.1, read as the reverse complement.
ACTCAATGAAGTTATTGGTAAGGTGATCTATCTTCACAACAGGATTAAAACTTATGTTTGATCCACAACTCTAAAGGACCTTCATAATCCATTCATGAGTAATTGGGCGCGTAGTTTTAATCTGCTCTATTACCCTCTTAAACTCTGTTGTATTGCATGCTCTAATAGTTGCCCAGCAGAGGCTCCTTAATTGGATGGCAGGATTAGATTGTTTAAAATTGTTGTATAGATGCCTCATACATCATCTTTGCATTGCACCCAGGAAAAATCACTAATTGCGAGCTCAATTTTCTTAACATAGTTTACTTATAAAATTTACTATACACTTTAATAGTATGGAAAAAAAACTATTGACATACAAAATTTATTATAATCCAGCAACTGTTAGATTTATGCAAAGAAATGGTCAATCATTCACAACAAATGTGCCACCCCTCACGGAGCACAAGACTTGTTACACCTTAAGTTAAGATGAACCTCGATTACAGGTTTCCACCAGAAATTGACATAAACATAAGATTAAAACTAAAACATCCAATCACCAAGTACATATCATAGAGACAGTGATCCTCATATACATAATGATCCTCAAATTACATGAAACACAGTTCAGCGTGAAGGAAACATTCAATCATACAATAATAGTTCAACATCAAAGCAACTAGCATGAAGCACTATTCTAGAAATTGGCATTAAATAGAATAGTATGAAGCAAAATACAGAACAGGATTAAACCAAACAGCACATTAAACTATCACAGGATAGCATGAAGCAAACAATCATTCATACAATAATAGTTGAACATGATAGCATGGAGCACAATTTCATAATAGCATGAATGAAACAGTCATTCATACAATAACAGTTCTATATGAAATTGGTAAAAAATTAACTTAGGCGCAACTGAATAATTTACATACCTTCTAACCATCAGATATAAATGTCCAAGACTTATCAATCCTAATGCAAGTCTACAAATTTTCCATAAAAAAGCTCTAGCTATCTTTTCTTTTCATTCTCAACCACTTCAAAAGTAACAGGAAATATTCTTTCATTTTCATCGAGTACAATTGCTGCTAAATGGACCCATTATGTGGACCTTTCAAGTGGCAACCATCTAAACCAAGAAAAGGCCTATAATCTTTTACCAATCTTTCTGGCTCTATACAATTGCACCCAACTACACTCAATCCTAAACTTCTTGTCTAGTTCTGATTTCCTGCCTCCCAACGTCATAGCAGGATTCTCACTTAACCTCTCATTCATTTTCTTAGCAATGCATACTGACGTGGTCTCAGAATTCTTAGGCTGTGTAACACAGTTGTGTGTTGGGAAAATTGACTTAATTTGGTATGTAATGCCATTACTCATGGGTGATGCATGAATACACCATTTGCAGCCATCACTCTTACAATGGGCAGTGACCCTCGTTTTCTTGTTTTTGTCTATTACGATCTTGAATCTTTCCTGAACAACATAATCTCTAAGTACCTCTCTAAAGTTGTTAACATTGTCAAACATCGGCAATTTTTCTAGTTTAATCTTCTCTCATTTGTCATCAACATAAACTACCCCCTTATTCTTTCCCAACCAACATTAACATTAGAATCTACAGCATTGTTACATGAATCATCAAAACTATAAGTCTCCATGTGATCATCTCCAATGTTTTCTTCACCAGACCTTTCTTTAGAGTCATACTCACTATCGAGACTAACTTCATCCTAAGAATTAAGACTCTCATCAAAAGCATTATAAAAAAAAATGATTCATCCTCAGAATCAGATGTAGAGAAGTCTCAACCTTCTGACACTGTCTCAGGGGCAAAGACTTCACTACATTCTACGCTAGCCTCAAGTGTAGAGGGGCATGTCTGCATTCTACCCCAACCTGAGGCATAGGGGGGACACCACTGTAGTCTATGCAGCCTCAGGCACAGGGACCCCACTACGTTCTAACCTACTTTCAGGCACAGCGTCACTAGCATAGGCTGTCTCAAGCAACAAACATGTGGATGCTTGAGATGGTTTACCTTCACTTTTGCATTCATCAAAATTTGGTGTCGGTAAGCATTCAGTACTTATTATACCAGGGTCATCAATATTAATAACCTTTACATTGATGTCTACCTCACGCTTTCTAACAATATGAAACATGTCCAGAAAGTCATAGTCCGTATTTTTGTTAAATCTAACTGTCCCCACTGTATAATACACCTTCATGGAAACTTTGATAGATGGAAAAATATCATGCAATGTATACTCCCACATGTCATCTATAAGATCTGGTCGAGAGTATCGATCAGGATCAAGGTTCCTAATTGTAACTACCAAATCTCCATAGTGCATTAATAAATCATAATGTATAAAAGACAAAGCCATTTGTTACCTATAAAAATGTTATTTCTATAAATAATGAACATAATATATACTAAATGGTCAACATCGCATATATTAATGGAAAAATCCTACTATAAATATTGAAGCAGTATATAAACAGCGTTAATATCATTCAACAGTTGATATTGAACAGTCAACATATTAATATAACAAATGTTAAATTCATTATAATATTATAATCCAGCAAGTTTTAAATTTAAAATTTATTATAATCCAGCAAGTATTAAATTCATACAAGGAAATAATCAATCATACACAACAAATATGCCACCCCTCACGGAGTACTGGATTTGTTATACCTGAAATTGAGATGAACTTCAGTTACATGTTTCCACTAGAAATTGGCATAAAAATAAAATTAAAAATAAAACATCCAATCACCAAGTACATATCAAAGTAAAACATCCAATCACCAAGTACATACAATTTTAACAATTGAAGTTATATTCTAAACTTTTAGATTTATATGCAAGTTCGTCTAATGGATGAAAATGTTCTAACCTTTACTATTAAATGAAATTTACATTATTTCAAGGGCTCAAACTTAATTTCATATTTCTAAAAGTTTGAAATGTCTGATTTTGAATGTTCATATATTGAAATTTTGAATGTTTAATTAATTAAAATTTTGAGTGTCTTACAAAAGCAAGTTGAGCATTCAAACTCAAGTGCAAACGAAAGATGAAGTGTGACTTCAAATATAGCATTTTTAATAAGTTACTAGTTCTAGCTTTTGGCGAATTCTTATGAATCTTTTCATTTGAGAATTATATATATATCTAGATGATACTCATATATGTCGATAGCATTGAAAGTTTGTCTAGTATCAATTTTTAAGTAAGAAAATCATTTAAACCCAGAACCCTATAATACACCAAAAATTGCAGAAAAACTCATATACAAACCCTATAATAAACTCCAAAATTTCATATACCCCAAAAGCCTAAAACCCTTGAACAACCCCAAATTTCCCCAAAAGCCTAATCGAAACCCAAAATACATCCCATGACCCTAAATAAACCCAAAAATTCCAGGAATTTAAAAATCATGAAATTCGTAAATCAAAAGTAAAAGAAATTGTGATAAAAACAGGTAAGTTGGGGATACCTATGATTTACTCACCTACGATTGATAATAAGATGATTGTTTGTTCATACAAGAACGAGAAGAAAACATTATTAAATCATATAGAAAAGATGGATGTTTAAGTCATAAGTAAGGCGAAGGATAACATATCTGATAAACCCTAATCGTAGCCGTTCTAAGACCAACGAGAAAACAGAGAACCCAATTGGATAAGACGACGATTGAACCTTAGTCGTTTTGGAGAAACCTTAGCCTTAGTCATTTTGGAGAAACACTAGAAGATGGTTCGCGGAGATGCTTGGTGGAGATGGAGGGTTTCATTAGAAAAAACTAAGAGGGTAGAGAGTAGACTGAGAAAGAGAGTTGATCGAGGTTTTGAATCTATATGGGATGCGTTCAAATTAATGAGGCGTATATTTTATGAGAAATATATTTGACTTTATACCAGTCAAATTAACGCTGTCTAATGGCAGGCAAACAAAATGGAGGTTTGGGTTACAAAAATTTCAAAATAAAGGAGGTGCCTGTCAATTTGAAATGTTAACCGGGTCTATGTGTAATTATGCAAATATTTAGGGAGTCTATGTGTAATTTATCTTTAATTAAAACACATTTCAAAATAAATAATTAAATGTGCATTTGGTTTGCTATAAAATGTTGAAAAACTCATGAAAATTTCTAAAATTCTCTAAAAAATATTCACTTTTTATCTTACTGCATGAATTACGAATTTATAAATTATCTCACTTTATCTCAATATATATTACTTTTTATCACTCTAACCGTACCTTAAATATACCAATGATAAGAAGACGAGTCCATTCAAAATTGGTCAACTCCCTATATTTGAAATACCAAACAGGCCCCTCCATCTGGCCAATCACACGCACAACGACAGATCCCGTCTCTCTATCCCTTCGTCACGAAGAAAACTAGCCCTCTGACGCTATTTTCCCCCTCTCCGAACCCTCCATTTCCAGTCCGGTCTCTATACCACTGCAATTCACTGGAAATGCATGAAACAGAACTGCACGATTTGTCCGACGACACCGATTATGCCGCCTCCCAACAGCAAGTAATCAATGATCACTCCTCTGCTTCAATATCAGTTACACTATTCTATTCATTTTTTATATGCATTTGTATGTCAATTATCAATCTCCAATATGATTAATCAAGTACGTATTCTTAATTAAGTAGTTCGATCACTGATGTCAACAGTCGAATGCGGTTGATTGGGGGGGGCATTGTTGTGGAATTGCGGAATTCAATCTAGGTTTTGCGTGCGTTGTGTGTTTTAGGGTTCGGAGAGCTTGATTCGGAGTGATAGTAGCAAGCGGAGTGAGCCGGATGGTGCGGAAATTGTTTACTCCAGAGATAATGTGACAATTCATCCATCTCAGTATGCATCGGAGAGAATTAGCGGGCGATTGAAGTTGATTAAGCAGGAGGATTCTCTGTTTATGGTAATAATTTGTTGCCGTTTCACATGAGAAATGTAGATTACATCTTATGCATATCCATACACACATATAACTTTTATACAAATTTGATTATCGGGTCGGTTTTTTGATATCTGTTGTGGTAGACATGGATTCCCTACAAAGGGCAACGCTCAAATGCCCAGTTGTCTGAGAGAGGTTAGTGTAAAATCCTAATCTTAAGTGTATGTCTATGGGTGTGTTCATATAGGGAAATATGGGTTTTTTTGTTTACTGATTTTTTTTTTTTTTTGGGTGGGTTGCTGTTGTGTGTGGTCTCATGCAGATAGGAATCTATATACAATCAGGGCAGTGCCTTTTACCAATATCCGATCGATTCGGCGGCACACTCCCACAATTGGGTGGCAATACATAATTGTTGTTTTGTCATCAGGTAAGGTGCTCCATGTAATTATCTTTGCATATTAATTTTTTTAATCAGTTCTATCAAAAAAAAGTATTTATCATTTTTTGTCCTTTGTGAAACTAGGGAAAAAATACACTACATGTGTGATAATAGTTATTTTTCTCATTTTTCCCCTTTTATTTTTGTCAATTCTTTCTTATTTTTATAAATTAACTACAAGATAAGAAGTTAAAAAGAGAAGCTGAGAGAAGTTAAGAGGAGAAGATAATAGAAGTTAAAAGGAAGTTGAAAAGAGAAGTTAATAGGAGTTAAAGGATATTTCTGGAATTGAGAAATTGTACGCAGCTACACAAAAAGATAGACATGAAAATTGGTTCTCCCCTTATATATTAGTATAGGGAATATTTTGGCTCCGAAATTTGGATGCATGCAGTCTAATGCACAATCAATTGGTCTAGGACTGTATTTTTCTTCTTTTGTGCCACCTAGTAGTATTATCTATACTGTATTATTAAGGGAGAACGCTGCGTTACTATCTTCTTTTTGAAGCTTTGTTAAGTTTTATCTTCCAAAATGTCCATTAAACTTGATAATTTTACAACTTATTAACTGTTAGCTATAAGGGCTTTTATGTAATCCTCACAAGTCCCACATTCCTTTCACATTCTTTCCCATTTTCTATACAGTTGTGGATATAACTTGCACATGCCCTGGATGTGCTATTCTTCTAGTTTAATATTAAGTTTGTCCATAATTCTGATTTTATTTTCCCTTCTTTGTGTGCCTTGCACTGTCAAGTCATGGATTATGATGATCCAGTACTTTGGTGTGAATCTTTCTATTGTGTATTAGGTATTGACTGGTTTTGTGCTACACTTCTTTTATTTGAGTATTCTTATATTAGCTGTTTTGTTCCACCTAATAGGTCATTCCAGTGTCTATTTTGTAATCACTGTTTCTTCAAGGTTTTCATCAGATGTTGTTGGTCAGATGGTCGGCGTGGTTATTTATTATTGTACTTAAATAGAATACAATCTGGTTTTTTCTGATGAAAAATAGATTCCATTGTGGTTCTTACTGTAAGTCTATGTTTGATATGCGAGAATGAAATGGGAATGAATGTTAGAATGGAAGGAAGAAGGGAATGGGAATAACCATTTGCATTCCTGTGTTTGGTTTTCAAATTAAATAATGTTAGAATGGATTACTATTTTTATTTCTATGTTTGGTGGCCAGCAAAATAATGCAAAATAATCATTTTCATTTAAATTAACCTGAAATAAATAAAAAATTCTTGAAAGTGGGCCGGGGTAGAGGTGGTGTTATAACCTATAGATTAATTATTTACTTAATTTATTATTAATTATTTACTTTATTTATGTGTTATATTTTTTTTGGGAACTAGCTGGCTTTATTTAAGAAATATTTAAATTATTAATTTATTTATTTTTGGGTAATTGTGGACCTTGGATGTTTTAAAAAATTTTTATCATTGAAATATGATTGGAGATCTATCTTAATTTAAGTGGACGTGAGGACACTGGACTGAAGAAGTTATATATAAATAAGGTTGTGTTAGATTAGGGTTTTATTATATTCTCTATTCAGAGAGAGAGAGAGAGAGGGAGAGAGGCTATGGTAGGTGAAGGGTGAAGAAATACCCAAAGGTTAGTATTGATTATTTTTCTTGAAATATAATTGATAGAAAAGATTATGAATATGTGTGCATATATATATGCGTGCATATGAGTTATGGGTTGAAAAGGGTTTTTTTTTTGGGGGGGGGGGGAGACGGTCGCTACACAGCGACTTAAGAGGACGTATATATTTAAGGTTTATGTTGGTTGATTGATTGATAGAATGTAAAGGAAAAAAACTGACTGTGTGGGTAGGGTTTTGCTTGGATTTGTAGATACGTCTATATATATTGGTAGAGTTGATGTGAACATTGATCGATCGAAAAAAAAGGATAGAAAGAAAGAAAGAAGATAGTTTGATTGATTGTGATGTGCAGGAAGTATGTGGGTTTGTATTATGTATATATATACACATATACGTTTTGTATGTTAGATTTGTTTTTAAAAAAGAAAATTGAGATTGATAATTGTTGCCAGAGGGTTTTGGTGAGTATTAAATTAGAATTATTTAATAGGTTAATTATTAATATTAATTAATTAGAATTATTTACAATTAGAATTATTTAATTGTAAATTCAGGATAGATTTTAAATAATAAATATTTATATTTGTTATTCAGGATCGTGACAGATCATTCCGATTTATTTTATAATTGCACCTTTGGACTTCAAATGAGTGTTCTGACTTGCTAGTATTAATTTTGTAAATTGTTCTACGCATAAATGTTTTTAAGGTTGGATTTTTCTACTCTAGTATTTGTGAAAATCTATTTATTTTGATTAGAGATTCTATATTTTATGCTGTTGAGCATCAGAAAAATTATTTGAACACAAATGTTCAGTTTTGGAATTTATAGGATTGTGATGGATATTTATTTGTGTCTATTGGAATTGAAATAAAAGTCCGGGAGATGGGTTCCTTAAGTGGTGAGACTTGACAGCTAGGGAATAAGCTTGTGAAAACCGTGGTGATCTTAATCGAATCGGCTTAGAAAAGAACCTTAGAGCTAGATGGGTGACTCTAAATATGATGTTGGATCCAACGGGTATTGCCCATGAGAAATTATGTTGGCACATGTGATATTTGATTCTCATATGATAATCTATGGATTAATGTTTTATCATCACTATTATGATTGAGGTGTTGATTATAAATTTTATTGCACTTCGACATGTAGGTTTTGAAAATACTATTATTTATGCATGCACATTATTTAATTTAAAATTTTCTTGGTTAAATTGTTTTTTGAAAATTTATTATTTTCAAAATTGCTATTATTATGTTTGGCTTAACAATTTATTCACTGGACTTTTAGCTTACCCCTCATTTTTAACATTTTTTAGGTGAGATGAATGGATTATAGTTGGGAATTCTGGATAATGACATCATGAGTCTGTGACCTCCTATAAGAATATATAACTAGTAGTACTTTGGGTTTATGAAGGTTTGCGTGTGCCATAGGCCAAGGCACTGTGGTTCGTGATCGGTCTCATGTTATGGAATTAGTTTTCATTAGCAGAGGCCCGGTCCCTAGAGTTTGTATGAATAAGAATGTGAGTTAGGTTATATGATTTTTATATATTGTAAGTTTAATTTTTGTTATCGGGAATTGGTTTTTGTTGACTAAGAGTAATCATATGCCAGATATTGTGTGTTTTTGTTATTCTCTAGTGTAAGATGTTTCATAATGGAGCTTGGAGGACAACTTAATGGTATTGAAAATTTTGGTGATCTGATTTTATTAGGTGGTAAGATTTTAGTGGATTCTTGTAAATTATAAATTTTGGGTGTTTGATATATAATGATCTTTAAAATTATCGTTCTTGATGGTTTAATAAATTCTTATATAGTTCTTGAGAATTCCTGTATAGTTCAAACTCAACTCCAAAATTTTCAATACCATTAATTTGTCCTCCGAGCTTCATTATAAAATATTTTACACTAAAGAATAACAAAAACACACAATATTTGGCATGCAATTACTCCTAGTCATTAATAACCAATTCCTGATAACAAAAATTAAACTTACAAAATATAAAAATCTCATGCATTATTGTTCATACAAACTCTAGGGACAAGATCTTGGCTAATGAAAACTAATTCTATAACATATTATTAGCCTATTGCTTTGATACGGCTTTTGTCACAACCCAAATTAAAGATGAGGCCAGCCATGAAGCACAGTGCCTTGGCCTTTGGCACATGCAAGCCTTCACAAATAAAAAATAATAGTTAAATATATCTATAAAAGGTCACCGACTCATGATATCATGGTCCTAAACTGATCTAGAATTTTTGACCATAATCCATTTATTTCACTTGAAAAATGTTAAAAATAAGGGGTGAGCTAAAAGCCAGTGAATGTGTTGCAAAACCAAACATAATAATAGCAATTTTGAAAATAATAAATTTTCAATGAATAATTTAACCAAGAAAATTTCAAAGTAAATAATGTCAATGCATAAATAATAGTAATTTCCAAACTTGCACGTCAAAATGCTATAAAATTCATAATCAACACTCCAATCACAACAATGATGATAAAACATTAATCCTTGGATTATTATATGGGAATCAAATATCAAGTGTCAACATAACTTCTTATGGACAGTACCTATTGGATCCAATATCGCACTTCAAGTCACTCAGTCTGGCTCTTGACTTCTTCCCTAAGTTGATCCGAATGAGGTTACTACGGTTTTCACAGGCCTGTTTCTACAATCGTTGAGAACTAGGGTGACCATGGTTTTTACATGCTTGTTTCATAGTTGCTAGAGTTACAACACTAAGCAGTCTATTCCTTGAGTTTTTATTTCAATTCAAATAACCACAAATAAATATCCATCATAATCTCTTAAATTTCAAAATTGAACGTTAGTGTTCAAATAATTTTTCTTATTTTTAATAGTATAAAATATAGAATCTCTTATCAAAATAAATAGATTTTTAAAAGAATTAGTTCAGAAAATTCAAACCTTGAAAACATTTATGTATGGAACAGTTCACAAAATTAATACTAGCAAGCGAAACCGCTCACTTGGAATTCAAAGGTGCAAATAGAAAATAAATCAATATAATTTGTTAGGATGCTGAATACATGAATATAAATATTTATTATTTAAAGTCTATCTTAAATTTATAATTATTTTTTTTGGTAATTAATTAAATTATTAACCATTAACTCCCTCTCCATCAAATTAATTAATATTAATAATTAACCTATTAAATAATTCGAATTTAATACTCACTAAAACACTCTGGCAGCAAATGTCACTCTCAAATTTTTTTTTTTTTTTTTAGAGACAAATCTAATATACTAACTATGACATATGTGTGTGTATATCTATACATGCAACACAAACCCTCATACTTCCCGTCACATCACAGTCAATCTAATTTTCTTTTTTTTTTCTTTTCCTTTTTTTTTTTTTTTGGGATTAATCAATGTTCACATCAACCTTGTCAATATATATACATATCAACAAATCAGGGCACAACCCCACCCGCATAGTCGTTTTTGTTTCATTACATTTTGTCAATCAATCAACTAACATAAACCTTATATATATATATATATATATATGTACATATTGCTGTGTAGTGGTAGTCTCCCCCACACTAGGGATGGGCACGGGACGAGTAAGGGACGAGTACGCATATCTCGATACCCGATTCCCAAATTAAAATCAATCCTCATACCTTACCCGATCCCCATTGGGGATTTATTTTGACCACTCATCCTCGACCCAAACGGGGAATGGGGATCCCCATGGGGAAATGGGTATCTGAATTGAAAAAAATATAAAAATACAAAAATTTTAAAATATGACTTATAAAAAAATAGAATAGAATCCTAATATATATTTAAAAAATCGAAAAATACCATATATATATATTTAGAAAACATTTATAAGGTTTTTATTTTCTCACCATATTAATAAGTTTATATTTTTTTACCATATTAATAGGTTCTACGGTTCAAAATTGGAAAAGTAAACAAAGAAACATTCACAGTTGGTCCATCTCAATTTATAGTTTCTTTGTAAATTGGAAAACAAAGTAATTTAATAGGAAGGTGATAGATACAGAAACTCAAAATCTTAATTCACTACCTTACTAAGAAATCTGTCGTAACAAACACATTAAAAAATTAAATATATATATATATATATATATACAAGAATATTGGTAGGGTCAGGGAACGAGTAGGGTAGGGTATAGGGCGGGGACAGACTCGTACCTGTACCCTACCCGATCCCTGAATTTTTTTAAAAAATGTCCCCGTACCCTACCCGATCCCCAAAAAATCCCCGAATCCCCTACCCGTTTGGGGCGAGGATCGGGTAGGGTACGAACGGGTCGGCCGAGATGGCCATCCCTACCCCACACCCATAACTAATATGCACACATACTCATAATCTTTTCCATCAATTATCGTTCAATAAAGGAAGAAAAAAAATTAATACTAACCTTTGGATTTTTCTTCACCATTCACTGTCATAGCCCCTCTCTCTCTCTTTTAATATAGAATACAACAACAACAACAACAACATAAGTCTTATCCCACTAGGTGGCTTCGGCTACATGGATCACACGGCGCCACTGTGTTCTATCAAAAAATTAATGAAATATAATAAAAAATTAATCTGACACAACCCCTATTTACATATAACTTCTTTAATCAAGTGCCATCACGTCGACTTAAATTATGATGGACCTCCAATCATATCTCAATGATAAAAATTCTTTAAAACATTCAATGGTCCACGCTTGTCCAAAAATAAGTAAATTAATAATTTAAATATTTCTTAAATAAAGTCAGCTAGTTCCCCCTCAAAGGAAAAAAAATATAACACATAAAATAAATAATTAATAATAAATTAAATAAATAATTAATATCTAGGTCATAACAGGTGGAGGGTTGGTGAAGTGGATATGGTGCTATCGGTGATGAGTGGGTGGGTGGATAGGCAGTGGATGATGGTTGAGTGGTGGTGATAATGAGTGGTTAGGTGGGTGGTGGAGGTGGTGATGGGACCTGGGTGGTGGCGGTAGCATTCGGGTAGCCGCGAATTGAGCTACTCGAGCTCGATTCGTGGCCTTGATGAACCAAGTTTGAGCTTGAATTGTGGCTTGTATAAAATTTGAGCTAGAGTTTGGAAGTGCTTGACTCGGAGCCTTGCTTTACTCGATAAATAATATTTGTATTATAATATTTTTAATGAAAATGCCGTCATTTTGGTTTAATGAAATGTTGTCCTTTCGGTTGAGTTGAGATATTCATTTTGATTTGTTATACTTTTGATCAAAACGACGTCATTTTAGTCAGTCAAGCTACTCGTGAGCCAAGCTTAAGCAAAAGTTATTATTTGTCGAACCGAGCTCAAGCGTCATATTAATAATTTGAGCTAAGCTTAGGCAAGTCAAAACTCGATTTCATTCCAGCACTAGGTGGTGTTAGGTGGATCAGTGTGTGAGTGGTGATGGAGGTGGCAGTGATGGATGCGTGGTGGAGGTGATGGGTGAGTATTGGTGGTAGAGGTGGTGGTGATGGGTGGGTGGTGGTGGTGGAGTAGATAGTGGTGGTGGTTGTCGGTCACCATTTTGTTTTACATTTTCTCTTCCTTTTTTTTTTATTTTTTTTTCCTTATCCTGTTCCTTATCACACAAGGAAATAAAAAAATGTGGGAATGACCATTCTTTCTCTTGAGAAAGGGAATGGGCGTTCACACATTTTGTTGGAATGAGCATTTCATGGAATTGGACAATTCCCACTTCTCATAACCCTAACAACAATGGAATGTGAATAAATTTTCGGAATGAGTATTCTATTCCAACCCATTCCTTTGTACAAAACGTAGCCTAAAGGCAATCATTTCTCTAATTGGTTGTCTTCTTTTGATAGTTAGTGCATTGTCTAGCCATCCCCTTATTTTGTGTCTGCATAAACTTAAGATAATTACATTTATATTTGAGTAATTTACACTTGCCTCCCTTATTTAACCCCCCCCCCCCCCAAAAAAAAGAATAAATAAATAAAATTACACTTTCCTCCTTTGAGGTTAATGACTAAGAAAGATACTTTTCTCCACGTATGAAAAATTATGACTTCCCTTAATTTAAAATTTCAAATGACTCCATTATCTTTTGTGCAGTGGATCCTTGATTTGGGGAATTTTAGGTGCATCCTTCTGTGTTTCGAGGCAATATTAGGTTTGAGGGTGAATTTGAACAGGTCAGAATTGATTCCAATTGGGGTGGCTCATGAGTTGCAAGGGATGGCTTCAATTATGCATTGTAGCTTTAGTTACCTCTGGTCCTCGTATTTGGGGTTACTGTTGGGGTCTCCTTTTGGGGAAAAAGGTGCGTGGGAACATATCATCACAAATATTAGAAGAAGCTAGCAGGATGGAAGGAATGTTATATTTCTAAAGGGGGCATAATTACTTTAATCAAGTGCAATTTTCTAGTATGCCTATTTATTTTATGTTTCTTTTTAAAGCACCTATGCTAGTTGTGAAGAGGTTGGAGAAAATGCAACAGAAGTTTTTGTGGGGTGGACTAGGAAAGAAACTAAATTTCAGCTGGTTAGTTGGGAGATGATGTGCAAACCATTTAGCCGAGGAGGTGTGGGGATTATCCGTTACAAATGAAGCTTTAGTGAGGGAAGCGGCTTTGGAGATTTGCTCATGAGAGACTTAGCCTGTGGAGCAAGTGGTGGCAGCCAAGTATGGTCTTGCTAGGGGGGAGTGGATGACAACAAAGACTAGATGGAGGTATGGTTTGGGTCTGTGAAAGGGAATCCAAAAGAGGTGGCAAGACTTTTCCAGACACTTTTTCTTTTTTCCTTTTTTTTCCCTGTAGTAGGTAGAGGTGATCAGGTTGATTTTTGAAAGATACCTGGATTGGAGAGAGGCCTTTGTGCGAGCTGTACTCGCAGATTGCATTTGCTAATGGTCAAAGTGGCACTCTTAGTGAGTTCTTGGGATTTTGTAATGGAGTGACAACTTGGAACGTGCAATTAAGAATGAATGTTCAAGATTGGGAGGTGGATGATCTTATAAATATGTTGGCAAGCCTCTATTCTGTAGAGGTTGGGGAGACAGGTGACAGGATGAATCACCATCCACCACTCACCACCATGAATCACACGAACAAAACCGCCTACATGGGGGTTGGTGGTGGGAAGGGGTTCAAGGTAATGGTTAGCATCGGCACATCTCTTGCCTACTTGTACTTGATGTCCAGTACATCTCTTGCGTCCTTTATTATGTCTGCTTTTGGAGAATTGAGTCACTACCTGTGCCTGTATTTTGCTTTCATAATCTCATCAATTGACCTTGATGGTCCCCTTTGTCATTTTCATTTTTGTAATGTTAAGGTCATAATTTTTCCGTCATTTTTGTTCTAGAATGTATCTTCCATATTTGATTGTTCTATTGAGCTTGCACTGATGTCAGATGAGTGTGCTTGGCTGTTGTGTCTATGGGGGTGCATTGATATTCAAATTAGTCCTCCTCTAGTCCATTCTGTATGATCTTTTTCACTAATATTTTGTTTTGCTTCATTGGCATGCATTACTGCTAAAAATATCCCCAGGACTAGCATTTCCTCCCCTTTACTTCTACAATGGAGGTGTCAAAGAGTTCCTTGCTACAATAAAGCAACATGTTTTTCTTGTGAGGTAAGTTATTTTTAACATTTACCATTCTTTTCCACTTGAAGCCTTCAGGTGCTGTAAAAGAAAATTTTGAAGATTACAGCATAAAAGCATTTATTGGAGAAAAATGGTCTTCAAACTTGTTTAGAAGATTAAGGTATAAACGCAGATATTCCTACTTTTTTACAATAAAAAAGATTTGTTAAAATGACAGTTCAGTAGATGCTATTGTAGATGGACTTGCAAAAAATCAGCTCTCTGACAAAGAATAATCCTGGGGTTTGAAAGGGCTAGTAGTTATTACTGAGAGAATTGTTAACCTTTTAATATCTGACAATTTGTTCTAGAAATGAGGATTGTATACATTTCTGTATTTTTAACCTGTTCTTGAAATAGTAACGTGAAGCTTATGCTAAGGTATTTAAAAGCTACAAGGCTATGTTTGGTATGTGAGAATAGAACAGAATGGAATCGAATAAGAAGTGGGAATGGAATGTAGTTGGGAATGGAATGGAGTGCTCATTCCATTCCTTTGTTTGGTTGCCAACATGAAAATAATGGGAATGGAATAGACATTCCAAATTTAATAATTTGATTATATATTTTAAATATAATGAAATAAAATGAAATATAATAAAAATTACTGACATTAATTTTTTACAAACTAAAAAAATAAACTTTATTTCCAGATCGCGAATTTGAGTTAAAAAAAAAAAAGGAATCCTGAGGTAAAACGGTTATTTTACAATTCAAGTTCAAATTGGACCAAAATTTTCTTGATTAGTAAGAAATATGTCAATAAATATCTTTTAGTCTTTTAGGATGCCTAAAATCCAAATTTTGCCCAAAAAAGAGCTCAAGAACAAAATAGTCATTTTATAGTCTGAATTCAAATCGGGTTAAAATTTGTTTAACTATTAAGAAATATGTCAAGGATATTTTTTTTAGCCTTCTAGATATCTTAGAATGTGAATTTGGACAAAAAATAGCCTAGGGGTAAAATCTTCTTTCTATAATTTGAGTTCAGATTGAGATGAAATTTTATTAGTTATTAAGAAACACATCAGTAAATATTTTTTAATCTTTTGGAAGCTTAAAATATAAATTTGGGCAAAAAAAGAACCCAGAGTTAAAATTATCATTTTATAGTCTGAGTCTAGATTGGATCAAAATTTGTTTAGTTATTAAATAATATGAATAAATATTTTTGTTAGCCTTTCAGAAGCTTGAAACATGAATTTGAGTTAAAAAAAAATGGACTAGGGGTAAAATAGTCATTTTACAGTATGAGTTCGAATCTAGTTTGAAAATAAAGTCAATGAGTAAAATGGTCATTTTACAACCAAGGGAGTAATTGAGAGAAATTTTTTATTATAAAGTAATCGCTTTTTTTATTTTTATTTTTTTCAATTTTTGAATCAAAATTTGATTGTAATGGAATGGCTATTTTATCACTTACATTATAAAATGCCTTTTCCCACTTAATGTGGGAATAGCTATTCGCATGGAATAGCATTCCAACTAAATTTTTTGATATCAAACATGAGAATAGGCTAAAGTGGGAATGGATTCCATTCCATTTCATTCTCACATACCAAACATAGCCTAATAATATTACTAACATATTTTTTGGGGGTGTTTGGTGTTATCACTTGATGGCTAATGACAATAAGATGGATTGACATCCATGGAGTCTTATCACTTTTAGTACTTTGATAATTTTATTTTTTTTAAGATAAGTTATATCTATCTGGTTTTTCTATATGCACATAGGTGTACCAAGGTGTTTGTAATGTGCATGGGCTCAATTTTCTATTGCAATAACTTGTTATATGGATGCTTCTGAAGATTTTGTCAAATATTGGGTAATTACTAGACATCAAGTAAAAGAGTTGGTTTCTCAAAGAATTATGTGAAATTAGAGATTTTTGAGTTGTTATTTATTAATTATTGGATGATTGATTCAGTCACGTACTTATGACATGGTGTATAATTGGAATCCTAATAAAAAATCAGTACTTGATTGAAGTTGACCCAGGAGAAAATCATACGGGAGCTTTAATATTTGTTTTTTGTAGGTGATCAGATGTAATTTTGCTATCATAAATATGGGGGAAATAAGGAAAAGAAGAGTAAAAAGAGAAATATTTTTTTAGAATCTGGTGATATAGTCCTTTGAGAAAGATATGCCATATATTTTATTTATTTGCGGATAGGATGCATAACATATTATTGATACTGTTTCTGCTTTTTCATTATTCTTATTGTAATGCTTTTAAATCAAATATTTCGATGCCACTTATCAGGAGCATTGGCAATCTGGGGTCCTTAGTATGCATCTGCTAAACTTCCTTGTGCTGTTTTAGCTGCCCCAGACCTTTTAATTCTCTATATCACTCTGGTGGATTTTCATAGCAGTTTATTATGTTTTCAGGTCAGCAGAAGATGCAAATGTATTTCTTATGAATGTTTTTGAAGATCCTCTACAGGTGCGTATAATACTGTGTTTGTGCTCTTATATAAACAATTTTTGAGAATTGCTACATGAAGTAAATAAATTTAAAAATTGAATGCCGTCATACCCCAATATCATTCTTATTCTAATAGTAAATATGCAAAACAATGATTTTGTCGTCCCAACTACCCTAAGGCATCACCGCACGGACAGCAATCAAAATTTAATTTTGGTAAGTTCTTTCAATTAGCATTGAAAAGATTTTGTGATTGGTGAAAAAATATGACTGTACATAAAATGTTTATAAGTATAAATTTAATAAATTAATTAAACAATTTTTTAGTGATATGGTAGAAACATTAGAGTTATTTTACTGGTGGTTTGTTTCGGTCTATTAGGAAAAGGAAACCTTTAGGCTGTTTTGTAATCAAATTTTCGTCAACTGCTGTGAAGCAAAATTGTGTTTTCCCTTTGGGGATTGAAGATTGTTCTTTGCTTTGTTTGTATGTTGACTTCGAGCTTTGTCTTGCTTCTGATATTTTTTCCTTCTGTTAAAGGTACTTGAACAATATTTATCTTCTTATTGGCATGTGTTATGCATTGGTCAAGCTTCCAGCGTTTCTCTCGCTTCTGTTAAAGTTACAAAAAACAATGTTTATCTTTCTATTGGCATGTATTATATATTAATTTCTGGTTTTTGGAAATAGGATGGCAGTTGAAATTCATGCTGTGTGTTCAGTGTTTGAACTATTGTCAAATGTTTTTTTATGGCCTCAAGTTGTAATAATAACTTCATTTACCCTGATATTTTGGCCCTGTTTGGCCTACCAATTGATACCAAAACTCACCAATTTTTAACTACTTTTTGTACTTTCTTCTAATTAAATTTTAACACCTATCACCTTTATGTCTCACCTTTCCATTTTTATTGTACTTTTTTGCCAAAATTTGGCCAACCAAACGGGCCCTTTATGTCTGACCTTGAAAGTCAAGGGATTTTTTTTTTTAAATTTTCTTTCCATTTTATTTTCATGGATAGAGAACTCTGTCCTCTTTGGAGTTGCCTGGGGCTGTTGCCATTGCAAATGGGCCATCTTCCTCCATGTCAGTTGGTGAGTCCTTGATTGAAAACCAAGAGAGGACTGAAGGAGGTTCCATTAATGGAAGTCATATTCAGCACAATGGAAGGCGGAGGCAAAAAGTTCAGGTTCCTGCTCGTGATCTTTCAATCCAAGTTCTGGAGAAATTCTCTCTTGTGACTAGGTTTGCTCGGGAAACTACTTCACAGCTTTTCCGGGAAAGTCATACTGATGATTTTGGTGGTAATGTGAGATGGACCCATAACCAGAGACCCCATGATAATTCTACCAACGTGGTATCCAATGATCTGGGAAAGGTTCCTGATGAAATTCCTGTGGCCCCAGATCCTTTGGAGGTAACCTTCTGTTTCATTCACTCTCTGGGTATTTGTATTTCTGGAAAATTAACTCTCGTTTACATAAGGAAATTCTTCATAAAATAATGTGTTCTCTTGACATTTTCTGTTTTGAAAATGTTACTGTACTCAATCATAAGGTTGTAATTTAGTTCATCACAGATATGAATGCTTAAATACAATTGAATTTTCTCTGTTTGGACCACTATAGCATGTTTTGGTAATTTACTTCAGTTGGTCTTTGGAGTAAGACTATTTGGTAATATTGAATTTGAGCTGCATCTTATCTGGTAGGTCCTTCTGTGATGGGATTTATAGTACATGTATTTTTTTTACATGAAATTAGCTTTTGGACGCTGGGTTTGTGCATTGGATTGAATTCTTTGAAAGAAGTGATGTAGACCCCCAAAATGTTGCCATATTATATTGAATACTAAAATTTGATCTTGAATAGAGTATCACGTATGGCATAAGGATAATAGCTTTATCCTCTTGGTTTAACTCGCTGAAATTGCATTCCTTCGGTTAAAAGAAAAATTAAATTTCTATTCCCGGACTGTCTGATGCAGACATCTATCCTTGTTAAACAGAAAACTCCATGTAGGAAAAGAAATGATGAAGAAGAAGCTGCCACAAATGTGGGAACTTTTGAGCTTATCTATTATAAGGAGGTACTAAATGGAGCAGTTTTGATTTTGTATTTCTTCCTGTGCTTGTTTCTTTTTTCCTTTTTTCTTTTTTTTATTTTTTATTTTTTATTTTTTGAAGGCACTGTGCTTGTTTCTTTGTTGTCTAATTTTTTTCCCCTTCTTTGAGTAGAGGAGTGTTTAATTGGTTTTGGTTTCATAATCCTTCAACAATATGCAGTCATTCCACTTCAGCCCTTTACTGTTTAAGCAGAAAATAATGGCGTGAAATCATTATTTTCCAAGCTTGAAGGTGATTGTTACACGTTAGAATGCGGCGTGTAACATTCCTTGTTTCTTCATAGTTAGGTTTAGACCAGCAACAATAGGGTCTACAGGTGTAGGGATGAGGGAGGGGTATTATATAGACCTACTAGGCATAACCCGTGCTACAAAATTTAAATTTTCATGAATTATGTGAGGTTTACTGCGAAGCAAAATTTTTGTCTTTCTCAATGCAACTTTTCAGATATTATCATTAAGTTCAATTCAATGATCTATCAAAATATGAAGTGATCCAACCCAAAGACTAGGCAGGAGTTTGAGATGAAGCTTTGGTTTGTAAAAGATCTCAGCTATTCGTTGAAGAATAAAACTCAATCTCAGTCTTTGGATTTTAGTTTATGGGAGGGACATTTTTGAAATATGTTGTGTTTTATTATATAGATTAGCCTTCTTGGCAATGCTTACAAAATTTTGGCAAATGTGTTACCTAGAAGGCCAAGGCAGAAAGTAGGAAAATTGTTGTAGTTAATCAGATTACTTTTGTGTATGGAAGGCAAATTCTTGATGCAGTGCTTGTTGCTATTGGATGCATTGATGAAATAATCAAAATTGGAGAAAATGGGTTGATTTGGATATGGAAAAAGCATATTTTCACGTGAATTGAGAATTTCTTTTTTGTTTACAATGTCCAAGATGGGTTTTGGAGAACAGTGGATAAAGTGGATGAGGGAATTAGAATCGCTGTCAAATTATCTGTTTTGAGCAGTGGTTGAGCTGAAAGGTTTATTCTTTTCTTTTCTTTTTTTTTTTCTCTTTTTCCCCCTTTTTTTTTTCAAGCTCGAGGGGGTTAAGGCAAGGGATCCTTTGTCACCACTATTATTTGTATTGATGATGGACACTTTGAGTCAGTTGTTGAAGGCAATTGATGGAAATTTCATTTCTGGTTTTTTAGTTACAGCCACTCCCCCCCCCCCGGCCGGGGGGGGGGGGGTGGGGGTGGGGGGATCAAGTTCCTCTCTCTCACCTTCTATTTCCGGATGATGCCTTTATTATTTTTTGCGGTGCTGAAGAAACACTGTTGAGATACTTAAGGTGCATTCTTCTTATTCTCTTTTTTCGTCCGATGATGTCTCTGGATTGAAGATTAATCTGTGTAAGTGAGTTAATTGGTACTGAATGACTTAAATAGCTTGGTAATGAATCTGGGGCACAACTTTGGGTCTTTGCCTTCGGGTCTACAAGCTGGGGCAGTTGCAGGGCTGTGGAGATGTGTAATGCAGTTGTGGAGAGGGTTGAGAAAAGGTTGGCAGGTGGAAACATCAATATTTGTCAAAGGGTAGGAAATTGACTCTTATCCAAACTACACTTTCCAACATGCCTACTTGTTCTCTCTCTCTCTCTCTCTCTTTTATTCAAACCACAGGGGCTAGAAGAATTGAAAAATTGATGCAATATTTTTTGTCGAGGGGTTGTGAAAATGAGTTCTATTTTCACTTGGTGAGGTGGGAGGAGATTTGTGCCCCAATTCATTAAGTAGGTTTAGGAGTGAGAAACTTGTCTTAGATCTAATTGTGCCTTTCTCTCTAATGGCTTTGGAGATTTGGAAGTGAGCCTCATGCTTTTTGGCATAAGGTTATTGTTAGGGAGGAATGGGTGGATGGGTTTCACTAAGCAGCCAAATGCCTTATGGGGTTGGTGTATGGAAGAGACTAGAAAGTGGTAGGTGGTTTTTGCCATCAATGTCACTTTTAAGGTTGCTAATGGGCGAAGGATAAGGTTCTGGTGTGACATTTGGTGTGGGAATGGACCTCTCAAAGATGACTATCCAAATTTGTTTTGGGATAGCAATAAATCACCAAGGATTAGTAGCTGATTGTGTTCTGTTTTCAGAGTCTGGAGTTTTGTGGCGACTGAGATTTACTCGAGCTTTCCAAGACTGGGAGCTTGAAGGGGTCGATGAATTTATGAATGACTTTATTCTGTTACAGTTGCTAAAACTGAAGTGGATGCAATGCAATTGAGCAAAGGTAAATCAAGTACCTTTTTAGTTAAAGCCGCATTCAAATATTGGAGGGAAGAGACTGAAAGTGCCGTCAAAAGGTTCCTTTTTTGTCTGTACAGCAGCAAGGGAGCAACCTTAATCTTGTATAATCTTAAAAAAAGAAATTTGGTCATCCCAAACTGGTGTATTATGTGCAAGAAGGCCGAAGGAGTTAATCACCTTTTCCTATATCGTAAAGCGGCATGTAAATTATGGGATGTGGTGTTGACTTTTTGGGGGGGGGGGGTTTGTTTTGTGTGTTCAGAATCTGCGAATGAATTATTTTGTGTTGGCCAACTGCTTGTCCTTTGAATAGTTTTTAAAAAAAGAAATTATGGAATATTGTACCAATCTGCCTTATGTGGAGTGTTTGGCTAGAATGCAACAGAAGGTGTTTTGAAGGAGAGGAATCTTCCGCAAGTAACTTTTGGACAAGATTTCTGTATAACTAATTTGTTTTTTTGTTGGTAGAGACTCTCGCGCTACCTTCTTTTGCCTTTGTCGATTTCTTGGGAGATTTTATATGATTTACTTAAGTTCTTATTTGCGACGTTGTGGATGTAGTCTCTTGTTATTTTTCTTACCTTTGCATTTTTTTTTTTTTGGGGTACATTAATGAGACTTGTTAGGGATGGCAAAATATCCCTCCTTGATGGGTACCCACATTACCCACCCATTTGGGGAGGGTTTGAAGATTCTCTTCGTGAGACAGGGATGGGAATGCGCATTTGAAGTAATCCTTCAATGGGGATGGAGACGGTAATCTCCACCCCGCCTCATTCCGGTTTACATACCCATTTATATAATAATTATATTTATATAATAGTATATGTTAATATATAACATTATTTAATGTAGAATATATGTAATTTTTATTTCTAATAAGGTTATATAATATTAAACTAGTTTTTACCTACCAAAGGAAAAAAAACCCAATAGTAGGATGCATTACCATCTGTGCCTATAGGATGCACCATCCACATATTTTTGATAAGTAAATATTATATATTAAGGAAAGAGAATTGGGATGAAAAAAGAGCACAAAAGTCAAAGAGAAATGTGCTTTTTAATTTGGAAGTGAGCCTCAAGTCCTCTATTCTGACCCAAGTTAGGAGGGAATAGGATAAGGACTTGACCTTTTTCTCTGTCTTATATTTTAGCGTTTTGGTTCTTTAAAGAAGGTAGTGACTTCTTTTGAGGAAAAATAATGCACTAACTACGCAAAACTATGGAGGATTTTTGAATCTTGATAAGCTTCAATCTAAAATCTAACATCGTTAGTCATCTTACATTTCTTTCCATCAGCAAGGATGACAGGATTGCTAGCCACCTCTGTTATGTTTTTTGTGATTCCTACACCATCATAAGCTCTTGATTCCTGGTCATCCGCTAACTCTGCTGCTGACTTAGGCACGGTATGCTCTCCTTAAAATTAACCTGAATGATGGTTTGAATGAGTATGAATAATTAACCATACTAATTTCATCCCTGCACAAAATAGTTTGGAAGGATTATGTGTACATGAGTTCTAGCATTCTAGTTGTCCACATCAGTTTTAGATTGCACTGCTGACATAAAGGGGCAAGCTCAGCAGGGATTACTCATTTTCAGATGAGCATTTCTTGGCAAGAAAAATATCTGTTATTCAGTGTTGGCAGATTTGTTTGGCCTCACAGTGAGGTGGGTTTTCTGTGTCTCATTGCTTGCATTTATTAGCTTACCCATGCTTTATGAAGATGAGAGGCAAAGGTTATAGCTAGTTACAAGGGTGTTCGAATTACATGAAGACTGATTCTAAGTAAAGTTTGGAGCTAGATATAAGGGTGTCTGACGTGGTGAAATACTTTTGTCCCATGAGTAGACAAGCATTTGCTTAGGGATATAATGCTTCCTGTAAGATTCTTGCTATTAATAATCTCCGTACCAGATGAAATTTAATTGTAAATTGTTGTTTATTTAAGAATGACAGTTAGGCTTTTGTTCATCTTTTAGTTCATGGCATGCGGGCTAAAGAAATTTCAAATTTGGTACTATCAATCTATCATGATTCCACATGAATTGGATGTTTCTTTTCTTTCTTTTTATTTTCTTTTTTCTTTTTTTTTTTAAATGATAATTAATGAGTTGGGTGTTTCCTTATAAGGCAAAGCATGCTTTTGAGGGATGGTGGCAACTAGTTCTGTTTTGTTTTGGGTGTTTATTATGGAGTTGGGAGGAATCGAAATTCATTTCAAGACATTGAGTAATTTTTTTTTTTTTTGATGGAGTTCTTTATTGTCTACTTTGTATAGATGACTGTGCAATTTTTTATTTTATTTTATTTTTTTTTTTTTGGGGGGGGGGGAGAGGAGGTGCCTATAGAACCAGATTTACATTGTCATTTTTCTTGTTTAGAGCATAACGAAGTATGAATTTGGTTTTTTTGAGTCCATATTTGGTGTAATTGGGTGGCATTCCCACGATGCCTTTCAATAATATATTATAATTACTCATAACAAAAAAAGGTTAGCTATTAAACGACTTTAAAAGGAAGTTGAAATTGTAATAGATGAGGAAATCCCACGAGGAATGAGAAGGCTGAAACTTTTTTCATATGACAGGTCTATGGGGTATGCAGTTCATGACTAAAGGTATCACCAAGTCTTAACGTGTATCTTATTAGTGACTCACAATTTTAGATGTGAGCTTCAAGTGACACTAAGGCTTCCTCAACTATGCCTTGAGGTGGTATCCATGATGAGGTGGTATCTATGAGCCTAATTTCAACGTGTAAATTGATTATAATTTGTAATTTTTGGCTAATGATCAGTTTTCTGATGGGACATTCTCCAGGTGAATTAAGTATGATTGAATCTTTTTATATGAGAATCAAAAAAGAAAGGAAGATTCTACTACTAAGTGGATTGTCTTCTATTGCTTTATATTGATTTTTTTTTTGGTTGCCAAGTTTATCTTATTCACAAAAATTTGAAGACACCCCCTTTGCGGTTTGTTACAATATGGCATCCACGCGCATTAATTAAAAATCTCAGATATTTGGGGGCTGTTCTTTTTATGCACGTGGTCATCATATATCTTGAGCATCTGTTTCAGCTGGTGTTTTGAAGATCCTCGATGATATGCATGTTGCATTGTACCTCTTAATAGACATATGCCCTTTATATCTCTCTTTACAGTGTATTAGGAATATACATTATCACTATCGATACAAATGTGACGTTGATATTTTTCTCTGCTTCATAGGAAAGTTACTCATATTGATACACAAGATACACAAGATCTTATTATGCATATCAACTTGCTACTGTCCTTGCATGTTAAGTGCCTTGACATGGTTGGTATACAGGTCTTTTTCTCATCTGATTGTACTTAATTGCAGCAGTAGTGAATGAGTTATTACTAACAGTAATAGATGATATGATGTTGTTTTAGATTGATATGGAATGAATGACGTAGCTTGTTGGAACTAATGTGCTGTTGCCTTCTTGTTACGTCTCAATGCACCTTCCCCTGGATTGTTACATATAAGTCTAATGATTTTTTGTTCTTTTTTTGGCAGTTTGACAAATTAGCACTAGTTTGGGGAAAACCACGTCAGCCTCCCTTGGGGTCTGAAGAGGTTAGGACATCCCTTTCCCCCTAAATTACCAGTGATGGGTTTGTTGAATATGATTTCATCAAGTAAAATACAATATATTTGTCTTGTATTAGTGATCACACTTTGTCTATTGTTTCTTGCTTAGATAAGATTTTTATAAGTTTTAATATGATTTCATCAGGTAAAATACAATATATTTGTCTTGTTTCAGTGATCACGCTTTGTCTATTGTTTCTTGCTTAGATAAGATGTTAATAACCAAATCATATGTGCTCAAGCCACCATTAACAACATAGCTCCAATAAATGCTCAGAAGCTCATGGAAAATTTGCTCGAACAAGTGTGTGTTGGGGGGGGGGGGGAAGGAGTTGAGGATGGAATTTAACTTATTGTTGAATGTTTATAATTTGATCTATCATGATGATTAACTCTTAGGGCAATAGGAATATGGAAAATTATTTTCTGTTCTTTTGTTGCAGTGTCAAGTACATATTTTGCAAGGGTAAGGCTAGTGGAATCCCATTCCTCACCCTATTTTCCGACTCTTGGATACAAGCAGTGGGACCCACATTAATAAATACATGTAGAACTCATTTGTGTCCATGCTTGAGTAAATGTGATAAGAAATAGGGTTACAAGTAGCATTTTCCATGGCATAGCGGTAGGTATTGCTTTACAAATAAAATAACCTGTGCTTAAATACACGTGTTGTTGGTGACATTGAGAACTGCACAAGCATCTGAATGAATGTGAGAATTATTTGCATATGTTTCTCCTTATTGCGAGAAAGAAGAAACAATAAATGGTTGCACCTTGTCATTCTTTCCAAAGGTGTCAAATTCCAAGTAATATTGAACGGTTGCCCCAGTCTCTTAATTGTAATCTTTGTTTGGGTTTACAATGAGAACACCACATTGATAGTAATCCTTTATCCATGTGGTGTGGAAATTTCTATAAATGGTTCATGTCTGTGTTGAACATAGTTTTGGTTGTTGTCGAGAAGTAACATAAGTTCTTGGGGAAAAAAAGTTCATAGGACGAGAATTTTACATTCTGGGGAGGTGCAAGATGTCCTAAGTTAAAGGTAATGTGGTCTCGAATGTGCAAAATTTGAGTTTTCTTCGCATAAAGTGGAGTTGGTTGGAGTCAGTTGTGGAGTTTTTGGAATTCTATATGAAGTGGATGGTTTTCATGGAGAGAGGATTAAAAAAAGTGGGGAGCGTTCAGGTTTAGGAAGTACTCAGTGATGTTACTCTATACAGAATTGATAAGTGCCTATGAGCAACTTCTATAAAAAGTAATCAAAAGAAGCTTCTAAGGTTGCTTTTGGGTAGTTGGCACTGGCAGCTTTTGAGAAACACTTTGTGGTGATATTTTGGGAAAATAAAAAGTTTTCACGAGGTCAAGCTTGACCTCATGTTAGCGTTTCCCTGACAAGTACAACTTTTTTACAGTCAATAAGATTGCAGCAGCAGATGGTGTGCAGTGACACTTCACTTGGATTGTAAAAATTAATTCCATGATATTGGACTGATTGGATTTTTTTATCTTGCTGATAATTTCTCATGAATAACTCTTGCCACTGGTGGCCATGTTGCTACATAGTTTGCATGCATGTTGATGTCTTAAGAATAGTAAAAGATTTATCCCCCCCCCCCAAAAAAAAAAAAAAAAAAAGAAGTCGTAAGAGATACTTGGAGATAGCAAAGCTCTTAGTCCCAGGTTACTCAAAATGGAAAAGACTGTCAGCATTACTTACATTCCATTCCATGTGTGTTTTTCGATGCATCTATGGGATTTTCTACTCATTCGGATGACAAGATGCACTAGTATTTTAAGATATGACCACTAAGTAGCCATATTAATTACTGAAAAGAGAGAGAATTTTTTATGTGGTGCCAATTTGTGAGTAAAGCAAACCCATTTTTCATCCCAAATACATGGACTGCTATTTCAAAATAATTCCTTTTAAAATTTTTGTATCTTATATCCTTAGAAATACTGGTATCTGAATCGTTTATTAATACAGAGTCATTATCTTGCCTATTAGTCAGTCAGCAATGGTAATTTTTTTAGATGAAATTGCGATTAACTGGAGGTTTTTAGCTCATGCGGCTTTCATTTTTTCTCACTTAGCTGTGGGGTTGATCCCCCTTATCTTCTTTCTGTCTCTCCTCCACGTAATCGCTTATTTTCTCTCTTCGTCTTTTCTTCTTCCCTACAAGAACTAATGTGCCTGGGTGAAAATATTTCTACAGATTCATCTCTAATATAAGTGTGTTTGCAGTGGTCAACTTTCTTTGATTCTGAAGGGCGAATCATGGATTCAGAAGCCTTAAGAAAGAGAATATTCTATGGGGGAGTTGATCATAGACTGCGGAAAGAGGTTTGTATGTAGTAGGAAGAAGCTGCTTTGCCTAGGAAGCACGTATATGAGATACTGACCCGAATGCAGACACAAATATGTAAATATGGAAATTTTCAAAAAAATAAGGACTATTTTCGACAGGAACATGTCAATAAATAATTACATATCTTCGTATGTATAGGGGAATATGATAACTATTTATTTGTTTATATTATATTTTAAATACATTTATATTGTTATTTATATCAAAGTGATAAAAGAAATCAATTTCTGATATACTTATTGGCAAAGAAATATGAATAAAAAGTCCAAATATCTAAGAAAGTTATATATATAAACAAATTGGAAATTTTGAGTTTTAGAATTTTTAAAATTGAAGAAACTAAGGATGGATTGATAAAGTATAAATCCATATTTTTTTTATTTTATTATGGTTTATAAAAAAATATTGCTTTTATTTAATTATTTGATTTTGTTTTCTTTCTTTTTTTTGGTCCCCTTCGAACTTGCAAATTGCAATGTTATATGTATATGTGTGTGTGTGTGTGTGTGTGTTTAAGTGATAAACACGTATGCTTCAAGTATGCAAGGAGTGCCCAGTTCTAAACAGATTTAAAATAATGGGACGTATTTGAACAAGTGTCAAACACGTGTGGGATGAGGGTCAGTGTCTGCCATGTGTTCAACACTAGTATAATATTTTCCTAGAAGTGTTTGTGATTTTTAGCTGCTTATTGATATATATATATATATATACGTGTGTATATTTTTAGATTTTGCATGCACTATGTTCTGTTAACTTATAATCATAATTACAGGTCTGGCCGTTCGTGTTGGGATATCATGCTTGTGATTCAACATATGCAGAGAGGGAATATCAAGCGTCAGTTAAAAAGTCAGAGTATGAGACTATAAAAAAACAGTGGCAGGTTTTTGCTAATCTTAACTTTATTGTCGATACATTTATTCATCCTCCTTTGTTATGCTGCTGATTTCTGTGCTTGTCGGCACCTGTGCTTACATGTTTGCCAAAATGCTTTCGTGCAACTAACACTGTGTGTGAGCCATCAATTACTTCCAGTTTGTGGTCACTTTTCTGGGATTTGAACTTGGCGTTTGTCTTGAGTCAACCGTGTGAAGTTGCTATATAGCAATTCAGTTTTATGGGTATTGTTTTGGTAGACTTGAATACTGGCACGGGCGGAGCTACGTTGGGGCAAGGGGGGGCAAGTGACCCCCCTCAATTTTTTAGATAAAATTACTAAAATGCCCTCCTTATTATTTTAATTTTATTTAAAAATTAAATTAATTAAAAATTAAGATTATTGATTTTATTAAAAATTTAAAGTTAAACTCAAATTTTTTTAACATATAAGAAGTTTAAAAGAATCAAACTTGGTATTTTTTGTGAAATAAAGTGTATCTTTTAATACATTATTGCATATTTTTGTTTATACTATCAGCAAATTTAGCATATAACATAATAAATTCTATAGATAATAAAATTTAATAATAATTATATTTTTTATAGTAAGGGATATCTCTAATAAACTTCAGCTACTTGAACCATTAACTGTGAGAAATATATTCACTAGTTAATACTCAAGAATAATTTATTTTCTCTCTAAAAATAACATCGTTTTTCTCCTACTCTTAATTGAAAATAAGTCGATTGTTATTTTTCTTGGGTGTTCGGTGCCCCCCTGGCACCCGGTGCCCCCCTAGGCAAAAATTCTGGCTCCGCCCCTGAATACTGGGGTCCCTGTTCTTGTCAGGTGTGGTTCATAAGTTAGCCATCTTATGTTTTTGTTAATCCCGATACAAATTGGAGCAAACTTCTTGTTTGTTTGTACTGCTCAATCTTTATTGTGTTTCCATGGCAAGAAGACTCTTTGTTTTGTAGTAATTAAATTTAAACTATTTTGGTTGGTTTTATATGTACCTAGGTATTGCCAGTGTATAGTGCTCTAGAAAATAGCCTTCTAGAGAATGTTATTGATTTGAAAATGCGTGCTGGTAGCATACTAATGATTAGGAAATCATGGGACTTCGCTTTCCTCATTTTTGTCTTAAATGGGAAGTATGGTATCTTATTTTTTGGGGGATAATTTACCATGTGGTTTATTGCAAAAATAAAATGGAAAAACTTTTACAAGGGCTTGAGTACACATGTTTGATTTATTGTCTTCAGAGTATCTCTCCGGAACAGGCGAAAAGATTTACAAAATTTAGG
Source organism: Vitellaria paradoxa (assembly GCA_019916065.1). NCBI lineage: Eukaryota > Viridiplantae > Streptophyta > Magnoliopsida > Ericales > Sapotaceae > Vitellaria > Vitellaria paradoxa. Next base: position 33,623,464 of record CM034241.1, on the reverse strand, counting down.
GAGAGGAAAGGCCTTATTGAGAAGATGTGGTATGCTGGAAATTAGATCATTTTTTTCCCCGACTCCCAAATTGTTATTTTTTCCGATGAATTGGAGAAGGCATTTTGTATTCATACTGTTAATTTTGCTCATTGTCTGTTTTCAAGGTACGGACTGATAGATCGCTCTCATTCTATGATGGGGATGACAATCCAAATGTGAATCTTTTACGAGACATATGCTGACATACTCATTTTACAACTTCGATCTTGGTTATTGTCAGGTAACTCCTCGTCAGTTATTATTATCCCATAATTGCACTGTTATGGGTTTAAGATGATTAATAGTGGGATGATTTTTTGCATATGTAATGCATCAAATCAAATGCTTGGAAACATTTGAACAATGAAAAAAATACTTAGAAGTTTCCAGGAGTGCATAATATTGCTTTAAATATTACATAAAGTATATGTAGGTGCTCACAGTGATTAATTTGATTAAATCTTGGCAAGTCATTGATTTGATTGAAGGGGCCCTAATAATTCTTTTACCGTAATGCAGAAGTTTTAAATGGTAACAGATTTGGCACTTATTTTTTGAAGTACTTGCTGAATCAAATATTATCCAGTTATCAAATTTGGGTTGTGACACTACTACAGCAATTTAATTGTTGAGATCTGTTAATAAAAATTCTATTTGACCTTTCTTCGCAATTGCTTTACGGAGAAAGCTTATTTCAGGTTCCAGTGTATGCAGAATGACCTATCAGCTTCTTGAATGATGCAGAAAATTGAACAATGATGCTAACATAGTGAAATAATTAAACCTTTGGTTTGGCATTTCTACAGCTTAATGTCTAATTGCTTTTGTTTTCCATTAAATGATATATGGATTGCTTCCATGTGGATGGGGATGATAGTTCTTGTAATGCTTGTTTATAGTGTGAATTGCTTAGGATTTGTTACCTTCAAGCGTACTTGTGATATTTGAGTTTTTGTGTTTTTGCTAGTTAAGTACTCTTTTCTTTTGTTGTCATATAGGGTATGAGTGATCTTCTATCCCAAATATTGTTCGTGGTGAGGGATGAATCAGAATCATTTTGGTGTTTTGTGTTGTTGATGGAGCGACTAGGACCAAATTTTAATCGCGATCAAAATGGCATGCACTCTCAACTATTTGCATTATCAAAGGTTTGTAACTCTCTCTGCTGTCCTCTGATTCATGTGTCCTGTTTGTGTAATTGCAAAAGCTTATGGGCCTAATCTTAGGCTGGGCCAAAATTCATATTGGGTCAATTTTTTTTCCCAACCCTGTCAAGGGCCTAATATACTGGTCCAAGCCCGTCCAAAATGCGGGGTTGTGGGGGCCAGGCCTACTTGGCCCTTGGCCTATGATCAGCTCTATGCTCAAGGCCTTTAAGCCTTTAGCTAATAACCTTTTTCCCTTAAAGTATAGCCAAATTAATTTCTGGCCATGTATCTTGTTTTCTTTTTGTGTTACAAGTCATGACACTTGAATAAAGGTAATACCAACATTAAGTGCAGATAAACGGGCTTGTAATCAAGAAAGGCCATGGACCAGTTATAGACAAGGGGAGACTAAAATAACCGTGGATTATTTTGAAACAGGCATATTTGGTTCAAGGTTTTTTTTTCATTTTATTTTATTTTTTTGCTCCTTGGCCAGAAATCTGTGCTTGTTGCCTACCATTGCCCTTTGAGGGGCAATTTGACAGTAAAATTTGATATTTGACGAAATTTGAAAAAAACTTGAGGTTAAGATGATGTGGAAATATGACTATTCTTGGAATTGTAGTTGAAATTTCAGAAAATTATAGTTATAATCATAAGATACAAGGGACAAATTAAGGAAATAGAAAAAAGAAAAACTTCAAAGTTTTCTTAATGTGTGAAAAGAGAAGTATCAATATTCAGTTCAGGTTTCTGAATTGGCTGAAAAAACCACGAAACTTCACCTCACGAATATCCCAGACTTCATGATCAGTGCAAGTAGGCATCAGATGCAAGCATAATATGATCTCAATACATTCATTTTTTTTAATATAATATTATTTTTTCCCCTCAACCCTTTTATAGATATATTTTCTCTTTGTTATGTCGTTTACCAACCTTTGGGATTGTTGTGTGGCGATATTACTGAGTGGACGTAGTAACCACCCTTAGTTGCTTACCTTTTGACATAATCTCAGTTTCAATAGAGAATCAAACAGTTATAGCAAGTCACAATATGTTTGATGTGCTACTTCACATACTAACGTACGTTTCTTAATGACTGCACGAATACATGCATTCAGACATGGGATCTTTATTATTTGCATTAGTAAGTGGTTATCTCCTGATTATAATTTTATGAATCTCTTTCTGCCATTTTCATCAAACAAATTGTAGGTGATAGATACTCATCAATTTCTAATATCTAAACTTTGAAACTGGTTGTTTAGTTGTCTGCTGTTAATTTTTATTTCCCTACTCATCGATTTCTAATATCTCAACTTTGAAACTGGTTGTTTAGTTGTCTGCTGTTAATTTTTTTTCCTACTTTCTAAAGTGTAAAGAAAGGTTTGTTCTCTCAACTGTAACTTAAATTGTGTTGCTAGGTAAATGCTATATTTTCTCCATACATATTTCTAATGAATTTAACTGTTTCTGTGGCAGCTAGTTGAGTTGTTGGACAGCCCGTTGCACAATTATTTTAAGCAGAATGACTGCTTGAATTATTTCTTTTGCTTTCGATGGATTCTTATACAGTTTAAAAGGTAAGTGACTTGGCAACACTGTGTTCCGTTCTTTCAGTTACTTGAATCTTAGTATCAACACGAGATCATATAGCACTCATTTTTTCTTTGGCACCATTTGCAAATTATCTAGAAGAATGACATACATTATGAAATCTCTGTCCTATTGTCCTCCAAGAAGAAAACTAAATGCCACTTATGTAGTTTGTAGATATGAACTCAACTCATGAAAGTCTTAGTCCCAAATTAGTGGGATTGGCTACATGAATCGTTTTCCTGCATTCATTTCTGTTTTTGTTTTCAATAAGGTTATTTGAAATTAAATCTTTCTTCACAATTTCAGTTGATGTATTCTTAGTCTACCTTTTGTTTTTGTTCCCTCCAATGGTTTTTTGTTGAGATTTCTTGTAAATATTTTGTTGTGCAACTACATAGTTCATATTAAAATCTGGAGTTATTACTGTGGTTTCAAACTTATTTCCTAAAATCAAGTGGTTAGAGTAGGCGGATTTTGGAAATTGATCTTCCCCTCCCACCCCCCCCCCCTCCAAAAAAAATTGGAGATTAATTTGGGAAACACACTTTTTTTTCGAAGGCAGATTTCCCAAACCTGCATTATAAATATTTTGTAAAATTGTAGGTGTGTTTGGGGATTCCTCCTCCTATGACAACATGCCTTTTAGAAATAAGTTCAAATCTACCCCACCTTTAGAAATATTTTAAAAATCTTCTTTTTTTGGCGAAAGAAAAACCTTAAAAATTTTGTTGGTGACGTCATAATATCTTTAAGTTTTAGATAATATTCTGGACCAAGACTGCCACTTGATAGGTCACTATCATCTAACTGGCTAAGCCTTTGGTGTCTTCCATGTGCAGAAGTTGAGGAATTTAACTATTATAGTAGGTTTTGTAATATTTCATTTCTCAATTGAGGTCTGATCTCGCTGACACATGATTACAAAGAAAGAATCCTGTGAGCTTGTCTTATTGTGTGCTTCAATTTTCTCCAAAGCTGATCTGATCTGATCTGATGTGGATTTGTGTTTCTTAGGGAATTTGAATATGAAAGAACAATGCGGTTGTGGGAAGTATTGTGGACTCACTATTTATCTGAGCACTTGCACCTGTATTTCTGTGTTGCAATCCTGAAGAGATACCGTCGCAAGATAATGGGGGAGCAGATGGATTTTGACACGCTCTTGAAGTTTATAAATGAGCTGAGCGGTCACATTGACCTCGATGCAACCCTTAGGGACGCAGAGGCTTTGTGCATATGTGCAGGAGAGAATGGAGCTGCTTGCATTCCTCCTGGAACCCCACCTTCCTTGCCTACTGAAGACAGCTTGTTATACTCTCAACAAGATGATGACGTATTGTAAACATGGTACCTTATTTTTTGATCATTTCTCATTTTGTATTCACGAAATAAAGAATATGATGGAATTTCATGTATCCTATTATACTGTTATGTTGGTTGACATTTTAGTGAAAGATTTTTATTGCAATCAAATGCTTGTATGATCAGATGGTAATTGCGAATAAGGACTTGCCTCTACTGAACTATTTGTCATCATCCTCGTGCTCTTCTTCTTCTTGTTCTTTATTTCATTTTGTTTTATTTTTTTGTATAACCGCCACTTTTGGATGTGGATTATCTCAAAAATGTTGCAGGAAACAAAATGCTGACATTTTGTTTGCAGTGGAATTCAAATGTGTGCTTATCCTGCATTATGAGATACTTGATGCCTTGTTATTATGGAACTTTTATGAGCTCTTGCAGAAAAGGACATGCCAGTTGTGATGTTTTTCAATTTTATCTCAACTTTATCTGTCTGGAAGTACATGTATTCTTCTGATAAATTATTGCAACACAGATTGTAATGTCCTGTTTTTGCAGCAACGGATATGGTCTGACTGACTTCAATTATTGTTTGCTTTTTCTTTTGGTGGGGTGGAGGAACTATGGAGCACTAACGCGATCAACTTTGTTTCAATCACCGTCATTTTCAATCCACAGCACAAGAATTAGCATAGCAAGAACTATTCATTGGCATGTGCCTTCAAAATCGTTTAACATACACTCCTGCTACTAACCTAGGATAATCCATACCAGGTAGAATTCATTTAGGGCTGAAAAATACAGCCATGGTGTTTAGAAGCAAAGACCAGTTGCTTGTCCTGCAACCTCCTCCTGTGAGTAGGTCTCATATCCATTGCTTTGGAATGCTTCATACAAAGCCAAGGAATCCAAAATGGGCATGAAAGGTTCATCAACATAGAACAATTCGTTGTTAGAAAACAACAATGGAGGTTCTTCCATGTCAAAGTTGAAGTTTTTCATATCTTGCATGTCTGGACTAGTAGCTGTAGTCTTCTCTTCATTTTTAGCTTCACATCCTTCAGTGTTGTTTTCTGAAATTTTACTGAGGATGGGTTGAAAGCTTGGTGATTGTTTGAATTTCTCTTTTTTCTTGGAACCAGTGGTGGTGGTTTTGGGCTGTGAATTTCTCTTGTTCAAATGGGTATTCCAATAGTTCTTCACTTCATTGTCCGTTCGACCAGGGAGTCGACCAGCAATCAGTGACCATCTACATGAACAAGAACCGCTAATCAAACTTATATTCGAAAACATATCAAAATTATTTCAGGAAAGTAGATTTATGTCTTGTTTTGAGAGAGAGGATTGAATGCTCGGTTGATTCGTAGGTTTAATTTTTCTGTAAACTAGAGCATTGACCAATAATAATACTGCATATATTACATGCGTGTGTCACACGGAGAGGGGAGGGGGGGAGAGAGAGAGAAAGAGAGAGAGGAGTAGATTCTGCTTGCAAAAATAAGTGGTCACCGGTTGCCAAGAAGCTTATGCATTCTGATAATCAGGTCTTTCTCCTCCTCTGACATTCTTCCGCGCTTGATATTCGGTCTTAGATAATTTTTCCATCTTAATCTGCAGCTCTTACCACATCTCTTCAAGCCTGGTAAACAGAGTGATTCTCACACAGTTAGGATGAATTTATTTGTTGTTCATTTGTATATGTTTTCAGGATCATTTTGTGCTTGATACGTCATACGCAGGAGGAGCACTAGTAGTAGTTATTCAAGTTCAGCTTGGAAACTTGGGTTTAATGAATCGACTGTAATGTCTCAAATATGAAGTTTAATTAATTGACTGTAAGATTTCAAACATGGTTCAAAATGTATTCAAGTAGTTTGTCTTGTTTATCTATTTTGAACTAATTTCAGATGTGTTTTATGATATATTATCAATCTCAAATTGATACTTTAAGAGCTTTTCTATAATGGTCGAGTTCTAATTTAGAATGTGTTCTGGTTTGACTTATTTCAAATGAATTAAACACAAGTCTAGTTGTGGATGTATGAGAATGAAATGTACCATATTAATTGAATTAAATTATTAGATGTCTGAGGTTGGTTTTTTTTTTGGGGGGGGGGGGGGGTAGAGAGAGTGTTTACCTAATTTTTGTGAAACAGTTGCCCAATTGCCTTCCCCATGAGTCTCTACATAACTTTCAGTATCATGTCCTCTTCTGGTTTCCACAAACCTTTCTTTATCCGGGGCTTTGCTTCTTTCATCTCCATCCCCTCTCTCTCTCTCTCTCTCTGTGTATGTATGTTACGTGGAGGGAGTGTGAAAGCAGTGAAAATGGCAGCTAATTCAGAATACTATATATAGACAAAGCAGTGGTGTTCCCCCGGGGGGGGGGGGGGGAAGTGAGTCGTGCATGGAATTTACACCAACTTCATGAGGATGATGTTAAAGAGGAGGATTATCGTGATCGAGTGAGGGCCCTGTTTTGCTTCACTTTTGCTCTGCACGACATTACCTCTTCGAAAGCAATCCACTTGTCCCAATTCCCCATGTATCCCCACACGCACAGAGCGAGCACTGGTTGTTTAACTCTATTTGGATCCATGCATGTTGTCTGGACGTGCAGCTGGTATCTATTTTATTTTTGTATTATTGTACACGTGGTAGTCTTGTGACTCTCCTAACTTTACAGTTACATCAAGCAAATGATTGATTTTTATTTTCATTCAAATTACAGCTAGCACCGAAAGCATAAGGTTTTTTATTATTATTATTATATTATTATTATTATTATTTGTGTCAACTCTTGGAGTGGCTATCTGCATCAATGCAAAATATCAGGTAGCAAAATTTCATGAAAACTATCATAGACTTATGGGTGGTTTTTTTTTTTTTTTTTAATTTTGTTTTATTTTATTTTTAATTTTTTAAGGGTGTAAAATAACATGAACCACAGCCAAATGACATCACTCAACATTTGAAGCTTCCATTTTTTCTTCCATCAGCTTTTTTTCTTTCCTGGCAAAATTCTTTTTGTACATTTTTGGATCAATGATTTGGCAATAACAATATCTCTAGCCAAACAAAATTTCAAGGACACAATTATTGTCATATTATCATTGGGGTTAGTCTGGAGCCTTGAGGATAGTACAACGTCCCCCACTTTGATCAACTTATTTGATCATATGAAACCAACATCATGATGTTATCTCAAGCAAGCTGCCTTTCTTTTTTTTTTTTTTTTTTTTTTTTGGCTTTCTCATTTTATATTTACGAAATAAAATACCTAGGCATGTTTGTTTTTTTCTTTTTTGCTGTTTGCATTCAATAACTTGGCAGTGTTACCAGGATCGAACCCGAATTGATAAGTCTACCCCATTAGCTGTCCTTCTTCCCTTTTTCACATGAATAATTGGGTGAGGAAAGAGTTTTTGATTTGCTTGATTGGAGACTCAAAAGAGTATTTTTAGAGAGGAGAAAGACAATGAATGCGAATTTATTTTTTATTATTTTTTTTTTTGGTGAAAAAAAAAATAGAAAGGGAAAAGTATCATATTTGAGAAATTAAAAATAACTGATTTAGAAAATTAATTTGTTGATGAATTTTTTTCATATTTTTAAATTCATTTTAAAGTAAGAAAATGCATTTAAGATTTTATGTTTTCTTTCCTTTTTTTCTCTATCTCTATGGTAGGATCAGAGCATTTTGATTAGATTATTGAACAAAGTTTTGTAATTAAGGATGTGTGTTGGTTGATATGCTAAAAAATTTTAGTACTATAATTTTTTCTCATAGACGAATTTTTTAAGCAAATCATTATATTTATCTTTTTATCTTTCTACATATCTAAAATTACTTGTTTGAAATGATTGATTGATCACCATTCAAAAATCTCAGAATTTAATGGATTCAAGTTAATTGGATACCTATCGATCCCTTTCATTAGTCGTCCTAGGTGGAGTCTTGACTTAATGTGAATTTCATAAACCCATTCATACGTACAATGATATTTATGCACTGGGGCTACTTATATTTTTAGTCACTATTTCTGGAGAAAGTAAGAAATTTTGTATATTAAAGTTATTTTGAATAGTTTTAATATAATAAAAATTGCAAGAATAATTTTGAAAAATTTTAAATAATTTTAACCAAAATATTTGCTTTTATCTATTTAATGCTGAAATCAAACCTGCGAATCCATGGATATTTGAACTCTCTGAGTGCCTCTTAGGTCGATCAACTGTGCAAACTATTCATACCAAAGGGTTACATCCACTGATAAGATTGCAGAAACGGTCACTTATCTTTTTATAAAAAAGGATTAGTTGAAACCCATATGAGACTTTGAAGGTGGGAAAGATTTTGAGTCGATGCCCTTTGGCAAGAACGACTGGTACAATAATTGGTCTCTAGTGCCCTGTTGTTGTCCAAATACTTTTTTGAAGCATTATGGCCATGTAAAAAGTTTCCCCAATATCCCTCTTGTCCTTTACCTTTTCCTTGCATGAATGATGAAGCCAAGGAAAAATTAATTAATTGGTCTCAGTATGTGACTTGTATATATCAATATTGTAGATATATGAGCATGTGAAAAATGAATTTTTGTGGACTACTTTGGAGATATGGAGAATACAGAATATTCCTCTGTGGGTTTCTTTTGCACAAACCCAAGTCTCTCTCTCTCTCTCTCTCTCTCTGTTTTGATTATTTTCTTTTTGTTTCTCTTTATTTTTTCTCCCCCTCTCTCTTGTCATTGTTGTCAAAGAAAATAAACTTTTTTTCCCCTCTCTCGTCATTGTTGTCAAAGAAAATAAGCTTTAGTAGCGCATGTGTGTGTCCATTTTCCAGTTTTCTTTTTTAAACAGACCTCAGTAAAACTTTGATAAGAGCAGCCTTTACAGATTGAAATCTTGTCTTTTTTAGGGCTACAGGAGTAGTAGCTATTACTTCTTGTTAGTAGCTATTAATGCTTTAGTTAGCATTCTAATATCATCTTTATCCTCTTTAATTCAATTTCAAATGAAAAATATCTCTCTCTCTCTCTCACAAATTCTGATGGATTTCTACTTTTAAGTTACAGAGAGATTTCACTAATAAGATTTTGGTCATTTTATTCCGTTATGTTTCTCTGTTGATTTTTTTCCCTTTCCTTTTAAATTGTTAAATATATATCAATGCCAATAAAAATCGAATTTTTTAACAGGTCTCTCTACTCATTACTAATTAATATTATATTAGATACATTGATATGATATTAAATTGTACTTGGTGCATCATTTCTCCACCTCACTAATTTTGAATTAGATACTTTAATAAACTGATGCAAGAAGCCAAATTCAGATTCTGTTGGGCTTTTTTGAATTTTCTAATTTATTTTGGATTAGTTTAGGAGTTTATTTAATTTGTCTTTTATTTTAAGGTTATTTGTGATTTCTATGTAATTTAGATGAAACTTTCTGAAGGACTACGATTAGATTATTTTTTGTCTTTAAATAAGACATGTTGTAAACGCCTTTTATCTGTTTAGTTATTCAAATATTTCAAATCAGTTAAGAGTGTTTTTGTGTTCTTATTGTGTCTTCAAGCTCGCAATTCTTGTGATTTTAAGAAAAGTAGTATATTAAAACTCTTATTGAAAATGAAATGGAATGCCTTCGAGTTCTGCCGACCCGTATTTTTACTGTAAATATTCTTTGCTTGCATATCAATATTGGTGGTGGTATACATATATATTTTCATTGCAAAGAACGGGTAATGCTCTGATGGTCGTCAAAATTTTTAAGAGAATGCAATAAGGTGACATTATGCATATTCATTAACCAATAACCATACCCAATCAGCAGCACTAGCGTGGTTAGACAGGGCTTGTAACTCTC